>AP028431.1:1283320-1870510 GCA_036509395.1 Antheraea yamamai | reverse complement strand
TTATTGTAATTTTAATAACGACGCGACTTAAGTACGAGAGATAAGTAGATAGTAAATGGACTTAATAAATTCAGATGGTTTTATTATTCACTGTTCTTTACTTGTGGTTCCACGCGGACGGAGTCGCGGGCACAGCTAGTTAACTAACAAAAGTCTTTTGAGTTTTCTTCGCTCTATACTAAGCTGAGAAGGTTTTGAAGTCTTCAAGTTGAGATATTTTAACTGTCTTGAGTTACGCTGAGTAACTTAATTGTAAAAATCCCATGACAATTGGTGAGTTTTGATTGGTTTTGACGACGTATTAGCGATTTTAAACTCCGAGAAATCCACAGTTCCATATTTTCCTACATAAAGTGGTACTACAACAATGTTCCTCAGGTTTCCTCATGCTTTCCTTCACCACCAACCGACAGCGTTATCAGTTAGTTAGGGTTATCACTACATATTATAAAACAAAGTCCTCTGCCAAGTCTGTTTATCTGTCTGTTCGCGACAAACTCAGAAACTATGCCTGTGCCTGTTAATATGAATATAATGTAGTGTCGATGAATCATAAAAATATAAAATCAGACGAAGTCGAGGATGGTTGTTAGTCTGATATCAATTTGCTAAATCTAATAAATAGGAATGTGTTAATATTTCTAGCAGATGACGAGGCGTTTATGGGGATATAATGTTCTTTTAGCTTACGCTATCCCTAAGGTGTGCTTTCGGCGAAAGATCCCCTTAACGCAATTACGTGCGATTCGTTGTAATCAAAATCGGTGTCAATGTCAAAGTTGTTAGGGTTCGGGTTATTCCATCATTTGAACTAGTCGCTCTGACTATCAGAGAAGCTAAGAAATAATTCTTACAAGTGTTTGAAATGTTCTATTGAAAGTTATTGAAACTTTAAATTACTAAAGTCTTCGTTTTAGACCGCTCTGAATATTGCCGTAAGTTTTTTTGAAGTGGAAACTTCTTTGCAGTAGCAACATTTATAGTTTCGTCTCATGAAATGGTAGTAAGCGTGACCGACCGTATTGCGCTTGCGCGGCTTCCGTCAGACTAGCGACGCGTAGTATAAGAGCGTATGTACATCTATATTGACATTTTCTATTGAGATTGTGCAGCCTATCATCTGTTTGATGAATTAATATAAACTGTATAAAAATGTATATGATTATTATTCGAAGTGCCAGTAGATGTGAAAGAGAGACTAATATTTATGATAATGATAATAATTTCAATTTACAAATTGTGACATTTAAATAAATGATTTGCCCGTTTTCTGAGGTACTTTAACTGTAGTTTATCTGTTCAATAGCGTTATCGGTTCGATAACTTGTCGAATTGCGTTTCTGAATACACAATCATACGATAAATGTTAGTAAAACTAAACGAGCCATTTGACAGTTTATCTTATGAATAACTTTGTTGAGTCAATAACTATTGGTAGTTTAACCGAGCATCTTAGAAACCGGTCATCAGTTGGTACTAATGTATGTATTAGATGTGAAACTAACATGCACACTATATAAGAACTTATTAAAATGCAATTTAAATATTCAATCAAAATGCTATATCAAAATGAAGTTATCAATCTAAAGACATCTTTTTTAAATTGAGATATTATTAAAGCTAAAGAACAATAGAAAATATTAAATTTAAATTGGATACGACGTTGAACGTTTGTCGACTACTTTGCTTTGGCAGGAAGAACGTTTTGTGATTCTGCAAACGACTTATACTGCGTGTTACTGAGATACATATCTGTCCCAATAGAGTCTGTCTCAAAGGCAAGGTTTGTGCATAATATAGTAAAGAATTTAATACAAAACAGAGTTCAAAAATATCATAGGCATCTACAATTGGCGTTAATTTATCCTTAAGTTGTCTCTATGTTATACATATAATATAATACGTATTTAAACTTAAATTTGTGTTCTACACGACTATGTGTGTGTTTTAAATGTATAATTCCGTAATACGTTACTTTGTACGTATCTCGTAAGATTTACCCAGACTTACCAATGTAAGTGTCCGATAACTCTTTCTCACGACTTCATTAGAATACGTCGACTTCTCCCTACTTCATATAAATATTATATAATATACATGTATTTTGACATATAAATATTCCAGAATAAATTCTGTGAACGATAATGCAAACCGTATCCAAAGTATGTTGTGAAATTGAGAAGAAATAAGGAAACACATAGACAGACATAAAAATCGATTTCGTTTTATAATATTGTTATGTTATAGATACAGATAAAACGTACGAAGACTCTTGCAATAACTCATGTATAAAATATATTTAAAATCAATACTTTATTCAATTTAGGCCCTGAGAAGGCGTTTATGAACGTCAAAACTACCACCGGTTCGGAAAATAATCCAGTCATCGAGAAGAACCGGCAATACACTCGATCACAGAGAGGATCTAATTTCAGACATCACCATCGTTCACATATTGATCAACTCTATAATAACGTTTTGACACGAAAACCCGCTTGGCACGGCGATTAAACTCACAGTCCGGCAAATCGGTATAAATATGCTTTGGGACTTTGTTGTAAAACCTAACATTATTAACTAAAAAACTGTTATTGGTTTTACTAAGTCTGAAATATGGGACGACTCCTTCTCGACTCGACTTACCCTATTTTAAGTTTCAGGAATTCGGTATCTTAACTCCACCCTCCCAATACATTCTTGATAATTCAATATATGTCCGCAAAAACTTTGAAAAGCTGGATTTCATAAAAAAAGGGCATTTAAATACTAGGAACTGTGCAGTTTGTCGCACGAACTTAATATAGTTTAAGAATATTTTATGGCACACACCTGAGGAGCTGCAAGTACAGTCAGTATACAACGTTTTGTGTTCGCTACGAGTATAAATCTCGGCACAGACACAGAAGCAAAGCGTAAAGACAATCTGTTAGTACTTTGATATTAACAAATGATATACCGAGATGATCGTTTGTAACCCAGTTGCGTTGGACTCGGGTCGTTAGCGTGGCTGTGGCGGCTGTCCAACTACAGTTACAATGTACTCTTTACTGTTATTGTTGTTCATTACATGATTTCTCATCCGATGGGAGTTAAACACTTTGAGGCGCTATTTTAAACGATATAGTTTTCATTTTTGTCCAATTAAATATTTTAAATACGTCGGGCGTTTCATGTAGATGACAATTGTCCATTACAAAATATTATTTCAAGGGTATTAGAGATTTAAAATAAATCGTGACAAAAATCAGATCTCTGTGTGAAGAAATATCAAAGCGCTAAAAATGGCCCTATATTATCGAGACACACGTCAACTAAAATACTTAGGCAAAGCGGGGGCGGGTTCTTAGTAGACGTTTAATTTATTTTTTTGTCAATTAACCCAGTTTTAGTATTGTGGCAGAATTAGTAAAAAATACTCATGAATAAGATTGCATTACTACAAGAAAATACTATTTTGTGTGTGTGTGTTTTTTATACGTTATAAGTTTATGTGTTTCACTACAATCTCACCTTATGTGAAACGACGCCGTGGTCTACGATGGTCAACACGCTAATCTCTCTCACTCTCAATTGCAGCTGCCGGAACATACCAACAGGTGCTTAGCGACAGATTTTCAACATGAGGTACCTAGTCAGGCGGGCATAGAAAAAGCTCTATCGTTTATTTTATCATACTTTATCGAAAGCTTCACAGGGATTTGAAACTACATCTATCGACAATGTCTCCGAACACGCTAACTACTGAACCATCGTCGCTTCAATAAAACAAATAATAAAACCTGTTTTAATTTTTTTTTTAATATTTAAAACTGAATTAACAATACGGTAGCTCGTTTAGTGGTCGAATTTCGACCGTATAGAAAAAAAAAACATTTTTTTTATTGATAACATTAAAGCTCGTCAATAACTATAAAACAAAAAAAGAATGAAGAAAATCGGCTGAGAAACAGCGGAAGAAGATGTTCTTAATTATATCCCCACTACCTGTTATATAGACTAGCTGAGCACGTCACGCGTTGCTGTGATTCAGTTATTGAAAAAGAAATGAAAAATTAAAACGTGGCACCATTTACGAGATACTGCACTAGTCGTTCTTACCGTTTTCTGCCAAGAAACTAATTTAAAGCGCCATCTGTCCGAGACTGATGAAACTTACGATTAGTAACAATAATCAACATTGACAATCAGTCAAATTGGAATTAAAAAATATTGAGGCCATTAATTGAAACATAAATTATCCTATATCTCAAGTTGGACCAAATTATACATAAATGACAACTTTTGTGAAGATCGGTTGAGTAGTTTTGGAGTTCATCGTGGACAAACATCATGGCACTAGATTTTTGTATGTTTTATTTAGATATTATGTTTCGATTCGATTGTAATTGCAGTCTACTAGTGAAATACCACGGCGATAATTCAAGAGATTTTAGTTTAGGGTATGTCAAAGGTGGTTGCGCGATCGCTGCGACCTTTCCACGTCTCACAGGTCACTAGGTCAAGGAAACAGTACTCTTTAAAGGTCGGAATAACGTTTCGAATAATGACTACAGGTATAATAAATAATTATAATGATATAAATGTGTGTAAAGGCCATTTGCCGAGGGGAAATATATATTTAAAGACCACGTTACACGATTTATTGGTTAAATATATGTGTAATCTATACTAATATTATAAAGCGAGAGGGTTTGTTTGTTTGCTTGAACACGCTAATCTCAGGAACTACTTGTCCGATTTGAAAAATTATTTCAGTGTTAGATAAGCTATTTATCGAGGAAGGCTATCGGCTATATATCATCATGCTAAGGCCAATAAGAGCGGAGCACCAATGAAGTATGTTTCAAAACAGGGTGTTTTTTTTTGAGAGCTTCCGTTGCGTGTTAGCGTTAGCCCAAAGTAAGTATTCCACGTGAAGGAAGTCGCGGGCAGAAGCTAGTACTAAATAAACAAAAATCGATTATTGAATGTATGTAAGCACATCACTTAATATCAGCTACATCTATTTGGGTAATTATTCGCTGTGTTTGTTAAGTTATTACTGTCTGGATAAGGCTTATATAAATATATACAAATTTTATATATAGGTTTTTATGATAAAGTTGCTAAAATCGTGGACGATTACAACTTCATATGGTGCTCACGCTACCATGTAAAAAATGTCACTAAACGATGGCTTCATAGCATTTCCTATGAACAGATGGAAGATTTACTCAAAATACTTGATTAGCATCCCAAGAATTATACATGTCTGTCATATGAACACATAGACGTACACTTATTCACTTTTACACACACACTCATCATAACTACACACACCCTCTCTCACACTTTAACATTTCTTTAGTTATTATACGATTTTGGTTTCTTCTTTTTTTTTAACTATAATTTTCTTAAAATGTAATTTCCTCTAAATGTTGTCAAGTCAATACGCGCCACAATCAGTTTAAGGTAATCTGTAATCAGGCATTAGGCTTCCAGGAGGCACGCATTGGCTTTCATTATGTAAGGGATTATAGAAATGAAGATATTTGTAATATATGATAGTAAATGTTTGTAAAATTGTACGGAAAAGTGAACATGCTACTGATAACAAATATGCAATCTTTAAAATTTTTGTCGGTCTGTCTGTATTTTGTTCCGGGTAATCTCCGAAACGGCTGGACCGATTTTGACGGAAATTTCACTAACAGATAGCTGAAATTACAGCGGGTTACTTAGGGTTACTCCAAATTAGTCTAGCTGTTAACCGTGGCTTCACCTGCATTACTATCTCCAAAACGGCTGGAACGGTTTTCACGGGACTTTCTCTGGCAGATAACTAACCTTATAGGAAGTAATTTAGATTATTCTATTTTAGACTAGCTGTTACCCGCGACTTCGTCCGCACGAGATTTAGCAAAATTTGTTGTTCACTGTAAATATGTGCGTAAGACGTGCGTTGTACTGGACTCCAAGAATAAATATAATTGAAATTCATATATGTATGTAATTTGAATTATATTGTCTTTTTGGTCATTTTGGCGTCCATTTTATTTTATTTACCGCACTTTCATCTACATAACTCAGTAGCCATAGTAATATATAAAGTATATTGTATCGAGTTCAATGAGCACTATTTAAATTGTCGAATATTAAAAATTGTTTAGACAAATATAAAGTTTTATATCTTGATTTATATTTATGCAAGATTACAAGACGGCAGCTCATTCATTGTGTACAATTCAACAGTATGATTATTAATAGTAATTTTGAAGATAGAAGGGGTCTTTCTAATATGATATTAGATCATGAACGTATTACTTATTGACAATATGGGCATATCACAAGTATGGCTCAGTCACTCCTTCATAGCTAATACCCCACCAAACCATCACTGAAGTCGGATAGTGCCCACGTTGCACTCTGTCGACTAATTGGAAAGCTTCCTTAGAGGTTTGAGCATAAATACGATTATTGTGTTTGTTAAAACGTTGCTCAATTGTAAAAAAATTCTCATCCGTGAAAAAAATTTTTCTGTGCGTACATGCACATACACATTTCTGTGCGTTCCTTTGCGTACCGCTTCAGGAGTTGTTTCGATTTTACCATCCTATTCTTTTTTAAATTATCAGGTAAAAAATGACCAGTACGTCTCTAATAGGCTGCAAGTCTTAAGTCATCTTTTAAAATACGCGACATGGTTCTAGGTGCTATCTTCATCTTCTGAGATAAAATCTTTTGCTTTCGGACAGGATTTCTTCGAATTCTTGCCCTTACTGCTTTGACCACCTTTTTCGTACGAACATTACGTGGAAGGCCAGACCTTTTTCTGTCACAAACAGAGGAGATCTAATTGTACCTATTAATAGGCCGGTACACAAACATTTTACTAATACCAAGCGTATGGAGAGCTTTAAATATTGCATTTAGCTCCATACCTACTTTGTGTAATGCAATCACAGCGATTCGGTTCTCTTTATCACCCCACTCCATTTTAATATCGCAAAATATTGTACAATGTATTGGCGACAAAATGAGAAAACTCAATGAATAATCATATAACAATGACAGATTCCAAATTCAAATGTAATATTTTGTTTATTTTTAATTGTAACAGTATTTATGGCCAGACTAGGTATATCATTATATAATAACATCTGTAAGTCATTGTTTAATTAGTACCTTATACAGTGTAAGTGAGTACTGAGGTAGTTATATGGTGGGTTAAGGTTCCAAATATATTGCTGATGATAAACCTCATTTGACGCACTGTTAGTCTATATCTATCTAATGTATACTTTATATGTGACTGTAAGTGGCGTGCGTGTCAAATTTACAATTTTTCTATAGCTGTACATGTTCTCACAATTTTATATTTCTTTAATACGATTTAAAAATACGCATGTGGAGCTGCGGGTACAGCTCGTCTACAATAAATCTAGTCTTTTATAAGGAAAATTGGTTGTCTAAGAAAAGAAAAAGAATGTTCGGAGAGCATTCTCCGCTGTACTCATGTACAGCATGTCTATTACCACGTTTTTTGTATGTAATTCATTACAGTTACGTCATAAATCACTGAATCGTCCACGTTTATTCGCGACGTAATTTATAGAAGGTCCCTAATATGAAAACGTTTATAACGCCAGCTGGATTCCTTAGCGTGGTCGCAGGGCAGCATCGGGGTCGACGACCGCCAGTGCACATTGCGCGGGTCCATTCTACCACGACATGTAAGTTACTTTAGTTGAAACTCGTAATAACAATTTTAAGAATTACATATGACGAGAATATTTAGATAGAACAAGATGCATATTACATTTATAAAAATATTATGGTATGCATTATTTTTAAAGTGAAACTTTTTTCCATCGCCTCAGTTTTTTCGTCCATCTATCGCATGTCGCATTACAGCCAGCGCGCGACGGCGGAGTAGGGGTCAAGTGAAAGGAGCTCGGTAGAGCAGCCAAGGCTAATATGCGTATCATCTGAATGATGGTACTTATTATGCATTCCGTACTCTTAGAATGCACAGATTGAAATTAAAATTTATAGTTGGATATCTTGTATACTATATCTTGTCTAAAAACGCGATATTAATATCCTAAATAGAATAATTTTCCTAGAATTTTCAGTTAAATACCCACGATCCGAAAAAAGTTTCACTTGTATCGTGGTTTCATAAAACTACACACGGTTTTTTAAAGGAATTTCATGCTAAAATTAAACCTCAATCCTAACTAAGATTGTATGTAGATATGGAACGTTATTTTTCAAATAAAATGAAAGTAATTTGTCGTATAATAGTTATGGGATTGAATGCCTGTTAGTCTTACTTGTGAATGTGAAATCTCACATCTTTTTGGCTATGTGGCTCGACCTCAAAAAAGACGATCAGGCGGAAGTCTCTTGTGTAATTCCTTTGATTTTACATCTGTTATATATCAGACCGAACCTATAAAAAGGTCGCTTGTACAGGAGTCCCTTGGGTGTGTGTAGGAGGCACTAAAAAAAAGTAATCCGTAGAAACACTGTGTACTTCTTTAAAAATATAGCAGGTTTATCACCTGTGAAATAGCAACGATAATAATATTAATTTCACTGTTACACAATTACATTAACATAGCTATAGGCTTTCTTAATTTTTCATTCATCATCAAAAATTTTTTTGGACCGCGAATATACACAATTTTTTTTAATTATTATATAACCAGATATCCTATTAAAAGACTTAGATTATTTCTTAAATCATTAGCACTATTAATAACGTACTTATATGGACCTAAACATCATATTCATTCTTAAATTTAGGAGTAAACTGCATGAATATAAAAATACTAAAGTTGCTTATGCTAAAATTGTTTTTTATTTGAGGGGTTGAATTACAAATAAATTGTTTAAAAAGGGGTAAATACATAGATAAAACTTTTCCTAACTGTTCGGAAACATGTACCGTTGTCATTGTTTTAGGGTAATAAACTTTTTGACGATCCAACTCCACTTTTTTATGTTTTGTGCCTTTACTCGTAAAAAACCTTATATACATATCAGCGTCTAGATAGAACTGATTCCTATTAGTATTTAAGGAGTAGTTATTTTAGGACAAGCGATAAAATTTGTTTTAAATATGAGTAAGTTTATAAATTAATTTATTTAAGAAATTAAATAACGTGATAGGAACTAGCTAAAACAAATTTCAGCATTACTCAAATACGTCTTACTTTGAACTAGCATACAACATCTGTACAAATGTGATAAACAGGAAAACTAAAAAAAAATGGTTAAATAAAATGTCAATTATTAATGTGTTGCCAAAAGATCTTGCTTGCTAACCAAAAATACAAGTAACGGATGCGTTAATCTGACAATAATTGATGCGCAAGGACAACTGCTATCCGCTCAATCGTTACGCTTTACTAACGATTGGTTGCAGCTGGGTATCGCTTTATTCGAAGTGTGCAAGCTGGTCTATCGTATTTGTGGCGGAGACGGCAAAACATTCCTGTCGACCGCAATGAGTTTCGCCATTACGAGTTCAAACCCGAGTAACTGCGGTTACCCATTGATTTATGATAGCTTTAAAATATTATTTTATGTATATTTATAAAATACCCTTCCGAAGAGAACCGATTTCAGAACGCGTTAATTGATTTCTAATAATTCTACTAAAATAATTCCTGAGCATTTATTGATAATTAATATTTATTTTATTATTATTTATTGCAATATTTTATATTTATTTATTATATATTGCAAAAGGTTGCATATGTTTTTTTTATTGATTGCATATATTTCAGATTAACCATTATTTAACTTAAAGTTTAATTGTATACTTGTCCTATATTAAATATGACCTGAACGCTTTCAATGCGTGATATTTTGGAGATAATTTGATACCATAATTACCATCTATATATTCTATACGTATAATAAGAATGTAAGTCTGACGTGTCTGTACTTTTTAGATTTTTGTGAAAAAAATTGTTACAGGTGTCTTGGATTAAATAATAAAATACATTTCAATCATTTTTAGAATTGGCTGTCTGTGTATTCGAACACGCATCACTGCTAAAGAACTGCGTTTATGACAAAACCTCACAATCAAAATAATAAAGCATATCCTCGAGTAACAATTACTCTTGATTTCATTATAATCTATTCACTCTATCAAAAGTTATTGTAATTGTAATGACGATGCGGCGTAAGTACTAGAGAAAAGTAGATAAGTAAATGGACTTAATACATTCAGATAATTTTTTGTCATTTTCTGTTCCACGCGAACGGAGTCGCGGACTTAGCTAGTATTAAATATGACAAGACTACTTTCGAAACTTGATTTTTTGGTAATAATTTGTTACCATAATTGTAATCTATAATATAATTATCACAAAAATATTTATTTCATAGAATTTACAATGGACATGTAATCCGATATTATATGTGATTTTTGTACATGAATGAGAAATTGTCTAAGTAAATTGATTAAATATCACTTTAATTAGAAGCGAGGAGCGAGGCATTCTATTTTATATAGGATCAGGAATGCATCGTTTGGTATTATGGACCGTTTTATAACTGTTATGGTAAAGTTGCATTTACTAGCCTCATACATAGGCATTATTCTTAATAGACCTTTTAAATGAAAATCGTAAATTATGTAGGAATCACACAATACACATGTAATAAATTTTACAACAGAAGTATTTTAGTTAAAGCCAACGAAGATATATCATAGCGTTTATACTAAGTTAGTAACTGCTCGCGACTTGCGAAAAAATTTACAGAAATATAGTCAAAACCAAATATACGAGAATAGTTTCAACAGACCTTAGGTAGCATTTCCTCCATTAATCTTTTTTTAAAATTTGTTTGGATCAAAAAAAAAAAAATTGGAAAATGTACAAAAAAATGATTTTCACAACAGCGCCACTTACCTAGCTCAACAATACCTAAAAACCATCAAGGTAGGTATCTTAAGGAGAACCATAAGTACAAAAAAATGTCATTAAACGCGAGCAAGTTTTGAATTGAGTATGAAGGTGGACGGATATAAGAGTAAAAGAGGACCGAAAAAGCTATGGATGGATTGTGTATAAAATGATATATGTGTGTGAACACTGAGATGACATCTGACAGGGGGAGAGGAAAAGGAAAACATGTTGTGCCGACTCTACTTAGGTGGGATAAGGGTAAGAAGTGGCAAGCAGACAAGGAGAAGATTTACGAACACACGGACACCGGAATTATATATAGAGATATTTGTGTTAGCAAGAAATCTGTAAACACGAAAAAATCAAAATATAACTCACTGCAAACGTGACGTACGGGCTTATGGAACCGGTTCACGAAATGCCACGATCAAGCAAGGACCTTTTAAGTTATGCAAGCACGTTATGTCTATAACTATTCAGCTTATCCGAATGGCCGACTTTACTTCCACAGTTTCAGTAAATAATTCTCCTAGAAACACATCTTGTGAGGACGGATGGATTTGCTTCTCTTTTACTCCAATCCACTAGACGGATTTTGATAACACTTAATAATATAGCTTCATTATCATTCTTACCCTTATCCCACTTAAGTAGGGTCTGCATAAATACTTTTCCTTTTCCACTCTCCCCTATCAGATGTCATCTCAATATTCACAACTTTTACACACATATCATTTTTCGCACAATCTAGTCATACCGTTTTTGGTCTTCCTCTACTACTATATCCACCATCTCAAAACTTTCCTACTTACATGGTTTTGCATCTCTCCTCATGGCATGTCCATACCATGCTAACCTTCTCTCTGTCACTGGTGCTATTTTCAAACGTCTTCTGATATACTCATTCTTAATCTTATCCATACTAGGTATACCACACATCCACACAAGCATTCGCATCTCTGCCACATGTAACCTCTCATCCGTCTCTTTCGTAGCTCAGCACTCAGACATACAGCATGGCTGGTCTTATAATAGTAATTTCCAGTAATATAGCTAAAATATTGAATAAAAACATCCTAGCTAACATTAGAAATGCGAGAGTGCGTTTTATTTAAAAAAAAGCATTGTTCCCGAGATCATATCTACATTAGGGCAAGTGAACCCGCGGTATAAGCTAGTTGACTGTAATTATTATCAGATTCTGCGTCTTACGAACATAGATCTGGTATCACTTGTTTTTTGCATAACCAGCTCTACGTAACGCACCGTAATAGAGAAGGAAAAACTATTTATTTATGTCTCCAAACATAATTATTTTTATACTAGTTTGGAAAAAAAATGTGCTTTGTCCATAATGTAAGTAATACAAGAACGTACATATTATACACTAGCGGGTCCGGCGGACATTGTCCCGGCCTGATAATAAAAAAAATCTTGATAGATTATATGTTTTTTTTTTTAAATAAAAAAAATAAATAAAAAGAATATAAATTTCCTTTAAAAATTAATATAAAAAAAAATTAAATATAATAATAAATAATAATTATACCAAATTATATTATGAAAAAAACTCTATAAAATTTTATATATATTTGATAAATCTGTATTTCCAAAATTAAAATATTTCATCTCATAAAAGTTTTGCGATATTTCCTATTAATTTCGTTTTTTATTTTTTGGGATAATAACTCTATAATAATTTACAATCTATAATTCCTTTATATTACTTAAATAAATTAAATCTATTTTACTCCTCTAAATGAAAAAATGAAGTTTTTAATGAAGTGGAAGAAGTGGATATCAAAAACTTCCTCATAAATCACTTTATCTACTGATGAAAACCGCATGAAAATCCGTTCTGTAGTATTTGTGTTTATCACGAACAGACAGCCAGACAGAGAGACGTGGCAGAGCACTTTGTTTTATAATATGTGATATGCTATATATAAATTCACATGTCCATTAAGATGAAGAAGTAATGATTATGTTAATCAGAGAGCGAAATCTCGGGTTGACTGGTCGAGGTTGGATTCTTTAGCGGCGATTTGCAAGGCGATATTTTGTTTTTCCTTTATTAACATGAATTTGTACTTCTTCCAGTCATATCGGCGATGGTTTACTCAAAAGAACTCTAGAAGAACTTTGTATTGTGTGAAGTGGAATGAAATCGTCTAATGTTTGTTAAAGTTTTGCTAAGTCATGCATATATGAAATAATTATTGATTAGGTAACTTAATTTTATACTTTATAGATTTAAGAGTTTGACCACAACCTCATGTGATGTTAAGTGACGAATTGGTCTAAGATAATGAACATGCTGAACCTAGAGGGGACTGGTGCTCAAGTGCAGCTACCAGAACACACCAACGGGTGCTTGGCGACATATTATCAACTTGAGAGTGGTAACTAGCCAGGCGGACTTAGAAAAACCCTTACCAAGCTATGGTTTATGGTTATGGTTTACGCTATGGACTAAGCCATCAAAACTTATTAAATAAACAAAAAAATAATAATTTGCTGATGTCGCTGAATTTTGTTCTTTTACCTCTAAAAAACAACAGCAAGTATGACATTGAAGTTATGTAGTGGATTTTATTTTTTCTTTATAATCTCGTGCTATTTGGCTCTATATTTAGTAATATTGGTGGTGTTTTACGTAATATAGTTTGGTTATAGTGCACAAGTGAAGTGGGTGGGAAATAATAACACGACTCATGGATTCTGACTTACCACAAAACTCCCGGGAAAGTTCTAACAAGACGGTCACTATTTTCTTAGTTCATTGGAATGAACGCAAGCAACTTCTAATATCCATTACCTACTCGATAATAACAGTAATAATCTACAAGAAGATTGGTTGCCAAAAAAAAACAAAAAAAATTACATTTTGTGTTATTATCCTCGCTGCTTCGTAAGTGTATGGGTGTCATTAGTGCAATATTACCTAGGATAAAGCATACTAAACCGTGAGGGCTCTGGAAATAAACGTCACTGAAATGGCAGTGTTATTTTAAAATAAAATGTCAAAGCATAATAAGTCATGGTGGTCTCGATAATTTGTGGTGGTCTAGTGATTTGACCAGTGTAATATCATTCCGTTGTCCGCAGATTCGAATTCTGGCATGTACCAGCGAATTTTTCGGAATTCGCGTACATTTACTAATTTCAATTGATAACAGTATCAGCTGACGGTGAAGGAAAACATCGTGAGGAAACCTGAACCCGAGAAATATTCTTGTAGTACTACTGTATGTGGAAAAATATAGAACTTTGGATTTGTCAGAGTTTGAAATCGCCAATACGTCGTGGGCTAGCGCGGTGATTATGCCCATACCTTCCGAGGCCTATGGCCCTGCAGCGGGTGTTTCGATTTCTCTATAAATCTCTACACGTTATGCATGAAACTTACCTATAATATTCTGTAAAATGTGACGCTGGACATTACGTTTTAATTGTTGTACAGTCACGACCACAATGTATACGTGAATACGTGTTTTATAACTTTGTAAGTGGGTTGAGGAGTCAACGACCTCACGCCATGAAAATTCAGTGTTTTCCATTGCATTTCACACGTACAATTTGCATTTTTATTCACGTGATGTTAAAATACAGGAATGTTTTAATATTAATTAACGGAATAATGACGCTTTGATTATGTTTTTAAAACCGATTTCAAAAAGAAGCAGGTTAAATGAATTATGGAAGGTAAACAGTCTAAATAAAAAAAAATATAAATCAAAATTATAATTAAAAAATAAAACATAAAAAATATCCAGATAAATCAAGCAAAGTCGAGGGCAACAATTAGTAAGATAAAAAACTCGATGCGATAGAAGTGAACACTCAAAACAATAAAATAACTGTGTACTCTTTCAATTTTGAAATCAATTATAATATGAATTGTCGGTCGGTCGGTAACTCTTACTAGCATGTCGCTGACGCGTAACCATATTATCTCCTGCTAAAAAAATGCCGCTCAACGCGCCTAAAGAAATTTTCACTTCAAAAAAATAATGATTTCTAGATATTAGTGCGTTTCAACAAACAAACATTCTCCTACTCTAGATTGTGAAATAAATAATAAAGTTAGAAGGATAATGTGTATGTCTGTATACCAACGTATTAACTGACGCATGTAACGTGAACGGATAAGCAAAAAATATAAATCTTAAAATTCATTTTGAATTGCAACGAGTAAATACTCTATAGTGGAAACGCAGTTTTTTGTTGCCTAATGCGTGTGACAGCAGATATGTAGTCATTGTGGTGTGTGGGACCCGAGACCCTGACTTAATAAAATATTTTTTATATAGAGAAAGCTCCTTGTACACATAGTTCTCAGATACAGTAAATAACCCCATATATATTGTATATGATGTATAGTATATGTCACCCTTGCTTAAATTAACAAGAGTGATACTACAAATTTTAATGTGTAAACTAAAACTATACTAATATTATAAAGAGGAAAGATTTTTATTTTTGTCTGTTTGTAACGAACAAACGGAAAAACTACTACAACGATTTCAAAAATTCTTTCACCATTAGAATGCTACATTATTTCTGAGTAACATAGGCTATATTTATCTATCTACTAAAACTTCAATAATGTAACCAAAGGTGTATAAAAATTAGCTATAAAATGTATTATACGGCGCCGCTGCGGAAACTATTGATTATAGAACAGAGAATGTTTTATAGTACTTAGGAACATATAATTATCTACACAAAACTTTATGATACCATATGTCCAACTATTGTAATTATGTCACGATTAATATTTTTTACATTTTAAAAGTTGATAGAAATGTCGAACAAAATCAGACTATGTTATCCATACCTTTGCATTAATCGTTATTCAAACAAATCACAAATTTCGCATTTAAGACTGTATCAACACCTATATATTCTTTGGTTTTTCAAATCAGACGTTCCATTCATCAAAAGATATAAAGAATTTTTAAATGTCAATTTAAAAATAAACGCGGTGTCGCCGCGCCGTGGTCGGTGTGACCTCACGCAGGCCACCAGGAAAAGCGTTGAAAGTAACAAAAATGTTAAAAAAATATATGTCAACCCGTGCCAAGCCGGGACGGGCTGCTAGTCTCCTTGTAACTTTAACAATAGTTACCAACGAAGGAATGATAGTATTATAAAATAAATGATTCTGTACAAGTAATGTTAATTTCTCTGGCGCTGATAGGTGTATATAGAAAATGACCTTTTTATCAGACACTGAAGTCAGGAGACTCTGAAGTCCAAGATAAGTACTATGGCATTAGAGACCGGCGATCAAATGCAGTTGCCTGGTTACGTTGCTTGCTATTATAGATCTTTCATCTTGAGCATGGTATTTAGTCAGACGAGCATTGGTAAATGCTCTATCATTATTACAGAATTCCGATTTTTCCGTCAGTTCAGTACCAATGAAAAGTTCGAATCCATATCTATCACCACGACATTCCTAGGCCAAAACAGCTACTAATATAACTGAATATTATAAAACAAAGTCCTTCATCGCGCCTGTCTGTCTGTCTGTCAGTTCGCGATAAACTACTGAGCGCATTTTCATGCGGTTTTCATTAATAGATAAAGTGATTCACGAGGAAGTTTAGGTATATAATTTGTCAAGATTTTTTTAAAATTGGTTGAAAAAATATATTAAACGACGCAGACGAAGTCGCGGGAATCAGCTAGTATCTAATAAATCAATTTACAAGCATTATGTGATTTAACATTTTGACCCCCACAATTGTAACTAAGTGGGTCCCATGGAACCGTTACCGGCCTTGAGCGGTTCCGTTGACCTTAGACCCGTATATCTAAGTATACATTGTGCGGTCTAAGCCCCGTTCGTACATACGTTTTTAAGCTTACCGAATGGAATTGGAGATTGGGTAATTATATCTGAGTAGTAGTTACTTACATCTGTGTCATTTAAAAATAAGCTAAATTCTACGTTATTTTGCAAGATTTTTTAAATTTTGTATATGCGAAATATGAAGATAACAAAAAAATAAAAACCTTACGAACCGTAAAATTTGAACTTTGTTCTATGTGTATAAAAACTGGAAATCTTAAAAAAATAAACATGTTATATGAACGATTGAAGTTGGATTTAGCTCATTGTGAAATGTAACAATTGATATATAGAGATAGAAGTATAGAGCTTGTAAATGATACGAGTTGTATTTTTTTTGCAAAATATATAGGGATTACTCGAATGATTTTTTTAAATTGTAGCACGGCAATGTGACTACAATTATAACTGTTAGTAAACACAGTGTAATCCAAAAACAATGGTGACCACCAAGTAACGAACTATCCATCGCCGGTCGTCACTGTGATGCCGGCCTGCGCAAATGTCTCTTCACGTTACGCTTGAAGGTCCCCTTGTTATAGGAAGGAGGGAACACCTTGGCTAGTAAATTGTTCCACAATCACACGCTACGGCGAATTAAGGCTATTTGAAATATAATATTTATGCGTTCGAACAGAGATTTTTTTCAAAATTTACCTACATTCACCAATTTATACTAATACTAGCTTCTGCCCACGACTTCGTCCGCGTGGAATAGTTACTTTGTGCTAACGTTAACTGTAACTCGCGACTTCGTTTACGTAGAAGGTGAAAATATTTTTAAATAATACCTACGTTAACCCCGATTTTGAAACATTCTTCATTGGTGCTCCGCTCCAATTGGTGTTATCGTGATGACATATAGCCTATATCATTCCTCGATAAATGAGCTATCTAACATTGAAATAATTTTTCAAATCGGACCAGTAGTTCCTGAGATTAGCGCGTACAAACAAACAAATTCTTCAGCTTTGTAATAGTAATTAATAATATTGAGAATAGATTATGAAACCCAAGAATATGTTTTAACTCTTTCAACGTACTATCTAGAACTATCAGCGAGATTCGAAAACATTTTTTCGAATTTATGACCTACTATAAGCCACCCACGACTTCTTCTGTATTTGTATGATTACCTATTATAATCTTAATTTACACATAAAGTTTACCAATTTTAAATACCAGAAGCGATAAAGGGTCTAAGATTTTTGTACGTAATACTATAAAATGTGCATTATATTTGGTTATAATAGATTCAAACAACAAACCCATCATACATTCTAACTCTAACTGTTTATGCAGCGCGCACGCAATAATAGCTTTCAGATAGCAGTATTTTTTTCAAGTTATCATTATTTTACTGATCAATTTAAATAATACCTTTCTGAACTATAGTGTATGTGTTATTCTGAGGTATAAGCTATCTTACTATAAAGTTTAATCGAATTCCGTTCAGCAGTTTTTACGTGAGAAAGTCAACATTCATCCACTTCTAACCACGTCAAATGTAATATTCATGTTAGGCTTGCTAGATCTAATAATACGTCCATTTTACATTTCACATTCCTATACTAATTTAGGCTTTTATTCTCCGGTCAACAGAATATCTAGGTCATTTTTAAATAAAACATGAGACATTTTCTCAAATAAACGAAATATATTCGAAACAGCGGTAGAGATAAATCAGTCTATTCATAAATTAGTGGTTTTAGCATTTTCCTTCTCTTTCTATTATAGTTTGTTAGTTTTCATATTATTTATGTTTTATCTTTAAATTTGTAAAATCGTTACTATTTAGTTTTATTGAAATTTTATTTATTGTTGGAGTATGCCGGGTTTGTTTATAAATAGGACTAAATTTAAATTAAATTACAAAATTGGAACTTTCGTATTAAACGCACCGCGCTCGCTGACCACTGCCGCGGCCGGCTAACGTTATCGTTTTACGCAAGTCTCATGTTGAAACCACAGCAATGAGTACCGACAGTAGCACTTCAGACTTCAAAGAAAATCGCAGCTAACTTTAGTGCGTTACTATCTTGAACCAAGCCCTGGATGTAGGTGACGGATAAAACGGGGCACCTGTCCGGCCGGTAGTTCGAGAGGCTGGCAAAATATATAGTATGATTAAAATAGAAAAATTGCTCCACAAAGCGCTTAGCATAGGGATGCCTGGTGGAATCACCGTCGGCTTGTAGGAAAAAGACAAATTCTAAATAATTTAAAACGCTGCTTTAGACCACACCGTAATTTTACATCAAGTGAGATTGTGAACCTATAAACAATTAAAATTAAATACTCCTAATACAGAATGGCGTATCTGTGAAAAAAATATCGATATTTTCAAGACTTTAATATAAACATCGATATCTTTTATAATTCGCATCCCTAGTCATTAAAACGTAATAATGCGATCGTGTACTATATTTTATTCCTTATATACAACCAACAAGTATTATATAGCGTGTTCTGCTAACTCTAATTGAGTTTTCTCAGCGTCAGACGTGATTGATTCCACAGTAAATAAAAATATATAACGCGAGTGGCACCGCGAAGTTTGCCTAGTTAATAAATCGTAATTAAAGTAATAAATGTACGTTAGATACATAACTCGGGCGAGTTGAATCGTAAATCATTTATCACAGAATAATAATTAATAGACAGGCTAAAGCTCCAGCTGCGTTGAATTTTAATTTAATAATAAAACGTTTTACACTGTGTAGAGACCATACACGACTTATTACAAGAGGTTAGGCAGGGATATCCTATGAATATAATATTACGAACGATTTTTGACGTGCGCTCAAACAAAACAGAGTCAACTACTAATCATAAAGCTGTTAGTTTTTTTTAGTACGAAATCTCATCTTTCTAACGCCATCTAGTGAAACCCCATCGGACTTACAACGCGAGATACAGACAACTAAAGCCATGTTTTGGAAAAATAATTAATGTATTTTAACTACACATTATATTACCACTGAAAAAAATCAGAAGGATGGATATTTGTTACACATTGACGCGATAACTAATGAACAGATTTTAATGAAACGTTACAGTAATATTGCTTAGATATAACTAATATTACATACGTATGTGGGTTTGTTTCTTTGTTACGCTATCACGTGTTAACTACTCAACCGTTCATAATGTAATTTTGCATACATATTCGCAAAGGCACAGAGAAGGACATACCCTTCACCCCAGAAAGAAGTACTTCTTCCCGAGGGGTATGTTAACTCTACACTAAAGCGAGCGAAACCAAGGCTGAAAGCCAGTGATTTAGGAATATTTTTGTAGTGATGATGGTCTAGTTGGTAGCGTGTTGGAAACCCCGTCGAAGGACGTAGGTTCGAATCCTTGCAACTGAGTTGGAGCTTTCGCTCAGCTCAGTTGAGCCCAATAGCAGCAGCGATAACCGAGGTTTACACAATTTATCGACAATGTCGAATACAAAACACGACAAACTTAAAAAGCCACTGCGACAGGGAACCACGTTTATTTTGGTAATGACCTAGTACCGACATACTATATATGGTATTACGGAATCATCGATATAAATGTCAACACTGGAATAGTCAGTGTTGGAACTGTTCGATTTATACTTGGGGCATTCGTGACTTGTGCCTACAGCGGCAAAAGAAGAAAAATAATTCTACGAAGTAAATAAAAAGAGAGCGTGCTCATAAATGTTTCTCGATTTTCTAATAATGGCTTCAGAGCATCTTTGTTACTTATTTGATTTCGCTCATGCGAACATTTGTCTCATTCTACCTTCAATTCACTCTTTTTCTCACTCTTACCAACTACTTATTTTCCATCTTTTTTACTAAGAAACATTACGTGGAAAAACGTTGCGCTAACGTTTGTTTAAATTTATATATGCTTCCCACGTTGCAGCTTGATTCCTAGTGTGAATGTGATGAAATTCCTATGTTAAAATAAAAAACTAAGAAGTCACTTCTAGTCAAAATTTGTAGTGTGTATTTGGTATGTACGTTATTCGCAATTGAAACCGTTTTTTTCGTCGGGAAATTTCCGTGGAATTTTTCGAACTCATTGTTGTATTTGAATTTCATAAGTTCTTTGTTGGGTTAGTTTGAATTTAAATAAATGATTGTTTTTAGTTTCATTTCATATTTCATATTTCATTTCGTATTTGGGTTTTTTGTCGGATCCCCTTCGATTTGCAACTCGTATTAAGTCGTGGTTGTCGAGTGATTTGGTCGTCGGAATATCATATTTTCGGAAATCGCGTACCAATTTAAAATGGTAGCACTATCGACAGATGGTGAAGGAAACTATTGTGCGGAAACCTTAACCTGACATTTTTTTGTTATATCATCGTATTTGGGAAAAACATAACATATATAGTCAACCAAGAACGCGGTTTTAAATTCTTTTTGTTGTTTTAAATACTAATAATTTGCTTTTTTTATTACTAGTTTAAGATTTAAATTTTTCAGGTGCACTTCGCGCAAATATAATCAAACGTTTTTTGTTGCAGTGAGACGTGGTAGCGGCCAATTAATTCCAGGCGGAAGTGCAAAGTAACATCCACTATAATTTTTAAGCCAATACATCTATACTAATATTGTAAAGCTGATGAGCTCGTTTGCTTGAACGCACTTATCGCAGGAACTACAGGTCCAATTTCAATTTGTTTCAGTGTTAGATAGCTTATTTATTGAGGAAGGCTATATGTTATATGTCATCACTATAAGACTAATACGAGCGGTGCATCAATGTAGAATGTTTCAAAACCGGGGTTAACGTACGTATTATTTAAAAAAAAAATTCACCTTCTACGTGAACGAAGTCGCGGGCAGACGCTAGTATTTTATATATATTTTACAAATTTTCATGATCTTAAACTTCCACCTATGTAGTAGTTGGCATAAGATGTTCTCCTCTTCTATTCTCTTCTCTATCATCTGTCATCTCAGTATTCATGTCTGTTATGCACAATATTTTTCTTCACACAGTCCGCCCATAGCTTCTAAGATCTTCCTGTATTCTAGCCATCTTCATAATAGCATGTGTTTGGTTATCTGGCTTACAACCTTTCTCATGACAAGTCTATACCACGCTAACCTATCACTCTTGAACTTCTCTGTCACCAGATTATCATAATTCTTCTGATGTACCTATATGTTATAGACGAAGTGATTAATGAAGACACTATTTATATTACCCGGATAATATGAATAACGGCAAATAAAAAAGGGCTATGTAATTACTAATTATGCATATTTAAAATTAGTTTTGAAGATTTTTCATTCTATTTTGAGGTTATGTCTAGTGATTCTAGATACTGCACAATGTGATTTACTACGACACTAATCCAGCGTACAACAAAGATCATTAATAGTAATTAAAGATACTAGATTTGCTTAATAATTAAGTTTAAATAAGTATTAATGATATAACCCGATATGATACGTCATTGTAGATATTGCCAAGGCAGTGTAAATACTTAGTGCCCTGATTAATCACTTGATTTATAACATAAATATTTCCAATGTTATCCATTCTAGATAAACATATCAATCTTAATATTCGCATCACTGTCACAAGTAACTTTCTCTTATCTGTTACTTTCGCAGCACAGCAAAACTTATCATTACATAGTATAAAACAAAGTTCCCTACCGCGTCTGTCTGTTCGCGATAAACTCAAAAACTACTGAACGGATCTTTATGCGGTTTTCACCAGTGGATAAAGTGATTCACGAGGAACGTTTTGGTGTATAAATTGTCTAGGATTTTTTTATAATCAAGGCGGTACAACGTCTGCCGGGCCCGCTAGTCCATACATATAATAATAATGTAAGTCTAACGTGTCTGTACTTTTTGTGAAAAAAATTGTTGCAGGTGTCTTGGAATAAGTAATAAAATATATTTCAATCAATTTTAGACATGTCTGTCTGTCTGTTTGTATCAACATGTATAACTGCAAAAGTATTCCGTTCACTTAAAAATCATAAAGCATATCCTCGAGTAACATTTAGTCTTGGTTTCATTAAAATCGGTTCACTCTATCAAAAGTTATTGTCATTTTAATGACGACGCGACTTAAGTACTAGAGAAATGTAGATAAGCAAATTGACTTCATACATTCTGATAATTTTATTAATCACTGTTTTTTTTTATATTAGGTTCCAAGCGAACGGAGTCGGGAGGACCGCTAGTAAATCATAAGAGTTCGCAAAACAATAATAACCTGTGGCATAACACTCATAATGAAGATGTTACGAACAATCAAAACAATAAATTCTAACACGAATCCCCCCGTGTGCTTCACGGCAAAGTCCCGGCTCCCTTTAACACATTCAAATTACCTCCGACACCCAACAATTTAAACTATAATACCTAACTGCAAAGTTTAAATTCCATTGCAGATCACGATTGGCTTTGTTCGATCCGACACCACTGTTTTGCTACACGTATAGCACGTATTGCGTGAATATAAAGTTGAATTTAGACTAATTCATACATAGAGTATTTGTGAGAGGATGCATTCCGATGCCAATGCATATTGGAACGCAGTGGAGTCACGTTTGATTGAATGATAAAAACATAGGGGGAGAGTTTATTGCGTCAGTATTCGTCGTACAATTCTCTATCGACAGTTTGGGGTTACGTGAAGATTTATTTACTGAATATCTGTTTATGGAACTTTGGTTTTGTATCATATAAGTACGTTTTAAAGCTACATCTGAGGCTTGTAAAGAATCCACTGCACCTAAATATTATTTTAAATCGAGTTTTTACAGGATCTTAATGTGTCATGTAGTGACTTTCATATTTTACTCATAATCTTGTGTTATTTAACTTTTCTATTGGTGGTGTTTTACGTAATATAGTTTGGTTGTTATGCACAAGAGAAGTGGATGGTAAAGAATACCACGGAGCAAGAATTCTGAGACGCCACAAAAACTCCCAGGAAAGTTCTAATAAGGGAGACCTCCATCTTGATAAAACATTGAAATGATTGCAAGACGCTTGTAATAAATAACATTACGTACTCGACAATGGCAGTAATAGTCATGGCACTTGAGCAAATATTTTATGCCATACAGTCAAGTCTATCACCGCTGTTCTCATGTTTTGATTTCTCCATGAATTAATTATTACAAGAATTAAATGTTTTTAAATATTTATAAACAAATTAGATGAATATAAAAAAATAAAGAAACACATATAGATATAGCCTAATTCCTTAGAAAAAAAATCTTTTCTTCTCGGTCTCCTTATGGGATAAGAAGCAAGGAAATACGAGATTTTATGAATTCGAAAATTTTATACACGACTAATCAGTTCGAACTATCTCAATGAGAAAAATATATTAGTCATAGATTAATAATGTAGGTAAATAACCAAAGCAAACATTTGGAAATATTTAAAAACATTTTTTTCCACCAAAAGCTTAGACCAGTCATCATGCTTCTATGCACAATCTCCATCTGCTCTAATCTATTTGATGTATAAGTAGAGAACAAAAATTGTTTTCCAGAAGGTCAACACCCAAAAAGGTATTTATATACCAGGTGACTGTTTAGACAGTAGCAATATTTCTGAAGGACACTCTGCACTCGATTCTCGTTCTAAATCAATTAAAAAATAGGTGCTTAATATTTGACCTAATTATCAAGAAAAATACAAAAATTATACACAATCTTCTACGCGTCTATGTTAAAGCACAGTGTCAATGACCGTCGAGTGATTTCATTTTCATTTGAAAGGGAACCTGGGAACGTCAGGAACAAAACAAAAGGGTTTATTACCCGTTTTACTATCGAAAGTAAAGTAATCCGTCGCCCAATGAAACTTTTGGCATCGGTCATTGCATTTAGGTTTATTATTTTATTTGGGAACGCTGGCTAAATCTACATCTCTACTTCCCTATAGAATATTATAACTTTATTCTTCTAATATCAAAACGTAAATGTACACAACGCGTACTGTAATTCATCCTTGGATAACTCTGTGAGTTGTCGTACGCACGCTTGCGGTAGCATCTATGTTGATACAACAGTTTTACAATAGATGGCGTGCGAGTCGTTACAATAATTTAATACATTGGTTATTCATCTATTAATGAATGTTGCTACATTTGAAATGGATAAACTTTTCGACAACATTTGACTGCCCAGTAAAATTGGCAACACTTAATTGTTTTTTGATGTAAACAGTTTTCATGTTATCCAATTTACTATAATTACGCACTGATTTATGATATTTATCAGAAATGGCGAAATATGACATACGGATTGCGCGCGGGGCACAAACGGGGAGTGTCCCAACTTCTAAAGATAAAAAATCAGATGCAACATACTATTCTTTCCTATTATGAAAAATAAAGGGTGTTACAGATAACAAAAACACAATGTCGACTTTAGTGTTCTACATATTAGGACAATGAATAGAGGACATTATGAAGTTCACTGTACTGGCTATTGGCCTCATGACAATCCCACTTTGTCGCCCTATTTGGTAAGTAATTAAGTTGCTTATATGTACAGACAGCAATTCATTAACTATTTCGCTTTTGTTTTATTTATATCGACTGAAGTTTACGCGGGACGCCGCACCTCGCGAGGTGGCTTTGTCGTTTTTGTTTGTTTGAATTTTATTAGACTACTGTACACAAAATTTTATGATTAATTATTCTCTGATGACCCTTGAAGATAGTATTGTAAGCTTTGTTAAATAAAATGTATTATAAATGAATTAGTATTTAAAAATATATGTTTAAAACAAGCTATTATACAAATGTGCTTAAAAATTATACACGTGTATAGCGGCCATTTTGAAATTCGCCATTTTGTTTCTATTTCATTTTCGTGTATTCACATCAGGAAAAAACATGCTAAATTGAAAAATCTTAAATCTGAAAGAACTGGTTCTAATTTAACTTGCAAGATTTGGCGTAAACAAACTAACAAACATTGCAAGCCAAATAAATGAAGTGAAAACTCAAAACAATAGAATAACTGTGTAATCTTTAAATTAATTAACTTAATCTCAATTATTGAAACTTCATTGGGATTTGTAATTTGAAATTATTAACATTAGTTAGGTTTTGACATCCATTGCCACTTCGAGTACTAATTATATACACTTATACACAGTTTATTAATTAATCAAACATATGATAGTCAGCACAAACACATTACAATATATCAATATTACACATACAGAGGCCGCTATACTACGCGTCGCTTTTTTTTTTTTTTTTTTATTTACGTGGGGAAATCCTTTATGGATACGCCACCCTCTCGGGGGAGGGAGTGGGTTATGTCCGACTCGCACGGACTAAAACCCCACGGTGTACCGTCCGCCGTATGGTAGGGGCGGCCAGGGATCGAACCTGCTGTCTTCCTGAGAAACCGCCCCTGCGGCAGCCTGGCGAGTGAACGCCAGGCTTCGTCCTACTATAGAGAGACTACTGGGTACACGACCAGTCGTCTCCCCTCGTCAGCCTCACCTGTGCAGTGAGGAGATGGGTCCCCCGACCCATCTCCTCAGGGTCGGCTCGGTTATGGGAGGGGGTGAGCGTTCCGCCTCCCCCTCCTTCCTGCTCTCCTTTGGCGAAGAGGGCCACTTTGCGGATCTTCCTCGCGGGCCCTCTCCGCCGCCTCCTTCTGCGAGATGACTTCCTCGCAGAAGGAGGCCACAGCAGTCCACCCCTCCTCGCTGCCGAGCATGGCCGAAACCACGCCCGGCAGCGAGAGATCGTCCCGTACCACCGCAGCCAGGGCGCGGCGCTGATCGTCCCACGCGGCACACTCAGAGAGAGTGTGCTGCGCGGTGTCCGTCTCAGCGCCGCACTCGTGACATGCGGCGGTGGGCTCCCTGCGCGCTATCCGGTGCAGGTACCAGCCGAAGCATCCGTGCCCGGTCAGCACCTGCACCAGACGGTACGTCAGGGAGCCCCAGCCCCTATTCACCCAACCCGGCAGGACCGGACGGACGGCGTCGATGGTATATCTTCCGTAACGCTCGTCCGCCAGGTCCCACCCCCACCTCTCTAATTGCTCGCTGCGGGCTCTCTAAGGAAGAGAGCCCGCAAGCACCATAGCCGCCGCCGAGGACACCGTTCGGTACCCGCGGATTTCCCTCAACGCCACTGTGCGCTGCGCTTTGCGCAGCACTCGAACGTTCGTGGCGCTGAGGGAGTCCACCCACAACGGTGCCCCGTAGGCGGCCATGGCCCTCACCACCCCTGCATACAGACGGCGGCAGGCAGCGCCCGGCCCTCCCGTGTTCGGGAGAAGGCGGCCGAGCGCCGCCGCCGCCCCTACTATACGCGGTCCGAGCCCCTTGAAGTGGGGCTCGAACCGCCAGCGCCCGTCCAGGGTGAGGCCCAGATATTTCATGCGGGACCCCACCCGGACACGTACGCCGCCCACCGTTATGTGGGCCCCAGTAGGTGGCCCCTGCCGAGACCCGTGAAACAGCAGGGCCTCGGTTTTTTCAAAGGTCACCTTGAGGCCCAGTCGGCGGATGCGCCCGACCACGAAGGTCGTAGCCAACGTGGTCAGGCGCACCAGCTCTGCCCATTCCCTCCCCTGGGCTACGACTAGGGTGTCGTCCGCATAACATATGAGGCGCGTCCCTGATGGGAGCGCGCCGCGGAGCACCCAGTCGTAGCCCAGGTTCCACAATAGTGGCCCCAACACGGAGCCTTGTGGAACTCCACAAGGAGTCCTACGTCGGACCATCCGCCCTCTGCTGTCTGCGTAGACGACCTCCCTCTCGTCGAGGTACGCCTTCAACAGCCGCCGCAGGTACGGGGGCACTCCGAAAAAGCGGAGCGCCTCCCGTATTATACTACGCGTCGCTAGTCTGACGCAAGCACAATACGTGACGAGCATATCGACGTCATTGGTGACGCGACCCATAAGCTTTTCCCTACCAAAATCGCTCAAAGGAACAAAGAAGTTTTCACTTCAAAAAAATTTTTTTTCCTCGCTCGATATTTTGTCAATTCCATTTTGCAATCCTGTACTTCAAACACGTAAAATGTTAGAGTAATTACTTTGAAGGATCACAGCTCCATCACGAACGGCCGTCAAGACTAGGCTGTTATAGATATCAGAAGGATGAGAACGGAGAGAGAGGGTCAAAGAGTGTAATAGTAATCTATAACTAGAAATATTATAAAATATTATAAAAAACAACCGTTACGTCTGTTTGATGTTTCCTTAGTTCTGCTAAACTAACGTAACTGATTTTGTACAATTTTCACTATCATTTAGAGATCGTTTTCCAGAAAGTCTACATGCAAAAGGTATTTATGTATAGTATAGAAAATGAAGTTGATTGTAGAAGTTTACATTGGCAATGCGACGAATTCATATGAGATACATTAAAATCATGTACATAGGAACTGTGCAGATTAAAATTACCAAGAAAAAAATCCTGTATGGCATACATCTATCTCTTAAGGTTGACATACCGTAACCGTTTTTATCCTTTACTAGCTTCTATACGCGACTTCGTCCGCGTTAAATAGTTACTTTCGGCTAACTAACACGCAGCGGAAGCTCTCAAAAGGAAAAAAGAACAATTTGAAACATTCTTCATTGGTGCTCCGCTCCTATTGGTCTTATTGTGATGATATATCATATATAACCTACCTCGATAAATGAGCTATCTAACACTGAAAGAATCTAGTAGACTAATCGGACCAGTAGTTTCTGAGATTAGCGCGTTCAAACAAACTCTTCAGCTTTATCATATTAGTATAGATATATTAATATAGAATAGATATATGCATTATTAAAAAAATAATGAATTATCTGCGAATATATTTTAAGCGATATAGCAATAATACTTATCCAATTAAATACCTATGTTATTACCTTTAAAATGTAATGTGCAGCTCATATATTACCTATAGCATATTTTAATGAATGACAGATAGCACGGATTTAAAATTACGAATATCGAAAAAAAAAAAATTTGTTTTATTACGAAACGTACTAAACTTTTTCCACTTTGAGGAACTGTATATTTCAAAGTTCTTACAAAAGATCCAAAAAGTTTAAATATATATGACGTCACATTAGTATATTGCACCTAAGCGAATCCTGGACTGGCCCTTAGTTAATTATAATGGGTATTTACTGGCATTTATGTATGTATAATATGTAAGTACAACTGAGGTGTGTTTTGTTATTCCGGGATAATATTTAAAGAGGATAAACAATTCAGTTGATGATTTTATTCGTAGAGTAACTACATATATCTAATGTAGGTAGTAGAGCCACGTTGAAGCTATTACTGGTTTCAGCATGAATGGGTCGGCTCGCCCCCGGTACTACCACCCGACCTACAGAAACACCCACATGAACTAACAGTGCTTGCATTGTTGCGTTCGTTAGGTCAGTGAGAGCGCCGGAGACCCACCTCCCCTCTCCTTTCTCCCAAACACAGGCTGGCAACACACTTTCGACTCCCCTGGTGTTGTTAGTATCTATGGACGGTCGTGATCACTTAACATCATGTGACCCATTTGTTCGTATGTCTTCTATGGCATAAAAAACAAAATCTAAGTCGCATATAATTACGCTTATCCATAAAGGCTAAGCAGTAATGATTAAATATAACAGATATAACTAAAAATAATTTAAGTATACAATAAATCAATTTAAAGAGTACAAAACGGTTCAATTTTAACCCAAATAAAATATATATGTAGAGTATTTTTATGAATTTCGATGACTGGATGACCACTAATTATCTATACATATAATAAGAATGTAAATCTAACGTGTCTGTATTTTTTAGCTATTTGTGAAAAAAACTGTCTAGGAAAAAGTAATAAAATATTTTAATCATTTTAGAAATGTCTGTCTCTTTGTTTGGACACGTATAACTGCTAAAGTACTGCGTTCATCATAAAGAATATCCTCGAGTAACATTTAGCCTTAATTTCATTAAAATCGGTTCAGTCTATTAAAAGTTATTGTGATTTTAATGACGACGCGGCGTAAGTACGAAAGAAAAGTAGATAAGTAAATTGACTTAATACATTCAGATGATTTCGTTAATCGGTTTTTTTTGTACAAGGTTCCATGCGGATGAAGTTGAGGACACGGCTAGTTATTAATAGAATTGCAAAAACGAAAACAGTAATAAAGTTTTATATTATGTATTTATTTCTATATATTCTATTCTGAAACTCAACTAACGTCACATTCAAACGATATATTCAATGCCGTTTGAAAATTCAGATAAAGTCGTACAAAAACCTTCGCTTTGCTTCTTGAAGGTTCGACAGCCGCTACTGGGCTATTCAGCACCGTTATGGAAAACAAAAAACTATATCTCGTTTATCAACGACGAGTTATTTCATGTTATTTTAGGTACCTCAGTTCATTGATCGAAAACGACGGTGGCATAGACAAGGACGTGAGAAATAGAATAAATGCGGGATGGATGTAATTGTGAAAGGTGTCTGGGGTAGTTTGTGACCCACGTATACCTTTCAAACTTAAGGGGAAGGTGTATAAAACTATACGTTGTATAAGATAAGGTGTATAAGACCAGCCTTGTTATATAGTGGGAAGTGTGGGGGAACGAAAGAAACGGATGAGAAAAGATTACGTGTAGCAGAGATGCGAATGTTAAGAATGAGTATGTCGGAGGAAGTTTGAAAATGACGCCAGTGACAGAGAAGTTGAGGAGCAATAGGTTAGCATGGTACGGGCATGTCATTAGGAGAGATGGAAACCAAACTACATTTCAAGATGTTCGTAACAGTTACTTCTATTAATATGTTATGGTATCATTCTGTGGGGGACAGCAACTGAAGTAGATGCCATATCTGTATCACAAAAGTGAACAGTTTAGGAAGTCACTACATAGGACCTCGCGAATCATTAAAGACGGAGTTGAAATTCAGTTTTTTAACTCTGCACTCCCAATACATCGTTGACAATTTGATGTGTGCTCGTTAGAAGTTAGAGAAGCTAGATTTAATAAAATATCGGTATTTTAATATTAGTAATATTCACAAATAGTCATATTTCTTAAATTAAATACTACATCAGGCATCAACTATCTATCAACTACGTCCAAACCTTTATCTTAATCTCAACTCATATTATTTTCCCGTTATTGTAAATTTTACCTATACCCCGGGAACACTACTTTTTGTGGGTGAAACCTTTATTCATGTCCCGGACAGTGTGTATGAAAAATTTGGTCATGATTCGTTTTTTTATACTTTAACGGTGTTATTACAAAAAAGTTAAATACGTATTGAATACTTGCTTCAAAAAGGTTTCGAATTAAATGCACCGCGCTCGCTGAATATTCGCCATCTTGCTCTTTTGTCTCGCTTTGGTTACGTTATGTTAGACTTGCGAAAAAGGATAACGCGAACTTGCCTCGGGAGAGCGCGGTGCATTTAATTCGAAACCTTTTTAAACCAAGTATTAACTACGTATTTAACTTTTTTGTAATAACACCTTATAAGTTTTAGCTCCTGATCAGAATCTTATCTGATGTTAAATAACCACGTGGTCTAAGGCGGTAAACACGCTAAACTTAGAGGGGGGCTGACTCTCAAGTGCGTGTGTCAGAACACTGTCGACAGATTTTCAACTTTAGGCAGGTAGCTAGCCAGGCGGACTTAAAAAAACCCTACGGTCTTGAAATATAGTTACACTGCGAAAGCGTAGCAAACAAACTCACATTCGTATTTATAATTTTAATAGTAGAGATGCGTATGTTACTTTGTTTGTATGTGTAACGCTTTTACGCTGTAACTAGTCAACCAATCGTCATAAAATGTTGCATACACATTGTTAGGGACACAGTAATGGACATAAGTTACCTTTCATGCATAAAACAAGAACTGTTTTCGCGAGATAGAAAAAGTTTGGTTAACGGCATTTACGCAAGCGAAACGGCGGGCAAAAGCTGGTCATCTATATACATATAATAAGAATTTGAATATAACGTATCTGTACTTTTTAGATATTTGTAAAAAAAATCGTTGAAAGTGTCTAGGAATAAGTAATCAAATACATTTCAATCTTTTTTAGAAATGTCTATCTGTCTGTTTGTTTGGACACACATCACTGCTAAAGTACTGCGGTCATGATAAAACTTCATAAAGGCAATCATAAATCATATCCTCGAGTAACATTTAGTCTTGGTTTCATTAAAATCGGTCCTCTCTATCAAAAGTTATTTTAATTTTAATGACGACGCGATTTAAGTAAGAGAGAAAAGTAGATAAATAAATGGACTTAAGATTCAGGTGATTTTATTAGTCACTGTTGTATTACATTAGGTTCCACGTGGTCGGAGTCGCAGGCACAGCTAGTTCTTAATAAAAATGCTCTTTAATTTAAAGATAGCTAATAAAAGATAATACAGCGCCATTATTACCTTATGCCGTTATTCAGCTGCAAAAAGTAACGTAAGCCTGTTATTATGAGTTGTTAAGCGTTAAGTACAACTGTTATTTATTTAATTATACACTTTAAGTTTAAATTATATTTGTTTATGCTTAAATACTCAAGGGAAACGTGTATATAATAAGAGCATTATAAGGCCTGTCGTTTTATCGGAATACTGGGCTACGAAAGAGGCGAATGAAAGAAGGATTACTAATAACAGATATACTAATATTAAAATCGGAATACTGGGCTACGAAAGAGGCGGATGAAAGAAGGATTATATATAAGAGATATACTAATATTAAAATTGGAATACTGGGCTACGAAACAGGCGGATGAAAGAAGGATTACATATAACAGATATACTAATATTAAAATATGGTACGGTGTAACTAGATTGGATTACATTAGGAATGAGTATATCAGATGAGTTTTTTGAAGTGACTACGCTATTGGCCTGACAGGCCTTCACAGCTTCACCGGACTAAGGCGAGCACTTAAGGCAATTCGCCGCTAGACAACAAGCTCAAGGGGGCCAGGGTCTCGCGAATCTCTCTAAGCTACATCAGAGGAATTATGGAAGTAGAACAAGTTGAAATGTAATAAGTTAGCGTGGTACGGGCATGTCATGACGAGAGATGAATGTTGTATAAATAGAAGAGTGTAGGTATGAAAGTAGACGGATATAAAAGTAGAGAAAGAAGAAGGAAGCTATGAGTGTATTATGTGAAATCAGTACATATTATAAAACAAAATCCTCTGCCACGTCTGTCTGTCTGTTCGCGATAAACTCAAAAACTACTGAACGGATTTTTATAAGGCTTTCACAAGTAGATAAAGTGATTCATGAGGAAGGTTTTGGTATTTCATTTGTTTTTTTGCTATCAGGGTAGGACAACGTTCGCCGGTCTAGCTAGTTAAATATAAAAGGTATGAGTACTGAGATGACAACTGACAAAAGACAGTGGAAGAGAAAGAGAAAGAGACGTTGTGCCGACGGTAATTACGTGGAAGAAAGGTAATAACGTGTAGTAGGGTATGGTAATAAAGTACTGATTTAGATTACACTAGCTGTGCCCGCGACTCACAATAACCTATCCTAAAATACCTAAAACATACCTAACACCTATAATAACCATCCGCGTAGAACCTAATGTAAAAAAATAGTGACTAATAAAATCATCTGAATGTATTAAGTCCTTTTACTTCTCTACTTTTCTCTCGTACTTAAGTCGCGTCGTCATTAAAAATACAATAACTTTTGATAGACCGAATCGATTTAAATGAAACAAAGACTAAATGCTATTCAACGATGTTTTATGATTTTTTGGAGAGGTTTTATAATGAGCGCAGTATTTTAGCAGTGATGCATGTTCATCCAAACAGACAGACAGACATTTCTAAAAATGATTGAAATGTATTTTATTAGCTATTCCTAGACCAGCAATATTTTTTTTAGAAAAATCTAAAAAGTAAAATTGAGAGACATCTCTCTATACATTTATTCATAGGAATAATTTAGTATTACTTACGTATTTCCATTTGCTGTCACGCGGGATCATTATATTTTTGAAACTCTCCCCCCTCCCACCCTAGGTAGTGGGTTTTCTCCCTTCAATCCGGTCTTATTTTATGTAGGTGGTAGAGCCACGCTGAAACTATTAATGGTTTCAGTACGAATGGGTCGGCTCACCCGTGGTAGTACTACCCTCTCATAGAAAACCGACGTGAAGTAACAGTGCTTGCATCGTGGCGATTCGTTAGGTCAGTGAGAGCGCCGGAGGCCCACCTCCAATCTCCTCTCCCTCTCCCACCCTTTCCCCCAAACACAACTGGCAGCGCACTTGCGACACCCCTAGTGTTGTTAGTGTCTATGGACGGTGGTGATCACTTAACATTAGGTGGCCCACCTGTTCGTTTGCCTGCTACGACATAAAAAAAAACGTTCCTACCAATGAATAAGAAAAGGAAATTTAATTAAAGGTTTGTAAATTGAAACGATGTTTGAGAAAATGCTGTCCGAAGCAAAACGTACGCTTTCTACTCGACGAATGAGATAGAATCAACCGCTTTCTATGTAATGAACAGGGCCGTAATACGACACGTCATATTTTATTATAGACTATATATTTGATTTTCAGTTAATAGAGTTTATATTAGAATTTAACTTAAGAAAGTTTTTCAAGAGATTTGTTTTTCCCGATTAATCCGTTACCTGTTCGATTTTTAACCCTAAATACGTGGTTAATCAAGCGAACTTGAGAATACTCCTCTAGAGTTGCATGAGAATATGTCCTCAATTAACATTTTCAATTATCATGTCAAATTTGAGGTGCACTTTCCTTCAATGTCGGAACGGAAAGTACGAAACCGATTCAAGGAAATAAAACAGTTGGATGATATACGAACGTAAACGTAAAAAATAAGATTGCCAACACTGAAAAACTTTATTATAATACCGACGTGCTGCCAGGTAATTGCTAATTAATTACTTTATCACGGGACTAACAAATAATCGTCACTTCTAAATTATATAATAATTTCAACCGAGCTTGATATAAAATTTATGATAGTGACAGTGATAGAATTACTAATATCGAACTATGTAATTTAAAAAAAAGATCTGATAAACGTCAAAATGGTACACAAAACATTTTTACGCAACGACAACAAAGATAAACAGTCATTACGATACGATGATATAAAATTGAACCGATACGTTTATCTGTGGAGGCAACACTAGCGTCGAAATTCAAAAATAGAACCTAATTGTGGTGCTCATGAATGAAGCAGTCGCGTGAACATCGACAGTGACCTTGTGGACTACTCGACTGGGCCAGGCTATTGCACCGCACGCGCTGTACTTACCGCCCCTCGCGTCCCGCTGCAGTCCCGTACCGCGTCGTTCTCCCGATTAGGGTTGCCGTATGCGAAACCTAATATACGGGATTTCGCGTCCAATTAATTGTTGAATTTATAACAATTTATGTATAGTTTGTATGTAATTTATAAAAAAAAATGCGTGGGTTTACGAAACCACGATGCAAGTGAAACTTTAACTGACATTTTTTGGAAAATTATTCGATTTAGGGTATTAAAATCGCGTTTGAATTATTGAAATAATTGGAAAATGAGAATGGTAATAGGAAATTTTAATTTCAACCTGCGTATTAGAGTACGGCATACATAATAAGTACAATAATTGTGTTAATAACTGAGCACATATTTATTTAAATCATTTTGAATTGAGCGATGGGTGCCGCCATATTGGACTTGGCAGCTCTGTTGAGCACCATTCACTTTACCTCTAGTCCGCGGCCGCACGCCGGCTATAATGCGACATGCGATAGGTAAGAAAATCAATTTGAGGCGATGGAAAAAGTTCTATCTTAAAAAGATTTTAATAGTTATCTCATCATTGACGTACTTAAATATATTTTTCAAAACAGATTTTTACAAAATGAGTACTTTTATGGATTACGTATTACTTTATTTACTAAATAACAAACATATTCTAAAATTAGGTTACAAATCTTTACTATGTGCCCATAATATTTGTAGGCAGTTGTATAATCGTTTTGTTGTTACCACGAGCTGGCACATTAGGTTGCCATAGTAATAAGTATGTTAGAAAAAATGTGACATATAACACGGAATAAAAGAATTAGCTTCTGAAACATATTCAAGTATTTTTATTTATATTACAAAAAGTATCGCCGATAGATTAATTGAGAATCGTACAGCAGTTAAGAAACAAATATATAATAGATATATCAAAATTTCAAGGACTTCAGTATCAAGACCAAGGGCTTATATTGAAAAAAAAAACACAAACAACAATTATGTTCATTACATTAACCTGCGATCTATCAATACAATAGTGAATTCCTTATCACAGTGCTACCAGATTAATTCGAAAATATGAGGAAATATATGACAAAAGCATATAGCAATATGAGAAAAGGCAGAAATATAAAAAAAACACAATATAAAGATAACATTAAAGTTTTACGTAGACCATTATGACGCTTAGAATGAATACAAACAAAAAATATAATAAAGCAGGGAGAACAAAAAGAACCATGAATAATTTAATTAAAATTCATATTTTCATTGTAATTTATAACTGTAGCGGTAATATCTAACGCAATAAACTGTGTATTTAAGTAAGAGATTACTATAATAATGAGTAATTATAATTTAACTACTTAGTTATAGGCTAGTATAAAAACAGCTTTCTGTTCGGTTATAGTTTATTATGACTCTATAAACGTTTCAAACTGTAGATTAATATTGCAGGCTATTAAAGAAATATAGGAGTTTATTTCAAGATACCGCTAAGGAAATGTACAGTAAATAAATTATAATTAAAACGGGGTTAAGTATTTTGAATATAGAATAGAATATATTCGTTACTGTATTCACTATATTATTATAGTGTGGAAGTAACTGTGTATCTTTAATATTAGATACACGACTAAGCTTCTGTATCAATTGCAATGTACCTCACATTGGAAACTTGAAAAGGACGTACCTACTTTTCATTCTGAAGCTATAGAAAAATACGCGGAAAAGGCTACAAAAGGGTTCATAAAAAAAGTCGAAGCAGTCATAAGGACTGTCGAAAGCTCAAAACAATGAAATATATGTGTTATCTTTTGAATTTCCATATTAATTATAGTGTGAATGACAATATTTAAATTTCAGAATTTGTTTATTGAAATTATTAACTGGTTTTCATATTTAATAGCACGCGCTTAAAATAGTTTTTACTTCAGAAAGTTTAATTTTACATAGGATATAGACAGAGTATAGGTAAATAGAATGGAAAATTTTATACGCTCACTCCAGGTGTGCTATTAACTCCAATAAAAAGGGTTCATTACTTATCCATAGCACGTCGGAATTGTAGACTATTTGCATACAATTCATAACACATTCTTGCTATTCATAATTCTTTATTCTATCAAGATTTTAAAATAGTAGTGATTGTCAGATTTTTTTAAATGTAAATACAATATTGTTCTCATGTCAATAGATTTCTTTAGGTATTTATTAGGTATTAGGGATTTATGTAGGTGGTAGAGCCACGCTGAAGCTATTACTGGTTGTAATATGAATGGGTTGGCTCGCCCGGGGTAGTACCACCCTTTCGCAAAAACCGTTGCGTTTCGTTTGGTCAGTGAGAGCGCCAGATAAGCCACCTTCCCTCCTCTCCCCCTTCCTCTTCCCCAAACACAGGGTGGCAACGCACTTGCAACACTTCTGGTGTTGCAAGTATCTATTGACGGTGGTGATCACTTAACATCAGGTGACCCACATGTTTGCATGCCTCCTATGATATAAAAAAAAACACTGAAACCTATAAAGTATAAAAAAGAGTATTAGAATTTCTGTCATTTAAAAAAACTTTTATAACTTACATTCCTGTAGTTACAGTGAATTTTACAATCGAAAATATGTTGAGTTTTTGTTCTTAAAAAAGGATAAGTGCAGTCTCAATACTCGGCTCTATTGCACCATTATTTTAATTGCGGAAATTTGTGGAAATTTTTAAACGCATGTGTTGGCAACCCCGTGTCCCAGGGCCCTGCACGCAAATTATTGAGCTGGCGCCCGTAAGCCCGCCCCCGCGCTACTTCCTTCCGCGTCCCTCCGCCCGCCCGGGATCTCGGATACATTCTGCCACTACTATACTAATGGATGACTTGCCAGATTGTACTAAAAAACCTTACCACAGTATATAAACCATAGGATACTCTTATTTATTAAAAGATAATTAAATTTATTATGAACATATAAAACACATTCAGTAATTTTAATTCGCGTTCTAGAGTGATATTAAATTATTCGTTCACATAAAGTATTTTCATAATATACGTATATTTCGTACTGACCCATATTATTTTTTATATTAACTGCGTGATTAGTTTACGAAGATATATAAAACTAACATCAGCCCGCAACTTCCTTGAGGAAGATAGTAATGTGCATAGAAAAGTGGAATACGCCTGAATTTTCGATAAAGGAAAAGATTGTGATATTCAACGTTATTATGATACTTGAAAACATGTCTGTCGAATCTCCTTTGCCTCGAGAAAAGACCTTCTCCAGCTGCGAGAGAGACTGATAGACAGTAGAGTCTCACTAAACCGGCAATATTGAAATTCAGTGTCAGATTATTTAAATGTTCGAATTGTATAGAATTTGTGGAGGTTATACTAAAATCGGTGCCCAAGCAAGGAACGAAAGTAGGGAGACGTGTCCTGAAGTGCCGGATTAGTGAGACCCTACTATAATTGTCTTTTTATTATCAAAAACTTTGTATACTGTTATAACCGTTTAAAAATATTCTTTGAATTTAATCTTCTTGTGGGAGGGATTTCAAATTTTGATCCGTAACTTATTTGTGTGACGAAGAGTGGTGGGGGTAAACACTGTGTCGGGTAGAGTGTTGAAAATATCGGTTCTCGTTCGGAAGTTAAGCAACATCGGGCGCGGTCAGTACTTAGATAGGTGACCGCCAGCGAACATAGCGTCACGTTGGCTGCATTTATTTAACTTTAATACAAAAGTTTCACTCCTAACGTGTATCTTTACGACACACCCTGTTTTTTTATTTATAACAAGTTAGATTTATTCGATTCTTTTGCAGATCTTTTATAAGATGATTTGAATAGTCGAATTACCGCTGAGTGTTAAATTTATGTATAAATCTATATATTTGCTTTATAATAAAACTATTGAATTGTCGCAGTGTATGCGTATATTGACAATATTTACTAACAACGAATTCAGAATGATATAAAGAATATAGGAGCATATAATGAGTATATTTTTAAAATTTCTAGACAAACAATGGGATATTCGCAGATTATTTGGACGAATCATGGGGCAATATATAAACTTTTTAATCGATATAGGTTCACGGAAAACAATAAATCTTAATTTAAAGTTTCATGAGTATGCTCAGTTTAATACGGTTTGTATGAAAGACAAAAGATGGCGCCACATTAGTTGATTTCCAGTCGGTATGCGAGCGTGGAACATCGCAACAGACTGTTCATATGGACAGCTCTATGTGGCTCTCTGTAGTGTTAGTGAAATGAACTAGCTTCTGATTCATATTCCCATTGACATTACAAAACAAATTCATAAAAGAAAAAAAATGTACAGCCAGTTTTTTTTCAAACTGACTACGCTATTGACCTAGCAAGGTCTTAACAGCTTCACCGCACTACTTATCTTAAAAATATATGGTTTATTTGCATTAATGAAATGCATTGAATAAAAAAATATTTTAGCTTTCATGAGCTAATTCCAAAAGTCTTATAATTTGACATTTTTGTGAAAAAAAAATTCCACGTGTCTTGGAATAAGTAATATTATAATGGCATCGAAATAGTCAACATCGATCTGAAGATACGCCTAATCGTAATCGCCTAAACGTAAATAATACGTATAATCGATTGTAGTCGTTACACGTTAAGCTGCAATCTATTTTAATTATATATATTTTGTATATTTTACAGTTGCACAACAACAGTGTCGACCGACATCTGGTTCAATCGTCAAGGATGCGTGTTTAATTATTTTTAATTGTATTAGTTGTGAATATTTCGCTCTTTCTATTACTAGTTTCAGACTTAACTCTTTCAGGTGCACCTCGCAGATGAAATCAAACGTATTTTGTTGCGGTGAAACGTGGTAGCGGCCAATCAATTCCAGATGGAAGTGCAAAGTAACGTCCACTATAATTAATTATGAATAACCGCAAAGTAACGCCTTCTTCAAAACATCAAATTTTTTGAGTGAAACGTTTATAGGCCAGGGCAAGCCTGATTGTTGGTGTGGTGAGACATGGCGACGCAAAACACGAATTTTGCACTATTAACGAAATACTCAAAAATATTTGCAACCCTATCTGTATATACATTAGATTCAAATTGTTTTGTCGGCCACTCGTTCTACTAATGTTACGCGGCACGCGCCGACGAACTAGCGCCCTTTGATAAATACCGCCAAACACATCTTGCCTGTGCCCAGCGGTGATTTCTTTGAATTTTTGTATTGAACAAAAATAATTATTTATATGTAATAAAATAAATAAACAATTATTATTTTATGGAACAAATTTGTAATGCTTTCATTATCTTTCTATTATGCCATAGGTGATTCCTGTGGTAATCTGTTCTTTTATACATATAACTTATACAAAACAATTTCGATGTTTCACATCTGCTAGGCGTCCCGTGACGGCTCAATTTTTTTTATAATAAGTACCTTATATATTTTTATATCCATTTAGTAAAAAGCTGTTACTTGGACATTACAAACAGACAATTCAATTTTATTTATGTATAGGATATTTCCTTTAGTGAATCGCCTAGTCCCGAGTCATAAATTGTTCGAACTGTCCCGTCTGACATTGATTAAAACTTTTTACTGCCATTCTCAAGGGACTAATCGTTAGATATGTTAGAATGTGTCCGATCGTATCCCAGTAAAATGTTGGGAATATCATTAAAATCGTCGATTTTTAACGACAACGAGTAATAGTAAGCACATATGAAGGGCTAAAAGGAAAAACTGGCTAAATCACATTTAGAAAACTTTACAGGAGAGACAATGTAAATTTTGAAAGCATTCTATGGTGGACTTGAATACATTAGAATGAATGATTTTAAAAGGAAATGAAAGGAATGTACGTTATACGTATTTAGAATTGTTTTCTGTATAACATATACTTAATAATAATAATAACCGATGTGGTCAACTCACGGACTTAGCTAGTTATTCACTAGAAAAAATAAAACAACAAAAAATATGTGACACAATGCATTTTACACTCGTTTTAGTTTAGTAGTTTTTGTGCCCATAAAAAAAACTATAAAAAAAATACTTTTGAAAAAAATAATGGACTTAGCCAGTTTTTCCCTTTAGCCCTTTATAATTTATGTTATTTCAATTGACATATCTGTGTTTCTTCCTTATGGGAATAGTTCTACTATTGCCCAAGCTACCGTACTATTGACCGTGCCATCTTAATATCACTCACGATTACATAAATACGGTAAACGTGTATACTGTGCATTTGTCTATGACCAATGTTTCGGAAAGGAGTCCTCGAGTTTTTCTCTTGCATGACATAGTGACACTATCGCCCCTAACTCGAAATACTCATGTATGTATTAGGTAAATAAGTTCTGTGAGGTACTATTTTTCTTTTATTGTTTTGGTTAGTTTAACTATTGTCACGTATACTAATTGATCATTATAAGCCTGTAAGAGACCCACCGCAGGGTTATAAGCCTCTGCCCGGAGGAAGGTACATATTACAAGTTTCTTGTGATCATTTCAATGATCTAAAAAGATGGTGGTCCTCTTATTAGAAATTTCCATGGACTTTTTGTGGCAAGTCAGACTCATGCTCCGTGGTATTATTTCCGATCCACTTGACTTGTGCACAATAACCGAATTATATTACGTAAAACGCCACCACTATTACAAAATATAGCAAATAACACAAGATTGTGAATTAAATCCACATTACATTCTAAGATTCCGCCAAAAAACTCCAAACAGCTTTTTGAAAACTATTTGTAGTAAACAATATAGACACGGCAAAGTATGGATTTTAAAAAACGAAACATATGAAAGAAACGGATTAGAAATCGATTTGTTATACGATTGTTAACGATTTTTGAAATAGGAATCGTCATTCCTACCGCTCGGTACAATCTTACGATGTTGTGACGTCTCGTCCCGTGGGGCTTACTCTAGCCGGCACGTTTTTGCGGGCTGTTTTGAATTTATAAACCCGTTCGTGTAACAGCTGATCGGGCGGCGCGACGTTGTCGCTTTCGCGTTTCGTACCCCTCCCCCGTCCCGCGGTCATGCCCTGCGACGTTGCCGTTTCGTACGTCGCCTGGGCCCGTTGTCGGAGAGCTAGGCAATGATTGTACATGCAGTGTTTTATTTTTGGTCACCAATCGTCCAGATACAGCCATTGTCGAGTAGGTAGTAATATTATGAGTATTTGCGATAATTTTACGATGATGTTCTAACAAGATGATGGGCTCCCTTGTTAGAACTTCCCGAGGGAATTTTTGTGCCATTTAAGAATTCATGCTCCGTGGTATTATTTTTCTTGCACTTCACTTATGCACAATAACCGAACTATAACTACGTAAAATGCCAACAATATTACAGAATAAAAAGCCAAATAGCACAAGACTATGAACAAAATATAAAAGCCACTACATGGCTACTACATGGCAGACTAAGATCCCATCAAAACTCTCCTACATGCAGTTTGTGATTTCATGCATCGTTATACTTCAGAATATAGGTATTATTATTACCCTAATATCACGTTATGTCATTCTTTATTGATATAGGTATGATATAAATATACCAGGTAGTAATAATAGTATAGTAGATATGGTATATATTACGTTATCGTGAAACAGGAAAACACGAGATTTTAAGAGGACAAAGTCCTATATAGGCACACGCTTGAATCTACGATGAAAACTCGTTCGCATGTAAATTCATAATATACATATTTTTTGTCATCATTTTGTTTGGAATGGTATGGTAGGTCATGTTATTTGAAAAGTTCGTCTGGCCTACTACTTTCCATTAAAAAAATGGGGTGTGGCTGTGTCTTGGCCATGGCCGTTTATTGTACGTGAATACGTCAAATAACGGGCTATATTTTCTGTATAAATTATTATTATTTATGTATGTCATAATCATAAGAAGTACCCCGGGTTTCCACGTTTTTTTTATGTACAGGCACCGTCGTTGATCCGTTCGGCCGCATTCACTTTTTTACGTTGCGGGTACTGCTTGACTCGGTCATATGATGTTTTATTGGTGACATTCGATTGGTTTTGAGATACTCTTTCCAACCCTATACGATTTTTGTATTTGGATTTGGCTTTTCGACGCGTGTAGGCCGATGTTATATATTTTTTGATATTTTATTTTTATTTTAACATCTTATTGTACCCACAGTCACAATTTTACACTAATGTTTTATATATAATCGATAGAATTTGATAAGAGCTGACAATTGAAACCCGAACAAACGTCGTAGCTTCACCGAGTCGAAAGTTATAGTAAATGGAAATCTCAAAACGCACCAGAATTATACCAAATTGGCGGTGCTTTCCCCCTCGCCGCATGCTGTGTTACAGTCCTGACTTAGCGTAATCAATTCTTTGATCCTTTAGCTATCCAGTGGTATAATTTAATTTTGGATGTAGAGAATAGATTCGAAACTACATTGCCAAACTGTATCCCTCGATTTTTTTATCATTAGATTTTTTGGATATGCCCCTTATGGTAGCAAATTTAAAGATGTATTCACGTCAAAGAGTTGAAATGATTTAATTTAAGAATGTGAGTATTTCCGACAGAGAAACTTAAGAATCAATTTCCTTTATCAAATTTACAAATTACACATTATATATATATGAGAATGCTTATAAACTATATACTATACGAAGGCCCGTAGTATAGATACTTAACTATACATTTACTTATGTATAATACTATACCTAGACAGTCACTTATACATATACAACACACAATTACATACCTAACTTACGTTTAACACGTAATGAAGATGTTTCCCTACAGTGCCAAAAGTTTTACTTCAAAATATGTTATAGAGATATCGTACGCCGTAACGTTGCAAGCTCCACGTCTCAAGTCTCAGAGGCGATCGACCGGCAGCCTCCGCGTCCCGCACTTTCCCCTCCATTTTCCAACCTTCAGAAATAGTTTGTTACCCTCCCATCGTCGCGTTTTGGTGAATTTTCCGTTTTCGTATTAGACCGGCCGGAATAAGGTTAAGGGGTCATAAGGGGACAATGAGACGGTTTTCTGACATTTTCGGTGTTCGACACGCGTTACTTATGTTTTACGTAATACGGCTGGAGTTCGTATATTTGTCCTAGCGTAGTAGTACTGGTTTATACAAAGATTCTTACGGATTAAAGAAATTAAATTACCGAGGCCTCTAATTGGTTTTGGTTAGGTGATTTTGAATTGTGTAAAACTTTCACAGTTCACTAGTAATCGGAACATTTTATTTTTAGATAGATTAAAGACTTGCGGTCTTATTACAAAAACAAAAATGAACACGGATATAACACGGGTTATACTAAGCAGTGCCTAAAATTTAAAATCTAGTTGAAGTCATGTTTAAAATACTTTATTACAAAAGCGTGTCCAAGCGGTCTCTAGCTAAACATCTGATTTAAGTTTTTTATGCAAGCAACTCTGAATAGCATTCGTTCTATTCGATCTCATCATTCAAAAACGTTCCATTACATGCAAATATTTTGCAAACTATTTCAATTTATAAATAATATTTTTGTTCAGATCTTCATTAAGAAAATTTACTTATTATTACGTTAAATTGGTTATCACAATTGTATCACAATTTATTTAAAAGAAAATGATGTATAAAATAAATAAAATAAGCAATTTATAAGATCTATTCTCTATCTATTATATATTACGTCAAGTGCGTAAGGTGGAATGACAGATCAAATACACTGTCAGGTGTCAATATTGTCAAATAGTAGTAGTTATGATTGACTGCTCACTGAATTTGGCCCCACTCTTTTTGATTTTTGGATTTTTTTTATTTTTAATTATTTGTTCGTCGTTTGTTCGTTAATGTTCGAATGTAAAAATTGTTTGTTTGTTTGTCGGTTAGGTTAGGTTAGACTTGCGAAAAAGGATAACGCGAGCCGGCCGCGGTGCAATGAGTACAAAATAGGAAAAGACGAACAAACAATTTTTACATTCGAACATTAACGAACAAACGACGAACAAATAATTAAAAATAAAAAAAATCCAAAAATCAAAAAGAGTAGGGCCAAATTCAGTGAGCCATGATTGACTTGTGAATGTCTAAAATTGTTTAATTTATTTTCTTCTTCCAAATTAATTATTCTCACGACATCCATAATTTACTATGAAACCTTTTTTACCGACAAATAGATATACAGTTAATTACAACAATAGAATAAGATCTGTCAACTTAAACAAGTGTTAGAGAATATTTAAATTAAAATAATGTCCATTTGTAAACAAGGGTAAGACACTCTTTTGTGATCAAACTTTTTTTAAGTAAGAGTTCAATGCGTATTTAACTTTTTTGTAATATCACGGTTGATGTTTTACCTTACTTGTAAACAGACATTTGGAGTAGCTATATAATAATTCTATATATTATAGCTAATATATATAAAGCTATATATGTTTTTAAATAAATAGTTTTCTAAGCTGAAAACATACCGTTTTCATTTATAATTTTCCTTAAAATTAAACCGCCATTTTATTAAGATACAATATTAAGACATTAACTAAGATATAAGATAGGAATATAATGTGAGCGTATTTACTGAGATGAATAACTTCAATATAAGCACAACAAAGCCATCGCTGTTCCGGAGAATACAGTCCTTTCTTTCAAGTGTTTCAAACCAGATTAGCGTTGTCCTTACACTGTTGATGTTAATGAAGCGTTCAGTTTTCCGAAGGCATCGTGTATACCAGATTATACCTATGTTTGTTACACAAAAGAATATATATATTGTATTTTTGTGTGATGATTTTGGTATATACAGGCTGTGTAAATATCAGTCGCGGAACGCCATTGTTTTAGTTTCAAGGTTCCACTGCGGAAACAGCCACAAAACAATATTCTGTATATTATTATTATGTAAAATTTCGAGGCGACAGCTTTATGTACATGTTGTGTAAATGTTAAAACACCATTGTTATTATATCTGCGCAGTACGATTGCACAATCGTCATCGTTGCGCACATTCTTCTACGTTTGCAATATATATTTCTTACTAGTTCCTGCCCCCCACTTCGTTTGCGTGGAATACCCTTTGGGCTAACGCTAACAGGCAGTGGAAGCTCTCAAGAGAAAAAATAACCGTTTTTGAAACATTATTCAATGGTGCTCCGCTCCTATTGGCCTTAGCGTGATGATATGACCTTCCTCGACAAATGAGCTATATAACACTGAAAGAATTCTTCAAATCGGACTAGTAGTTCCTGAGATTACCCCCTACAACGTCACAAACTCACGAACTTTACCTCTTTATAATATTAGTATAGATATATATTTCAAATTGGACTAGTAGTTCCTGAGACTAGCGCGTTCAAGCAATCAAACTCAATATTAGTATAGATGATGGCTTATATAGCATTTTCGAACACCGCGTCGATGGACGTAGGTTCGAATCCTTGCAACTAAGTCGGAGCTTCCAGTGAAGGAAAACATAGTACTGAAACTTTAGCATGATGGTAGGGTTTTTTCGAAGTCCGCTTGGCTAGCTACAACATTCAAGTTGAAAACCTGTGTCTAAGCAACTGTTGATGTGTTCCGGCAGCTGCACTTGAGAGCCAGTCCCCTCTAGGTTTGGCGTTCTTGCTACCTTAGACGACATCATAATATAACATTTAAGACTGTGTTTAAACACTAAAACCTTAATTAAAAAAAACCCTTCATTGCGAAAAAAGTATCTCAAGATTAAATCAGTTGTTCAAAAAATCAAAATGAAAAACACTTTATTCAATTTAGGCCCTGAGAATGCGCTTATGAACGTCAAAGCTACCACCGGTTCGGACGAACAATCCAGACATTGAGAAGAAACGGCAAGAAACTCGACGTGGTTTATCTTTTCATGATACAAACATAGATAAGCTACATTCGTTTTTGGCAGATGCACAGAGAGAGGCGTCATTTCCAGACGTCACCATCGTTCACATATTAATCCGTTCTATAATATAGACATTAAAACTTGCTCGACATGGTGATTGAACTCACTATCCGGTAAATCGGTAATGTGCTGTGGAAATTAGTTATAAAACGTAAAACTATTTTACCTAAAAAATGTTTTTTGTCGTAATTAGCCTGAAACTTGACCGATTTGTTGCTGTTTCTGGTATTTAAATTACGAGTATGTTGAGTTACGTTAACATAAGCGAAACCGCGTGCAAATACTTAGTTTTACAACGAACTTCTATATAAATATATTTGTAACTTTTACCATTTGAAATAGGCTCAAGGGCGTTTCGAACAATTTCATAAAGCTATTTAGAATATCGTTAACATCGATAATAACCGTCAATTAAACAGAATACATATCGGTTCTCACATTATCAAAATATTCTAGTCATTTCTTTGTAGTCGTGTTTAAATTTCATTAGACTGTTATTTACTTTTTAGTTACTTGTTGTATATGCTCGCAATCCATTTTTTTTCTCGAACTGACTACCCTATTCGCCTAGCAAGCCCTTAACAGCTTCACCGGACTACTAAGACGAGCGCTTAAGGCATTCACTCGATTTTATTTAGACAACTAGCTCAACGGTGCATGGGACACCTCGGCTTGGGCTGTTGCCTAGTTCATGCAGCTCGCGACCTAACTTTTTTTTTTTTTTTTTTTTAACGTGGGGAAATCCCTTATGGATACCCACCCTCCCGGGGGAGAGAGTGGGTTATGTCCGAGTCGCACGGACTAAAACCCCACGGTGTACCGACAGACCGTTTTGTGGGGGCGGCAAGGGATCGTTCAAGCTAATCAACCTTGTAGAGCCGCCCCCACGGTCCGCCCGGCGGAAGGTGACCGCCGGGCTCCTACCTATAGAGGGACAGACCGGGTACACGCCGGCTGCCCCCCCTCGTCCGCTGGACCTGTGCAATGAGGAGATGGGCCCCCCGGCCCAAAACTCGCGACCTAACTGAGCTAACATAAACTAAACTACATATTCATATTTATATGAATTATTGAAATATATCTGTGTACCAAGCATACATACCTGAATAACTCTTATATGTATTTTGTGTTGGTTAATTTTTCTTAACTATTTCAGCTCGATAAGGGAAAGTAATAAAACCCTTCCACTTTCATGTCTAAGGATGTGTGCGTGCACGTGTGTGGAGGTGATATGTGTAATGTTGTTGCAGTGATGTAAGGTTTTGTGTCACTGTATCGTGCGAGCAACGTACTCAAGAGCTCCACGCCGAGAGAACGGACCTAGGCTTGAGCCGCTGCCGAGGGGGGCCTAATCTGGTGCAATCCATTTATTTATATGACAGCGTGATATATTATATATTCGTTTTTATCTATTAGAATATGAATTAGATCAAGCTATCATATTGATAGATTCTCTAAGTTGCTTACAAACTATTCAGGATAGTTAGACTTTCTCTAATGTAAAGTCCCGAGTTATCATAATCAGCAAATTCCATTTGTATCAATGTCATTGTTTAAGAATTTAGGTAGTTTTGGCATGGATACCAGGATATAGTGAGATTCAGGGTAATGGAGCTGTTGATCTCTCGCTAAAGAAGCTATCCAGACTGGATATTGTGATCACAGTAAAACCTCATCTCAGTATTTATCCTCTATAGCCAAGACTGATTTGTATGCACCATGGACCTCAAACTGTAATGTATTCAAACAGGATAACATTCCGAGTAAGCCATGGTTTTATAAGTTTCGTGACTGTTGCAAGTTTGCTGCATCTACTATCTGTAGACGTGTGCTCTCCAGTGTATCTTGCAAGCTGAGAATCAGTTCACAATAAATGTCGTTAAAATCAGTATAAATTCTATAGCAAAAATATTAATTACTATTAGCTTTATAAAACGTCCCGGAAATCATATATCAAACTTTAATATCTCAGCCAAAAAGATTTTATTTATGTGAAAAATAAAATGAATGTTACAAGATTAAGTTTAGATACAGGTTTCATGTATAATTTACAAATTCTGATTAAAACAAATAACTAAATCAAAATGGAAATTTTATGCCGATAAAGTTTATTTTTACAACATATTAATTGATGGAGTTAGTCAGAACACAATGCGAAAGAAAAACTATAAGGCGGTAAAATTATTGTATTATCGCTGACGCAGGCCGTGCTAGGTGCGGTGCGGAGGTGCGGGGCACAGCAGCAACCCAGGGGATATTGGAAAGACATTTCTCGCTAATATATATATAGGATAGTTTGTATTCACGGTAGGTGTCGTTGCAATCGGATACTAGATTTTTTAAGATCTATCGCGTTTCAAAGTAGAATTGGAACCGATAATAACTATAAGCCGAAGAAACATACATAAAGCAAAAAGCGACTTTGTTTTACAGATATGGAAAATACAGTGAGGTGAATTGTTGGACTGACATTTCTATAGTGATGTTCACACCACCGTGTTACCCGTCAGCACAGACCGCTCATAACTAGACTCGCTATTCCCAAAGCATGTATTGATTGTATTTCTGCACATCTGCTTTATAATTAGCATGTTCCCGATAATTATCGACAATTCACGTCCATTCATGAACGGTCTGTTAGGAACGCTAACATTGTGGTGCGTTATACAGCCCTCATGTCATTTCCTCATGCCATCGTAAATAATAACGTTGAGCTGTCCTTAAATCTTTACGAGCGTTGGCTTTTACAACAACCATCAAACCGTATTGTGGCCGTTAATCAGTGTTGCCAGTATAAGTTTCCCAAAAAGGACAGTACGTTTTAAAAAGGTAAACGAAAAAGTTTTTAAGAATGCATTGGTTGTTGTTACTCTTTTACGAAAAAAGTACCCAACGCATTTTAATTAAACTTTACAGTTATGTTTATATTTATACTGTATATTTGGACCTTAGATTTATAGATCAAAATAACACATAGGCCTCAATTTATGAAAATACTAGCTGACTTATTCTGTTCTCATGACTTAACTATAACGATTAAAAATAAATACGCATATTCTATCGATTTTTATTAAATTTCGTGCATTCTTTATTTCATTACCCGCAAATATTTGGTAAAAATTTGATACATACCTAATTCTTCATTCACTGTATGTGTTCATGCATAAAATTGCTCAGAACTCCTAAAAATTAATAAGCTAATTAAAAAAAAAACTATTGTATTTGTATTGGAGAAACATTCATAGCTTTCGGGAGATAAAGTAAAGTCAGACAAAAATTATAGTTTAAAGTAGGAGTATAATTTGTACGTAAACAGTACGTTTAGGTGATTTCTGGCAACACTTCCGTTAATTTCAAAGTATCTAAGAATATAGTCCCCGTTTGATGTTTATATAATATACGTTACTTTCGGATCTTCGTATTTTATTTAACTATATTGAGTTATGGCACGTACTCCAGTAGCAAAATAGAGTATGAAATAAGAACGGCACTTTTGAGTTACAGCTTGGCAGCTCGTTGTAACAGTTGAATAATCCTTAGATCTTGATAGTACTATAAACTAGCTGTGCCCACGACTCCGACCGCGTGGAACCTAATGTAAAAAATGTGTGCGTGTACTAGTGTACACACGTAAGAAGTGAAACTTGTTTAAGGCCTTATTTTTCGCAAAATGATCTATATGCAACTTTCCAGAAATTGGTTAAAAAAAAAAAAAAAAAACCCTTTCTTTCTTTATGGCAAACAATTTCATTAATATATTAAAAAATAAAGTTAAATTAGATAAAGTTTAAACAAAAGGATTTTATTATCATAGACATGAATACAAAAAAGATGGCGCGTAACGGAAAAATGTGACGGTAAATTTTTTCCAACGCCGATAAAGAAGTTTCACTTCAAAAAACAGTGACTAATAAAATCATCTGAATTTATTAAGTCCATTTACTTATGTACTTTTCCCTCGTACTTAAGTCGCGTCGTCATTAAAATTACAATAACTTTTGATAGAGTGAACCAATTTTAATGAAACCAAGACTAAATGTTACTCGAGGATATGCTTTACGTTTTCTTGGTGAGGTTTTATCGTGAACGCAGTACTTTAGCAGTGATGCGTGTTCAGACAAACGTACAGATAGACAGACATTTCTAAAAATGATTGAAATGTATTTTATGACCTATTCCAAGACACGTGAAACAATTTTTTTCAGAAAAATTTAAAAAGTACAAACACGTTAGATTTACATTCTTATTGTATGTATAGATTACTGTAGATAACAAATTTTTGTAAGAATGGATGGATATTTGCTTACTCTTTCACGCAAAAACTACTTGCACGTATATTAATTAAGCTGCATAATAATAACATCAATTCAAGTGCTGTACAAAATAGAACGTAGAAAACTATCTCGTTCACGTGTCTCCATTCGCATTTATTACACTAGCTTTTGCACGTGACATCGCTTGCTTTAATGTAGATTTGATAAGAACCATATGTATGTCATTTGTATCTGTCTGATAAACGTTTAGACAAAGTTTCATGACTGTTAGTAGTTAAAGAGTGAAAGTGTAACAAACAAACAAACTCATATTATATAGTATTAGTTAAGACTAGGATAGAATATCACAGACACTTCCCATCGGGTTAAATTTTATCCGAAGAAATAACCAAATGTTCGCATACAACGGCGCTCAACAAAGCACGCCGCCATTTTTAATTAAAACACTAATAAAATATCTTTAACATTTCAATCAAAAAGGCGAGGTGAGTTAAAAGAAAGCTTATACGCAAGGGAGCTCGTTAATAAGGGGGGTCGAAGACGCATAACTCGGACTCATGAATATTCAGTATTCTCTATACATCGTTGAAAATGAGGGAAAAAATCTTCTTCTATATACATATAATAAGAATGTAAATCTAACGTGTCTGTAGTTTATCGATTTTCGTGAAAATTGTTTCAGGTGTCTAGGAATAAGTAATAGGCTACATTTCAATCATTTCTAGAAATGTCTGACTGTCTGTCTGTATGTTTGTATGAACACGAATCACTGCTAAAGTACTGGGTTCACAATAAAATCTCTCAAAGAAAATCATAAAGCATATCTTCGAGAGTAATTTAGTTTAACTTCATTAAAATGGGTCCACTTTATCAAAAGTTATTGTAATTTGAATGACGGCTCGAGTTAAGTAAGAGAGAAGAGTAGTAATCTATACTAATATTATTTGTTTGGTTGAACGCGATAATCCCAGGAACTAGTCGTCGGATTTGAAAAATTATTTCAGTGTTAGATAGCTCATTTATCGAGGAAGGCTATAGGTTACAAATATCATCGCGCTAACACCAATAGGAGCGGAGCAACAATAGACAATATTTTAAAATAAGGTATTTTTCCTTTTGAGAGCTTCGGCTGCGCGTTAGCGTTACCCCAAAGTAACTATTCCACGTGGACGAAGTCGCGGCCAGAAGTTAGTCTATACTAATATTATAAAGCCGGAGGGTTTGTTTCTTTGTTTGTTTTGTTGAACGCGCTAATCTCAGGTACTACTGGTCCGATTTAAAAATCCTTTCACAGTTAGAAAAGTCATCTATTACGAAGGATATATACTATCTATTATCACGCTAAGACCAATAGGAGCAGAGCACCAATGAAGAATGTTTCAAAATCGGGGTGTTTTTTTCCTTTTGAGAGCTTCCGCTGCGTCTTAGCGTTAGCCCATAGTAATTATTCCACGAGGACGAAGTAGCGGGCAGAAGCTAAAGAGCATATCGACTGATATTCAAGGTCATTATACTGAATAAGTTCTTTGAATGAAAACTGTTACGAGAACCACTGTATCGTACTGAGAAAATGGTCAATTGGCACCAGTCAATTGTTTAAAGTTTAAACTTTAAACCTTCTATAGTAACCTTGCAATTACGCTATAATAGATTCTTTCTGCTTTGCTGATATCAGGCCTCATAGGTTTAAAATGCGTAGTTCAAATTTTTGTTTGTTTATATGTTTTCGACCTGTTTTTATGTAGTTATCATATTGTATGCTACACTAGCTCGTATCCGCGACTTCGTCTACTGCAATTTTTCCTTGTTTCATTGGAACTATATGTTTGAATTACCTTTCTTAAATTTTATAGTTAATGCATAGCCCGTACGAAAAGGCATAATAATATGTAAAGTTCACTATCTACCAGAGAAAGTTTAATTAAAATCGGTTCAGATATTGCAATATGGCTCCAACAAACTATAGATATTACATTTTATTATATATGTATAGATATTTTACAATTAATAGTATATAACTAGCAGGCCAGGGGGATGTTATCATCATCATCAGCCTGTAAGAGACCCACTGCAGGCCCATAGGCCCGCTTTCCGATGGAAGGTATGGCCGTAATCACCGCGCCAGCCCACGACGTATTGGCGATTTCAAACTCTGAAAAATCCACAGTTCTATATTTTTCCTACATACAGTAGTACTACAAGAACATTTCTAGGGTCAGGTTTCCTTGCGATGTTTTCCTTCACCATCAGCCGATAGTGTTACCAATTTAAATTAGTAAATGTACGCGAATTCCGAAAAATTCATTGGTGCATGCCGGGGTTCGAACGTGCGAACATCGAAATAATATTCCACCGGTCAAACCACTACGCCACCACTACTTCCCCTCTCATAATAAGAAAACCTTGCCAAATGATATACAAAAATCTTCCTCATTAATCACTTTATCTACTGGTGAAAGCCGTATGAAAATCCGTTCAGTATACAGTCAGTTAAGACAGACAGACAGACGTGGCAGATGATTTTATTTTAATGTAATGATTGTAACTTATAGTGTAAAGAGATCCTACTATATCTAACTCGCTTATTCCTAACCGGAGTTCTGTTAGTGCGAGAGTATTGACGGTATTATATTATGAGGTCAGCGCCCCCGCAACCCGCACTGGAGTCCAGACTTTTAGTTCCAAATGGCGTGTCTAGTGTAATTATAACGAGTAGTCTCGGAAGGAGTGAAATTAATATTCAGGCTATTATTTTGACTCTCATTTCATTCATTTAAGATCATTTTTACGTATTTCACTGTACATACTAGCGTCTCGTTTGGCATCCCTTTACCACGTGTTTACTAATCCGCCATCTTGAATATCGGATTGTGTGGAATTTTGGTTTTCATTTTAAATAACTTACTAATTACTACTTGCGTCTTTAAAACAGCTATGGATTTGATGACTGTGATGATGAATGACTCCTGTGGATGTGATCAGAGGAAAAGAAGCTGAAATAAATGTGAATTCATCCAAAAATTTGACATAACGCTTCAGAAGTACATTCCTCGCCAAACTTTTTGACCGCTCTGTATTTAATTACGAAGAACACAAATTTAGGTATAAATACTTATCATATTGTACGTATAACAATAAGACAACTGAAGGATAAAACAACCAATTTTAGATTCCAATAATATTATTTTAACTTTGTTTTATATTCAAGTTTTGACTATGTTACGCGCAAGCCCGAAGTTACGGCTATACTCAAAAAGTAAAAAATTGACGAGGACTATGAAGTTGAAATCCACCTCCTACCCGCTCTATAAAATGCTTGTAGTTTTTGTATGAAACTAAACTGTTACTGGTTTTACTGTGTCTGAAACATGGAACGACCAGTCCAATTACAATAGGATAACTCATAAATCATTTGAAAACAAATTACTTACATGTATATTTTATAAGTGGATATACTAGGTATTAGGCTAACGAAGAGATCGTATCTGCTTGTCTGTATAACAGACGCAAAACAATGGACGTGTTTCTATTCTCCAAATTAGAGCGTACAGAAATCTATCACGTTCACATGTATCCGTTCGCATTTATTACAAACTAGCTTTTACACGTGGTTTCGTCCGCGTTAATCTATTCCTTGGGAACAAAATATTTTTGAAGTGAAAAGATGAAAAAATAAATATAAACACACCACAATTAAACTAAATAAAAGACGTAGTTGCAAGAATTTTAAACCATTTTAAAGAGAACGAAGACGCGGGAATCATCTAGTAGCTTATTAGAAAACAAACTAAGCTCGTATTAACCTGTACATACTTTAACACTAATGGGCTTAAACTTGACCTGGATTATACCTAATCGGTTGAGTTTTCTACCGACGTTGTCAAGATTCAAGGTTATACGCGTTAATTATTTATATCTAGAAATGTTTCTACTTTTTTACAATTCCCGGCTACAAAAACTATATAATTCCACGTTATATATATAGTTTGAACATAGATAAGAAAGATCAATGAAATAAAACCGATATTTATTTATTTATTTTATAATTGTTAACGAATCTTCTAGTAAGTATATTATTACTGCCATTGTACCTATTATAAGTTTCTTGCGATCATTCCAATGCTCTAACAAGATGGTGGCCCCTTTATTAGAACTTTCCAGGGAGTTTTTGTGTCAAGTAAGAATCCATGCTCCGTGGTATTATATGACAATTGTCCAAGGAGTTGATGATAAAAACACTCATTTGCTTGTTATCTATGAAACAGATTCGCTTCTTAGTTAGACTGTATTATTCTAGAAGTTATCACGAACCATTAAACCAATAAAACAACTGAAAAGCTAGACATATTCTTCTATATGTATTCTATATACATACATATAATAAGAATGTAAATCTAACGTGTCTCTACTTTTTAGATTTTCGTGAAAAAAACTGTTGCAGGTTTCTAGGAATAAGTAATAGATTTCAATCATTTTTAGAAATGTCTGTCTGTCTGTCTGTCTGTTTGTATGAACACGCATCACTGTTAAAGTACTGGGTTCATAATAAAACTTATATAGCATATCTTTGAGAATAACTTAGTCTTTATTTCATTTCAATCAGTCCACTCTATCAAAAGTTATTGTAAGTTTTATGACGACGCGGTGTAAGTAGGAGAGAAAACTACATAAGTAAATGGACTTAATATATTCAGATGACTTTATTAATCACTGATTTTACATAAGATTCCAAGCAGAAAAAGTCGCGGACACTGCTAGTTTGTAATAAATGACAAGTCAGGTGGACACTCGTTGGCGCTTCAAATCGACTAAGAAATTCTATACGGAGGTCGATTGACAGATGTCGTGGTTGTGTTACCTGTATACTGGGTTTTTCCTTTGAATTAATAGATATAGAAATGTTTTAAAACACACTGATACCAGTTAATTTAAGGATTGTTACTTATTTTAAATTGTCCGTCCAACGGTCGCGGTTCGGCTTTGTTTCTTCAAAAAGAAACTCAAAGACTTAATATTATAAGTTATTTTTCTCCTTTTTCTAATGCAGATGAAAAATCTAAATTTACAACGCTGCCCACCACAAAAACACTACGTCGTAATAACAGATAAAAGTTGAATGAACTCTGGCACGTTTGTAGTAAGTCTTTGTTTGATGATGAATATTCAATAGCACAGAAAGGGCATTCCGGGCCCTTAGCGCTTCCAAAGGCAATGTTTTATTAATTATACGCTAACCTATTGATTTATGAAACGGCCAACTACATTTCTTAAATAATGAAGTGGGGTTTTTGGCGGGATCTTAACCTGCCTTGTAGTGGCTTTTATATTTTATTCATAGTCTTGTATTATTCAACTCTATATTTTCTAATATTGGTGGGACTTTACGCATAATAATACAGGTCGTTTGTTTTGTACAAGTGAAGTGGATGGCAAATAATACCACGGAGCGTGAATTCTAAGATACCACAAAAACTTCCTGGAAAGTTCATCTTGTTAGAACAAAAAAAAATCACTAGACACTTATAGCATTATTACTTACTCGACAATGGCGATAATAATCTAGAAGACTAGTTGCCAGTAATACAATAAAAAGACTTAGAAAGTGCTTAGAAGTGCTTTTTTGTTCGCTGAGGCGCAGTTTGCATATTTGCCACTGTCATTTTCTATTTCTATAGATCTCTGTAAATCAATTTAAAATTCTTTCCCCAATAGTAACTTTTTAATATTTGTTTATGCTACTGTGAAATGTAGTCCAGTCACGTTTTCGAAACTTATTAAAACTTTCTAGGGAGATGTTGAGGGAACTCGGAGTTCATGTACCGTGCCATTATTTCGTATCTGCTTGTCGAAACTAACCGTATGGTACCACGTGAGTTGTCACTAAAATAGAATGTTACCAGTCGCCCAGAACTTTATACTCTTTAACCCCTCGGCTGATTTTTTATGACCCAGATCTCAAAATGGCTGATCATGATTTCGAAGTGGAAACTTATTTAGACGCGTTGAGCGGCATTTTTTTGGCCGGAGATGATTTTTAAATTTCGCGTCATGACATGCTAGTAAGCATGACCGACCACGTTGCGCTTGCGCGGCTTACGTCACAATAGCGACGTGAAGTATAGCGGCCTGATACATGTAGTATTGGTATTTTGCATTGAGATTGTGCAGCCCATCATATGTTTGATGTATTAATAAACTGTATAAAAAAGTATATAATTATCATTCGGAGTGCCAATAGATGTGAAAGTGAGACTAATGATAGTAATTTCAATTTACAAATTATGAAATTTAAATAATTCACACTATAATTAGTTTAAAAATTCAAAAAAGAACACGGCTTCAGTTCCATTATTTTGAGTTTTCACTTATGTCGGCAATCCTTACGACTGCCTTGACTTTTTTTTTAATTTCACGACAACGCAAATTGTAATGTTCTTGGTTTAATAAAAAAAATATCATAGGTAAATACATTTTATTTAAAAATTATGATTTTGTAATAAATAAGTTTTTTCACCTTATGCTGCCAATAGTCTGTTGACCTGTGCATCACAGAGTCTACAATCGTTTGTATGGAGCTTAAACCTATACGGTGTTATTAGAAAAAAGTTAAATACGTATTGAATACTTGCTTTATAAAGGTTTCGAATTAAATGCACAGCGGTCGCTGAATGTTCGCAATCTTGCTCTTTCGCCTCGCTTTGGCTACGTTAGGTTAGACTTGCCAAAAAGGATAAGGCGAACTTTTCTCGGGCGAGCGCGGTGCATTTAATTCAAAACCTTTTTAAAGCAAGTAGTCAATATCTATTTAACTTTTTTGTAATAACAACGTTATGATTTTGAACAGTCCAGGAGTTAAGTACTTTAAATACAATAATAAATTTAAATAATACTTAGAGGTGATGTACTTTTCTGCTAGTGAAAACTTTTTCACTATCATTCGTTCCAAAATAACCTCCATCCAAACTCAGAAATACATCCTTTTATAATATTAGTAAAGTTACATTATAACAATTTATAGTATAGTCTTGATAAGGTAGGAATAATATACCTATATATTAGTAAAAATTCTCAGTATGAGATCAGGACCCCTTAAGATTGCCTTACCTCCTACATCTAAACTCACAAACGTTATATCTACATAATATTAGTAGTTACAATATACAATTTCATAACAACAAAATATAACCTAAACAATATCGGTGCTATTACAAAAAAGTTAAATACGTATTGAACCCTGGCTTTAAAAAGGTCTTATATTAAATGCACCGCGGTCGCTGAATGTTCGCCATCTTGCTTTTTTGTCTCGCTTTGGTTACGTTAGGTTAGACTTGTGAAAAAGGATAACGCGAACTTGCCTCGGCCGAGCGCGGTGCATTTATTAGGAAACTTTTTTAAACCAAGCATTTAATACGTATTTAACTTTTTTGTAATAACACGGTATATGATTAATCTATTATCTACTCTATTAGTAAAACTTATCAGAATCGGATCAGGAGTTCCGTAGATTCTTACCTCGTACATCCAAACTTATCATTTTATAATCTATACTTGCCTATTTTGAAGATACTTCTAGAAGCAATTAGAGAATGTAATCACGCTTTTACATAAATACTTTTACAATTTAACAGCAGTAACCTAATTTTGGGGACAGGGTTATGGAGGTTAAATGCTATTTACAACATTTCAATTAAGAAAATTAAAGTTAACCCAAAATTAATACGTATGATACAGGCAGTTTCTATGATACATTAAAATCATTTTCATGAGAAAGAAGTTGAAATCAACTAATCTATACTAATATTATAAAGCTGGTGGGTTTGTTTGGTTGGTTGGTTGAACGCGCTAATCTCAGGTACTACTGGTCTGATTTGAAAAATTCTTTCAGTGTTAAATAGCTCATATATCGAGGAAGATTATAGGCTATATAATATCACGCTAAGACCAATAAGAGCGGAACACCAATGAAGATTGTTTCAAAATCGAGGATAACGTACGTATTATATAAAAAATTTTCACCTTCTACGTAAACGAAGTCGCGAGATAAAGTTAGCGTTAACCTAAACTAACTATTCCAAGCGGACGAAGTCGCTGCCAGAAGCTATTGTGAGTATAAGATTATAAGCAATGTGAGTTAATACGATTTATTAATACGAGTTAAGACGTGTGCTACGGAATCAAACAAAATTCCGAATAAAACGAATACAGGGCCGTGAAAAACCAGTCACAGTGTCTCACTACTACCCCGGTATTTAAATAAACTCGCGTTACAGTACGACCGTATTTACAGTCTTTAGAAACAATGAACAATTTACGAGTCAACGATCGCCTTCCATAAGTAACCCAAACAGATGATGTAAGAGGTGAACGTACCAGTGAATTGTCTGGATTTGAACCCGTGACCCCTAATTCACGGTCCCGTGATCGCAACCAGCAAAGTTCTCAAAGCTAAAACTTTACTGTAGGAGTGTTTGTAATCGAGTCTACATGTAAAAATTATAATCAGTTTGTAATTTGTAATGTTTTTACACGATTGTTATATTAATACTAGCAACGCGCCCCGGCTTCGCACAATTACATGAGCCCAAACAATTGTGTCTAACTGTCTAATCGTACAATCCGATCCATTTGTGACGATTTTAACTGTCTAATCGTACAATCCGATCCTTTTGTGACGAGTTTACATTTAAAGTTTTGCATCTGGTCACAAAAAAAAACAAAAACACTGCATGTAATTTTCATTCTATGATAGTTTGTAATAGAAATATCAAAGTGGATATTACTTTGCACTTCTGCATAGAAATGATTGGCCGCTGCCACGTCTCACTGCAACAAAATCCGTGCTATTATAAAAGAGTTAAATACGTATCCAATACTTGCTTTAAAAAATTTGGGTACTTACGTATTAAATGAACCGCGCTCGCCGACCGCTGCGGGGCAAACTCGTGTTGTCCTTTATCGCAAGTCTAACCTAACTTAACCAAACAGGGATAAAAGAGCAAAATGTCGAACGTTTGGCGAGCGCGGTGCATCTAATACTTAAGTACCCAAACTTTTATAAAGCAAATATTCAATACGTATTTAACTTTTTTGTAACAACAATGAATACGTTTAATTTTATTTACGCGATGTGTATCTGAAAAACTTGCTGGCGCTGTGTCCAAACGCTATCAACTAAGACATCATCGCATCATTTTTTTTGGATACCGTCCTTTTCTGTATTCCTAATAATATGTATAAAAATTTCATGACGGTCGCATAAGTAACAAACAAAAACACATTCGTATTTGTAATATTAATTAATATTTATTGACAGCGTTTTTGTTCTTAATTATGTTATTCTATTAATTGATTATAAAACCTGTTAGAATTTAGAGTTCGTCTACGGACTAGATACTACGGAAGCGTTATTGTCAAATCTATTTCTGACCCAAAGCCGCAACTTTATCCCCGACCTCTCAGCCCTATCAGTGACTAACCTCAGTTATATTTGAACTCCTATTTGTGGTTATAAATAATCAGGCTTCAGTATGTAATTCTAATCAAATGGACGACGTATCTGTTCGCCATAGAAACCATAGCATGGCGATAGGGCTTTTTTGAATTCGCCACTCTCAAGTTGTAAGTCGTTTGCCAAGCTCCTATAGGTGTGTTCCGGTAGCTGCACTTGAGAGCCAGTCTCCCACTAGGTTAAGTGTGTTTATCATCTTAGACCGTCGTGCTATGGTTTTATCATCGCAGAATGTTATTCAACAGGTGCAAGAAAAGATTATTATAAGACTATCAGATAAAAGGCTCCAAGCGCTTCTTCTTCCTACCCTTATCCCATCTAAGTAAGGTCGGTACAACATATTTCCACTCTCCCCTGTCAGATGTCATCTCAGTATTCACACCTGTACACATATTATTTTTCACACAATCCATCCACACCTTTCTCGGTGTTCCTCTACTCCTATATCCGACCACCTTCCTACTAAAAACTTTTCTAGTTCCATGAATTTCATCTCTTCTCATAATGTGCCCGTATAATGCGAACCTATTACTCCTCAACTTCACCGTCACTGGTGCTATTTTCAAACCTCCTCTGACATACTCATTCTTAATCTTATCCATTCTAGTCAAACCACGCATTCATCTTAACATTCGCATCTCTGCCACGTGTAATCTTTTCTCATGTGTCTCTTTCCTAGCCCAGTACTCGGATCCATATAACACGAAGTTTCAACTGCATTCGTAGCTCACAAACTATACCAGATACCTTTCGTCGTTTCATCTATCCAGCATTACTACAAAGACTTCAGGGTATAAATACATATATGTATATAATAAAATAGTTCCATTGAGGCTCAGTCATGCCAAAACCAAAACGTATCGACATAAGACTATGACTAAATTATGCAAAATTTGAGCAAACGATTCTAAGCAGCACATTTTTTAGATTCCCCTGACCCTTTACCATCAGCTAGAATATATCACTACATATTATAAAACAAAGTCCTCCGCCGTGTCTGTCTGTCTGTTCGCGATAAACTCAAAAACTAGTCAGTGGATTTTCATTAATACGTAGAGTGATTCACGAAGAAGGTTGAAATATAATAAACGATGAAAGTCTTGAAAAAAGTGAAGCCACCTGGCAGCTTTCGTTGAAGACGCTGCCTAATTCCTTTGAAAACAATTAAGATAATAAATAGGGAAATATATATAATTTTAAATAAATTTTGGAAAATAAAAATTATTTCGGATCTTCTCTATTTTTTATTTCCCCCTATCCAAAAATAATAATCACTAAAAAGCTTAACGCTGGCGAACTTGTAGGTAAGAATTAAGCCTCACTTATGTAAAATGCTAACAAACAGTTCGGTGGGGGGACCCGAAGGGGGCCCCCGGTCCTTCCCCCCTGATATTTCTTGTCCCAAAAAAAAAAAAAATGCAAGTCGATTGGATGCTTTAGATCAAAACATGAGAGAATTGCATGGAACTGAAATAGATAGACGTACAATCAGATTAAGAGACCTACTAATGGCATGATGGAAGTTAAGATACTTTAATAGTGGGATTACAATATGTTAATTTCCCACACATATTTAAATGGGTTAATACTTTATAGGTATTTAAGCTCACCTGTTGAGTATAATCTCACCTGATACTAGATGACGATATGGCTTAAGAAGGTAGCACAGTGCACACTATAACCTTTAGAGAACTAGTTCTCAAGTGAAGCTGCCGGAATACACCTATACATGCTTGGTGACGAATTTTGCTTGAGGGTTGAATTTAGCTAGGCATGTGGGCTTTAGAATCCCTTTGTAAGCCCTAGTAGGAATGACTTTGGGAACCAAACAAATTACATACAGACGTATAAACTATCAGAGAAACGTAACAACCATAACAATAAAAAATATATGTATATATAAAACTAACTGATACCGGTCTACTTCGCTGTACATAAAATAAACTTATAATTTAAAAAAAATGCAAAATTGTCAACGGAATCCAATAAATAAGCAATCTAGAAATATCTACGACAAATTATTCCCATATATATGTATATATATATATATATATATATGCGTATATCGCCGCAAAGGATTGTCTATGGTCACACTAAATGGAGATGTGGGAAGTACTTATCATTATGCGTTACGAACTATCGAGCTGCGTGACGATAGATGCGGCACGATAACTGGGATGGCGATTTTTACACACATCAAAGGAGTTTAGCGAACGCTAATGTCGAGTCAGCGGAAAGACACAGGTGTGGCAACGTATAATATGCGCCTTTATCGGAATGATTTTTGACGTTAATTTTAGCGAGGCAAGTAGTCGAAGCTTCGTTTCGCAGATATGGGAGTAGCATAAGTGTATTTTGTATCAATAAATTGTGCGTTCATAAAGTCTTAAAAAACAAACATGGCGGTGAGTCAAGCGGTACAGATGTTGACATGTCTTTATTTCGATCGTATTCTACAAAAAAACATTCTGCAGTCAATTTAAACACACTTATCGAAAAATATATATTATGTAGCGTTTTAAAACGATTAATTGTAAACATTTTATGTAACGATTGTACACGAGTGTGAGCCGTAAATTTATTTAATTGGTTTTTATCATGGCGCCGCGCATGCGCGTTTGTATTCGTGCACTTGTACCTTAGTAACACCGGACGTGTCGGCTTTGGTAAGGCATGATTTTTTATAATACATCACCGTAACGATCAGTCGGGACTGACAATTTTTATGTTAATGTATACGTGAACGTATTTAAAGGGTATTGATTACGTTCGATCGTGAGTTTTGATATAAATTTGAATCGGATAGAACCAATCATGTCAAAATTTGTACAAGAGATGATTTTTGAAGTGAAAACTTCTTAAGGCGCGTCGAGTGGTATTTTTTTAGCAGCAGATAAAATTATGATATTCCGTCATGACATGGTAATAATAGTGACTATATTATTAGCTAGCGCAGCTTGCGTCATACTAGCGACGCGTAGTATAAGAGCCTGTGTACATCTGATATAGATATTTTGCATTGAGATTGTGCAGCGCATCATATGTGTGATTTATTTATTTTAGGGTCGTCAACAGGACAATAGACTGTAAATATATTAAAAGTAGTGGTATTGATTCATTATACATGCAGTCATATTTAAAGACAACTACGGCATGCTCCAACAACAAATTAAATTGTAATAAAATTAAATATTAAACTATTTTACATATTTAAGTGATGATTTAATAAACTGTATAAAAATAATTTATTATTCGGAGTGTCAATAGAAAAAGAGACTAATGATAATAATTTCAATTTATAAATTATGAAATTTAAATAATGCATACTACAATTAATTTAAAAATTCAAAAGAGAACACAGTTTGAATTCCATTATTTTGACTTTTCACTTCTGTCAGCAGTCCTCAACTTTTATTTAATGTTCTACGAACGGTAAGAGTTGTCAGTCGTATCCGACTGGGTCTTGACCATTAAGCAGGCACAGAAATAGATGCAAACTCATCGCAGTGACTTGCTTTTATTTTTACTTTGTTACGGTTTGGGGTCAACTAATGTACAGCTAGCAGCAGAAAGGATTGGAAGCAGTTATAACAGCGGCGTCCGGCAGTGGATTCTGGATCTCTCAGTGGTTGCACCGTTGTTCTTGGGTTATAGAATTAAAACAATTATATGATAGTTTTTAGAGGGCTCTTGGAATATCATGTAGTGATTTTTATATTTTATTCATAATCTTGTGTTATTTGGCTCTATATTAGTATTAACTAGCTTCTGCCTGCGACTTCGTCCGCGTGGAATGGTTACTTTGGGCTAACGCTAACATGCAGCAGAAGCTCTCAAAAGGAAAAGCCCTGATTTTGAAACATTCTCCATAGGTGCTCCGCTCCTATTGGTCTTAGCATGAAATATATAACCTATAGATTTCTATGATAAATGCCAAGTAAAATCGGGGCAGTAGTTCCTGAGAATAGGGCGTTTAACCAAAGAAACCCTCCAGTTTTATAATATTAGTATATATTACTACTCTTCTCTCGTACTTAACTCGAGCCGTAATTCAAATAACAATAACTTTAGATAGAGTGGCCCGATTTTAATGAAACAAAGACTAATTTACTCTGGAGGATATGCTTTATGATTTTCTTAATAAACTCCCTGGAAAGTTCTAACCATTAACAATCTTGTTAGTTCATTAAAACGATCTTAAGAAACTTGTAATAGCATTACCTACTCGATATTCGCAGTAATAATCTGTTAGTAGATTGGTTGACAAAAATAAAATAAATTAATGATAATTACACCCACACCGTTACAGGGATATCGATGTGAAGTAGTCTAGCAGGGCGCCCTTGGCTGTGATGGCAAAACGCAATTAGCTGGTCACCTAGCAACGGTAGGGAGTTAAGCCCTGGAGCGCGAAAGGCCCGGGGTAGCTAACAATGCTATTTATAGACTAAAGTGTATAAGCGTTCTAACCATTGAAATAAACATAATTATACACTTAAATATGTTTTTTTGTAACCTACGAGTCACTAGGAGCTAGGAACAGCTTCATTATGTACATGTTTATCACAGTACACAGTAAAAACTTTTTCGAAAATATATTTCATCTTTGTTTTGTCAAACAAGACTTTTCTTAGCTATAGAATTAAAAATTGATTGATAATTATATCTATCTCTATTCCACTTGCACATGGGGGTATTCTTTGTTGCATTTATCATTTCCATATGCAATGTTTCACTGTTTTATACGATTAGATTTTAGAAAAACATGGTAGTAGTAATTCGAATGATATGTAATTCCTTAATTTTTATTGTTTTACTTGTAGTTTGTGCAGTATCTCATAACATAGGACGCCATTTTAGTCATTTTGGGACACCTAATCAAAAAATCAGTAGACAACATGCTTCCTTTAACGCTGATACAATACTAAGTCAAGGTTTGCTAATTAGTCAAGTTTTATCCTGCCGTTCTAGGAATATATTTATAATTTATCTGCGCCTGTGTAATTATAATATCAGTGACTAGCGTTTGCCAGCGACTTCGCTCGCATTAATATAATCTAACTCGTCTCTCGGGCACAGTACTTATTTCTGGATAAAATGTACCCGATGTCCTTTGCTGTACACCTGACAATGTATATTTAAGATTTCATGATAATCGCTTCAGTGGTTAAGGCGTGAAAGCATAACAAACAGACTCACATTCGTATTCATAATGTTATTTAGGATTATTGGGTATATACTTACATACATATCGTACAGTTATTTCTGTAGGATATTTATAATAATCACTAAAAATACTTCGTTAAATATTTAACAGATGGCGGTGTTTTATAAATAGTAGTATTATGAAAATAAAATAGTTCATTAAAAAAGGAATAGATGGCGTGTTTTACAGTTTTGAAAAATATATACAGTTTATTATGGGTTTTCAATTTATTACAAAATATATATATATATTGATATCAGATTTTTAGACCTTAAAATATTATACTATGATACATTTGAAGTTTGAGCTTCAGTACTGCTATTTTAAAAAGGTTGAAAAAAAGTTAATAATTCTCATCCGGTATTTAATAACTGTGTCTTTAACCACAATACAGACGGACCTCAAACCAGCTTACATTAAATATTCCATCTTTTTGAAGGTAGCCTTTCTAAAACATTTTATACGTATTTATTTACTTACAATACCGACCTACGAAGAAGATTAAGCCCTCCCATTCGCAGAATCAATATATTTTATCAAAAAACAAATCGCTTCTCGTCGGAAAAGTATTTTATAAATAGAAAACGGGTTTTATGATAAGGACACAAAAGTTTTTGAGGGAAAAACATAATATATTTATGTGGTAAGCTTTAATATACGTAAGATATAAGCGAAGACTGAACAATTTTCACATACGTTATCTTCATAGCAGTTTGAGATTTGCTTAAAGGGACAGAGGAACAAATGAGAGCGGTTTGCGCATTTTGCTAGTGATGGGTATTATTACGTTGTTCAAGCAGAGGACGTTTGTAATGGTTAATGCATGCATGGTAGGTGGTAGAGCCACGCTGAAGCTATTACTGTTTTCAGCATAAATGGGTTGGCTCGCCCGGGGTAGTACTACCCTCCCACAGAAACACCGACGTGAACTAACAGTGCTTGCATTGTAGTGTTTCGTTCGGTCAGTGAGAGAACCGAAGGCCATCACCCCGTCCCCCTTCCTCCTCCCCTCTCTCCCTAAACACAGGTCAGCGTCACACTTGCGACTCCCCTGGTGTTTCTGGTCTATGGACGACGGTGATCACTTACCATCAGGTGACGTGCCTTTTCGTTTGCCCCCTATAATATATAAAAAAAGATGTCTGTCTGTTCTCACTTACGATAAATTTTATTTCATAAGAGAATACGTAATAAATGAATTAATTAACCAAAATAAAGTTTAAATATTTGATTATAATTCAGGTTAAATTAAATGAGTAACTATTTTATTACGTACATACATGGAATTCAGAATGTATTTTTTAACACGTGTATGCGGCTCTTTGACACAATTAAAACTATTACTGTTTGTACTCATTGCCAGTGTAACCAGGTCGAAACATGGAGCATTTAAAGTAAGCAAACATACGTTTTAGATTTTTAATAAACTTTTGAAGTAAAAACTTCTTTAGGCGCGTTGAGCGATATTTTTTTAGCAGGATATAAATTTATAATTTCGCGTTATGATATGGCAGTAAGCATGACCGACAGCATTGCGCTTGCGCGGCTTGCGTCAAACTAACGACGCGTAGTATAAGAACCTTTTTTTTATTTATGTGGGGAAATCCTTTATGGATACGCCACCCTCTCGGGGGAGAGAGTTGGTTATGTCCGACTCGCACGGACTAAAACCCCACGGTACACCGTCCGCCGCATGGTAGGGGCGGCCAGGGATCGAATCGGCTGTCTTCCTGAGAAACCGTCCCTGCGGCAGCCTGGCGAGTGAACGCCAGGCTTCGTCCTACTATAGAGAGACTACTGGGTACACAACCAGTCGTCTGCCCTGGTCAGCCTCACCTGTGCAATGAGGAGATGGGTAAGGCTCGGTTCGGCGTAGTATAAGAACCTGCGTACATCTTATATTGATATTTTGTATCAAGATTGTGCTGCCCATCATATGTGTGATGAATTAATAAATTGTATAAAAATGTATTTATCATTCGGAGTACTAATAGATGTGAAAGAGAGACAACGATAATAATTTCAATTTACAAATTATTCAATTTAAATAATTCACACAATAATTAATTTAAAAAATCAAAAGAGAATACAGTTTAAATTCAAAAGTTTAAATTGTTTTGAGTTTTCAGTTCTGTCGGCAGTCCTTATAACTGCCTCGATTTTTTATAATTAAAGCACTAGGCCAAGGATCATTTCAGAGGAGTTCCCTCCCAGGAACACACCGGCGGTGCAATTAGCTTCTTGCTTAGATTTTTCACAGAGTACTTGATCACAGTATGAGGTTCTTCAAGAGAGAAGTAAATAGGTTTTTTTTTACTGACTACGCTATAGCCTGTTAGGCCTTTACAGCTTCACTGGACTACTAAAGCGAGCGTTTAAGGCAGATGCCTTATTCACTCTTCGCTAAAGCGTCTAAGTTATACGCTGATGGGAAAACAGACGCCAGGAGTGAATTCTTCGCTCCGCTCTTGTACGTATAATAAATGAGGAAGCAAATCGCTTCGTACAAGTCGCGGGAATAGCAACACAAATGTTTTAGCACTAATGGTGTCTAATCGATCTTTGATAGAACGGAGAGTACAGAATTATGTCGTATAATTCCTGTGCAAGCTCTCCAGAATAGCTCTATCTCTTCTAAATATATATAAAATCCAATATCATGATGTTTGTCCACGTTGAACTCCGAAACCACTGAACCGATCAGAAAACTGTAAGACTGACTATTATATAAATCTCATAAATGGCGCCACGTTTTTTCAACATGTAATAACTGAGCCACAGCAACGCGTGACGGGGTCAGCTAGTAGCTTATAAAAAAAACTAAGAAACAAACTATTTTTCGTTCCTCTCGTCTTTATCGGAGTTTCATTAACAAGCTGATCAAATAGAGCTACCAACTGATATTTGGCTGTTCCATTTCATAAATAGGTGACAACAGTATTTCACATGTGACGTTGTTCCGGTGTACATTTTTCGGTTGTTAACCGATGTACAGTGAGGGTTATTATTCTCGACGTCACTATCGTTCACGTAATGATCCACCGAATAATAGAGTTTTGATATTTGATATACACTGTTTAATTATATTTTTTGGCATAATCTACACTTACTGTCTCCTTCGTACCGCTCATGATAAGGATGTGTGTGGAATAAAAATATATGTATGAAAGATTGCAAAAAGAAAAATCTACATTATATTTATACCACATCAAATGGAAGCAATTCGGAGTATTAGTGAGATGGCAAAACATTCGTTAAATTATGCGGTCGCTAGGAAACGTTACCGCTTAATGATGTTGCATGACTGCGGATGTATAGGGGGCCTAGAGGGGACAAACACGTGTCTAACTGTACATATTCTATATATATATATATAACGCTACCATCAATTTCTGGATGAGCAGATAGAATGAATTCGCAAAATGTGACAACGCGTGCGCGGTAAGGATATTAAGCGCTTGTTCCTATTTTTGGTAATTTAACTAATACATCTGAGTGATTCAATATTGTTTTTACTTTGATTGTATCACATAATATATACGATGATTGACTTTTTATTCCCCATGGAATAGTTACTTTGGGCCAAACGTTAACACGCGGCGGAAACTCCGATTTTGAAACATTCTTCATTGTTGCTCAGCTCTTATTGGTCTTAGCCATGCTATATAGCCTATAGCATTCCTCGATAAAAGAGCTACCTAACGCTGAAAGAATTTTTCAAATCAGACCAATAGTTCCTGAGATTAGTGCGTTCAACCAAACAAACAAACCCTCCAACTTTATAATATTAGTATAGATAATTGTATAAAAATATAGACTGCCTGTAGTCGAGAGAAAGATTGGTGCAACTATTGAGTTATTGAGAGATATTGAGTTACATATTTAGCTTTGGAGTCCATTAAATTGCAGACAAGCTGCAGTAAAGTCGTCTTTGCTGATACGGCCACATGAGTCGCAGGCCTGCAGACTACGTCGGAAATAGATGTCTCAACGTCACCGTACAAGGCCTAAGGTCTCACAGCAGCAGGCCCAAAAAACCGCTGGCTGAACGTGGTGAGGGTGGACATAGAGGAGAACCTTACACAAAAGGATACTGAGGACCGGGCAAAGTGAAAGAAGATAAGAAGGAAAACGGGCCCTGGCACGAAGCTGGGATAACGCTAGGTAAAACAAGATTGAGTTATATATATTCGGATTCAGGAGAAAATGTCCATGTAACAGTCGTACTAACGTATTAACGCCACCGCAGTATCACCAGTCTTTGTTTCGCAAGTCTAACCTAACTTAACCGAGAAGGGAAAATTGAGGGAAACAAATAGTCCACCTACTAATATAAGGGGCAAGATATCAATTACATGGCACAGGCGTAGATTGTTTGCACCTGACCAACTTCAGTTGCGGTGTCGTTAATATGTATGTACCCAGTGTTATTTATTTACCTAAGAGTTCTGAAGCTACTCCTAATTAAAAGAAATAGCTAGACGTACTTCCTTCACTAAAGGCACAGGTTATAGAATTGTCTCCGATTTGTGTTTTTACTTAGATGAGCCTCTTTTACTTGAGTGGTCAAAATCAAAAGGGTATTGTAGGGGTAAAGGGGTACGGTGTAAATTACCCTTTAGTGGGTATATATATATAAATCCTTAAAAACAAATTACTAATTTGAAGATATAGCCAACTAAATGGGTGTTAGAAAAAACTGCCTTCTAACATGTTTCCACTTTAACACTGCTTCAATTACGACCATTCAGAACAGCATCACAACAGTGACGGTCGACGCATCCTCATTTCAGAACGGTTGTCGTCGTTTTTGAACGGGACTTTTTTTAAATACCTCTTAGAAGGTATAGGATACGTACAAATTACACGACTGGGGACCCAATAAAATCAATCAAGCTCGCGTGAACGCTGCCCAGGGCTCGCTACTCTTCAATGTGAGTGGGATGGACGTATCACGCACACACGTGTGCAAGTGAGTCGGTGACGGAGAGGGTTTCATTGCATTCTGTGAATACGGTACATACGTACTTAAAATTATTTATAAATTAAACAATTACTAACTTGGATATTCGGGTTGGTCCACGTTTTCCTATTTCTAATTCCCTATGTTATAAGGGAAAATTAAGTTAGAATAATGAGACCTAAGGGACCTATCTTATAACTGTATTCTTTTTAAGATATAACTGATTATAATTGGGTATTTTATTTTGTAAGTTAGCTTTTGAGTTATTTTTCTTTTATATTTTCCTCAAATACGTGCCGTTTTTGTATCTTGTTTTTTTTTATTAATTTTCTTGTACAACAATGTGTTGCGTCTACAAGGGTTTAATTTTCAGTATGCTTACAACATATACAATTCCGAAGTGTCAGATTGAACCCAATTTTGTAGACATATTTAAAAAAGACCCTAGAAATCCATTGGCTTCTGAAATGAAATTGCTTGAACACACCTATAAAGCCTTGTTCTAAGATTTTATTATTCAACGTAACAGACAGACGGGAATACTCTATAGATATGTTATTTGTCCAGGCTCATCTAAATTGCTGTACCGATTTTGATGACACTGAGAGATCGAGCAATTTAAAAAGGTACAGAGGTTAAGCGGGAATTTCTATCAATTTAGTTAAAACACTTAGTTCTCTAAAACTACAAAACTATATTCAAGTAGACATAGTCAAGGGTTTTAGCTAGTTTCGCAATAACATAAAATATATACGAAGTATTGAAGATATGACTTAAAGCTTCCAATAGATGAACGAATACAAAAATAATTTCAGATCCGTCATTTCTCACTAAGATTTCAGATGGCGATATTACCACTCCGATTTTATAAAGAACTAGCTGATACTTGCGACTTGGTCTGCGCCTTCCTACTCATGCACATCACACCGCTTGTCCCAATTCTCCACGTCAAAAGAAAATGTATCGCTGAACGTGTAATATGTATTAAAACTGTAGGTTCTTTTAACTTTAGTAACATTATATTATACTAAGAAATCGTGATACGTTTTTTATACAAGCACTAGGTAAATATTTATAAAACGAAATACATAAAAGGTAGACCCGATCTGTCATTTTATTTATACGCTCGTCCAGTGGTCGAAATTTGACCATAGAGAAAAAAACTTTTCCATTTTTTTTATTGACAACACTAAAGCTCGTCAATAACTACAAAACAAAAAGAGAAAGAAGAAAATCGGTTGAGAAAAAGAGGACGGAGATGCTCTTAACCGTTTCTCCACTGCCAATTTATATGTAGATAGATATATAATAGATATTTTGATTCCTTCATGATTTTCTAGTTTGCTCATATTACGACAAATGTCTTGCAATACTCGATCATCTACCGCATCTGTATCGATTGTAACACAGTACTACTCGTAATTCGATATTTTTAGCCGTTCTTTATGACACGATAAAAATTCAGATTCCCAATAATCAACTTTTTTTTTTTTTTTTTCAAATTTTTCCTGAACCAATAAAAAATGCGACTACCAGAGACATACTATCCCTCCCGGTCCCCTTCATCCGGCCTCAAACTCCCTAATTACGCATTTCCTGAAAGCAAATCGATATAAAACAAATGGATAAATATTGGCTTCGAAAAAATTGCCTTGCGTATCAGCCATAATGTAAACTAGAACTAAATTAAAGCCACAGTATAGTAGATTGCATTGAGAAACCGATAAAAAATTTAACGAGAAACGAAAATTTTAGATACCGAACTAAATTAAGCGATTCGTTAAACACTCTAGTAGTTTGATATCTTCGCTTTGATGTATTTTTTTTAGTTTCATAAAATCGTAACCTTGCGTACTTATTAACTAGTTTTTATCTCGTGTTTTACGTCAAATCATGTTTATCGTACTGCCCACGCGCGACCGACGCGACGAGCGCCACAAACCGTAAATACTATGACATTTCCTATTTCCCACCAATAAATTATAATATTAAAGCGGCAATCGAAATATAACAACCAGTCACCGCGACGATGTCGTCTTTTATCAACCAATAATATCGTCTTACTTCGAAATCAGCCAATCAGAAATTGGTAAAAAACGTATTATCAACATTATTTTTCTTTTTTTATTTTAGTTTTGACAACCAATCTTCTATTAGATTATTACTGCAATTGTCGAGTAGGTAATGATATTACAAGTGTCTTGCGATAATTTTAATGAACTTACAAGATGGTGGCCGTCTTGTTAGAACTTTCCATGGAGATTTTGTGGCAGGTCAGATTCCATGCTTCGTAGTATTATATCCCATCGACTTCACTTGTGAACAATAATCAAACTATATTACGTAAAACCCAACTTATTTTACTAAATATAGAGCCAAATAACACAAGATTAGGAATAAAATATAAAATTCACTACATTATATTCCAAGATCCCGCCAAAAACTCCAATATTATTTAATTATACGTAATAAATAAAGGTATCCTCATTGTTTATTGAAAGTAAATAGGCATCTCGAATTGTTTACCGTTATTTCGTCTGATATCAAAACAATGGCGATCAAGTTTTCTGAAAGATCTTCTGAGATTGGCTAATTAGGAAAAACAAGAGGATATTAAACAATAGATTGGAAGGTAAATATGAAGATGTTTATTTTACTAATGATCTTACCTTCTCGGTATCGTCAAGATAAAAATACTATTTTAATTAGAAGATAATAAATAATATTAGTAGAATACTAAACAATGGATACTTTATTTTATATTAGCTGTGCCCGTGTTCAGCCCTCGTGGAACCTAATGTAAAAGAACAGTAAACTAATAAAATCTTCTGAATGTATTAAGTCCATTTACTTATCTACTTTCCTCTCGTACTTAAGTCATGTCGTCATTAAAATTACAATAACTTTTGATATTGTGAACCGATTTTAATGAAATCTAGAGTAAATGTTAATCGAGGATATGCTTTATGATTTTTAGGTGAACGGAATACTTTTGCAGTTATACGTGTTGATACAAACAGACAGACAGATATTTCTAAAATTGATTGAAATGTATCTTATTATTTATTCCAAGACACCTACAACAATTTATTTTACAAAAATCTAAAAAGTACAGACACGTCAGATTTACATTCTTATTATATGTATAGACAGATGGATGTAGTATTGTATACATATAGCTTTTATTTTATTTTTGAAATGTGAAAAAAAATTTTTTACCTTCTTTAAATCTATTAGCACTATAGGGAATTACTAAATGAATTGAAGTCCGTTAAGTTTCATCGTTCAGTATTCACCTAATACCGTAGAACCATATGTCAAACTAGAACGTACCATTGTAATAAACGGTAACAAATTATTCATAGCGTGACCTTAATTCGTCCTCCATTTTGTAAAGAAATTGACGTCACATTTAGATCTATTATTTAGAAATACAGATAGACAAAAGAGGTTAGGCATTTATTATTCGTGAGCGCTTTGTCATGTTACTTATGGATTACGTAAACTGGGTATGTGACATATATTTCATTTAGTTAAACTTAATTATAGCTACATCATTATATGTATATCACTACCTACATATTCTATAACAAAGTCCTCCGCCGCGTCTGTCTGTCTGTTCGCGATAAACTCAAAGACTGCTAAGCATATATTCATGAGCTTTTCATTAACATATAGAGTGATTTACGAGGAAGGTTTAGTTTAGGCTTTTATGTAATTTGTCAGGATTTTATGTCAATTGGTTGAAATATAAAAGTTAAGCCGTCTGGGAGCTTTCGTCAAAAACGCTACCTCCCTTTGAGCTATAATAAAACGACGCAAACGAAGTCGTGGGTATCAGCTAGTGTATGTATAGTAAAATTAAGCATTTCAATTATATATTTAGTATAAACTGCGGCTTTATTGCTGGTAGTAATCTCTTCCAAATAACCTTTGAATATGTTCCAGAAGATTTAGAAGTGTTTTGAATGTAACGAGGACAAGTAGATACGATGCATATTTTAAAACAGAACATATAAAATAAGTATAATATGTGAAATACAGACTAATTATAGGTATATAGATAATATTAAAACGTTTTTCTCATTTCCGTAAACATTTGGATTGATTTTTATCGCCACAACTAAAATAATCAATCAACGGTAATTAAAAATGTATACTCTATAAAGAAAGGTTATTATAGTTGTTATGATGACAAAGTCGCGGGTATAGAGGAGCTTGACAGGGGAGAGCGGAAAAGGAAAACACAAAACATATTCCGTATTATTACAGAAAAGTTAAATACGTATTGAATACTTGCTTTAAAAAAGTTTGGGTACTTATGTATTAAATGCACCGCGCTCGCCGAACGTTCGACATCTTACTTTTTTATCTCTGTTTGGTTAGGTTAGGTTAGACTTGCGAAAAAGGATACCGCGAGCTTGCCGCGGCAGCAACGGCGAGCGCGGTGCATTTAATACGTAAGTACCCAAACTTTTTTTTTCTATATGTATTTAACTTTTCTGTAATCACATCGATTGTGTCGACCTGAATTATGTGGGATAAAGGTAAGATGTCGATGACTATACTATTTCGAGTTATATCCTCATGTATGCTGCTCGCGATGCAATATTATGTAAGCAGTATTTTTGTAATTTCTGACAACCCCTCGCCCTCGTCAGCAAGAGTAAGCAATGACCTTCCTCTCCCCCATACCTACATAAGTGTTTTTAAGTTGTTCTTATTGACTCATGGACAGCAGTTAACGAGTCTAGAAATAAGGAGTTTATTGTAGATATAGGAATTAATTTATAGCGGTTCGCTACCATATCGATGGTAGCCCATAAACCACGCGCCTTAATTGTCAATCCTACACGTTCATATCCTCCCAATCCTCATGTCATCAAAAATAAGCAAACCAAGATCCCTTTGCCTCCCTTTAGTGCTTACTTATGCTTGTAGTATAATATTTTTTTATTTTTAATCTGGTACCATCGCAACGACTTGCCTCGATCGATTTTAAGTAAACCAGGTTGTTTATTTTCGTACGTAAACCAAACGTGACTTCGAACCGCTACGAATATTTTATGAACCTTAATACCTATCAATTTAAGTCTAGCCTCATATATCTATAGGGTTGTCGAATGCCCTTGAAGAGTTGGGATGACTTATTTTTGAGAGCCTGAAAGAGGCGTCTTACAAAGTTTGTTTGTCTATAATTATTTTGATAATCGGTTGTCATATGAAACATGCAGGTTACGTATTGAAGAGTTTTATTTTAGTACAAACTCATATCCGCTAATTTATCTGCGTTGTTTATCATTTTAACGATATAAAAAGTAATGAAAGCAAAAATATTTTTTGCTTACAAAATTTCGTTAATAAGCATCGCAGTTTCATAAACTTTAATAATCTTATATTAAACTAGATTCTGGTATCTTTAAGTGTCATTTAGTGGATTTTATATTTTACTAGCGGGCCCGGCAGACGTTGTTCCGCCCTGATTATGAAAAGTAAAATAAACTCTATTGTTAACGCCCCCGCAACCCACCTTTTGGGTGGAATTTCGTAAAATCCGTTCTTAGCTGACCTCTACTCGGCGAAAGGAATATTCCTACCATATTTCAAGTCGCTACGCCTTATGGTTCCAGAGATATCGTGATGAGTCAATATATAGGTGGGAATCTCTTATATATATATAGATTCATAACTAGCGGGCTCGGCAGACGTTGTCCCGCCCTGATTATAAAAAAAAAATCCTTGACAAATTATATACTAAAGACTTCCTCAAGAACCACTATAAAAATCCGTTCAGTAGTTTTTGAGTTTATCGCGAACAGACAGACAGACGCGGTAGGGGATCTTGTTTTATACTATATAATAATGATCGTGTGTTATTTGGCTCTATATTGTGTAATATTGGTGGTGCTTTACGTAATATAGTTCAGTTATTGTGCACTAGTGAAGTGGATGGGAAATAATACCACGGGGCATGAATTCTGACTTGCCGCTAAATCTCCTTGGAAAGTTCTAACAAGACGGCCATCATCTTGTTAGTTCATTGAAATGATCGCAATATTTAAATTTAAATATTTAAGTGAAATTTACTTATAGTGGTTGTCCTTTTGAATCCCTTCCTCGCATTTGAATTGGCAACCCTAGTCTTGAATAGCAGAATAGGTAATAACATAGCGCAAATGCTATTAAAAATTCTATATCATTTTACAACGAATGACGTCAGAAATGTCCTTGGCGTAAACTTTTACCTACTTACTGAGCCTGATGCCTTGGTTAGTCAAGTGTGGTAACTAACACACACTCCTCTACAATAAAATACAGACAATTATAAATTATAGCTGTGCCCGCGACGTCCACGTGTAACTTTTTGAAAAAAAAACAGTGATTAATAATGTTATCCGAATGTTTTAAGTTCATTTACTTATCTCTCGTATTTAAGCCGCGTCGCCATTAAAATTACAATAACTTTTGATAGACCAAACCGACTGTAATAAAACAAAGACTATATGTTACTCGAAGATATGCCTTATGATTTTCTTGATAAGTTTTTATCATGAACGCGGTATTTTAGCAGTGATGCAAGTCCAAACAAACAGACATATAGACATTTCTAAAAATAATTGAAATGTATTTTATTACTTATACCTAGACACCTGCAACAATTTATTTACAAAAATCTAAAAAGTTCAGACACGTTAGATTTACTTTCTTATTATATGCATCGGTATTACCTATTAAATATATATGTTTGTTACAAAAAAAATGTATATACGAATCCTACTTTGGTATTTTTCAGTTCAACGAAATCTAAAAATGTATTCAGATGTTCTCCCCTAAAAGCTTCTTTAGTTTTATCAGCCGGTAATTTTGTATGCTGAATATCGTTTCCAAACATAACTAAATAAATACCGCTTCTGATAACTCGGTTTTAAAATAATTACAACCAAAAGTACATAATAGGTACATTGTTAAATCCATATTATTTTATACCGATTTTGTAACTACGGAAACCGTATACAATTTATTGTAGGTGGTAGATGCACGCTGAAGCCATTAATGGTTTCAGCATGAATGGGTCGGCTCGTCTGGGATAGTACCACCCTCTCATAGAAAACCGACGTGAAGTGCTTGCATTGTTGCGTTTCGTTCGGTCAGTGAGAGTGCTGGAGGCCCACCTCCGCTCTCCTCTCCACCCTCCCTCCCTTTCCCCCAAACTACTTTCGACTCCCCTGGTGTTGCAAGTGTCTATGGACGGTGGTGATCACTTAACATCAGGTGACCCGCCTTTTCGTTTGCCTCCGATGACATAAAAAAAAATTAAATGATGATGACGTAGTGTTTAATTTGTCTGGACACCGCGTGGATCGGTGTAGGTTTGTGTCCTTGCGAATGGGTCAAAGCATCGTGATGAAGCTGTAGTATGATGGCTTTATCTAAGCCTACCTGGCTAGCCACCACCATCAAGCTGAAAATCTCTAGCCAAGTACCAATGGGTGTGCTCCGACAGCTGCACTTCAGAGACAGTCCCCTCTAGATTTAGCCTGTTTACAATCTTAGACCACATCGTTACTTAACATCAGGTGAGGTTCTGCACACACAATCATATAATCAAATAGGTTTAATTAATACTAGCTGTGCCCGCGACTTCATTCGCGTGGAACTTTATGTAAAAAACAGTGATTGATAAAGTCATCTGAACGTATTAAGTCCATTTACGTATCTACTTTTATCTCGTAATTACGCCGCGTCGTCGTTAAAATTACAATAACTTTTGATAGAGTGAACCGATTTTAATGAAACAAAGACTAAGTTATATTCGAAGATATGCTTTATGATTTTCTCGGTGTGGCTTTATTGTGAATCCAGTACTTTAGCAGTGATGCGTGTTCATACAAACAAACAGACAGACAGACAGACATTTTTAAAAATGATTGAAATGTATTCTGTTACTAGACACCTGCAACAGTTTTTTTCACGAAAATCGAAAAAGTACAGACACGTTAGATTTACACTCTTATTATATGTATAGACAATGTTCGTCTGAGACCTTCAATCAAAATTTAAAAAAAAGGTCAAATTAAGAGAAGATATCAATAATATGTGGCATAGAAATCATGATAATATTCATAGCATACTCTTTTTACAAACAAAGCAGATGGACATCAGCTAAAAGAGAAATGAAATATATAAATGCATGTTTATTATTACAACAGTCAATTGATTTATGTTTAGTTTTCCAATAATGTTTATTTTATCTGTCAACGAGTGTCTGAGAATATAGACTACTTAAGAATTACATCTTTGTAAATATTTAGACAGATATTAGACGTAGTAGGTACCCGCCTCTTGTCTTTGCGTCCCGGGGAAGCGTTTAAGACCTTCTTTTTTTATTTGGTTGTTAGTTTCGAAAAAAAAAAAATTGTCTTTGCGTCATTTGTATTTTATGATGGGAACAGGAAATGTAATTGCTCATTTAGTACTTTTCTATCATAAGGTTGGTCTAACAGGATCCCCGGCGAAAGTAAGACACTGAAGTAACGCCTAGATATTGCCTCGATCCTGAGAAGCTGGCTAGATGTCGTAGAAGAAAAATATGTCTAAAAAGAGGAGCGGCTATGGCCAACAGTGGGACACAAAAGATGCCTTTTAAAAATACAATAATATTTTGTCACATAGTCAATAACATTGATGGAATTTTATACGTGATACAAGCTTCTGCCCACGACTTCGTCCACGTGGAATAGTTACCGTATAGGCAGCGCACGCAACGCAAGCTCTCAAAAGGAAAAAGCCCCGATTTTGAAACATTTTTCATCGGTATTCTGCTCCTATTGGACTTATCGTGATATATAGCCTATAGAATTCCTCGGTAAATTACCTATCTAACACTGAAATAATTTTTCAAATCGGACCAGTAGTTCCTGAGATTAGCGCGATCAAGCAAACAAACTCTTCAGTTTTATAATATTAGTTTGTATATTTACGTACTAGATTGATTTAAATTAATTGAATACACGCGACACTACAGTTATAATTAATAACCAATTAAAACAAATATATTCATGTAACTGAAAAAAAAAAAACAATTTTTAACGTTTAAACTATTATCCTCGATACGTTGTAAATAAAACGCTGCCTGTCCTACTCTATCACCCGGCGATATGGCGCGTGTGTTATAAAATAGATACGAGAAAATACTCTGTTTCAAGTGGAACATGTGTTTTGAGGAATAAAACATCCTTTTTTTTATAATAATTAAAATTTTGAATGCCTATGTCATAATTAATAAGTCCGATAGAGACGTTGTCGAAGTTTCTAGATTTGATACGTACACTTAATTCTTTATTTTGTTAAATCGTGAACTCATGTTACTTGTATAACGCCGAGTTTGGTCTTCCATCTTACTTACAAAACTAGTATCACATAGCTGAACAATAATAGCTCACATTTCATACGAGAACGTCACCGACGGAGCGTGTCTAAATTTGATATGCTTCTAACGCTTTAATATCATTAATAATTGTTAATTAATGAATTTCGTAGACTAATTTAAGTAAGTAAGTAATTTCGCCTTGCATTTTCCTTATATTTGTTTTATACAAAAAAAATTCACTTTGTTTTGCGTAAACACAAGCCATAAGAGCACGATAATGGTGTTAATTGGCGGCACTACTCGCACTAATGCAATTTTGGCAAACCGTAAGCGAGATAGACATACTAGGAAGCCTGTGCAGACTTTTGTCTACAGAATATTGTGTTAACTCCTGAACTGTCCAAAACCATAAAGATTTAAGCTCCATATAAACTAATGTAGACTTCGTGAGGCTAAGATCACCAGACTGGTGGCAGGATAAGCTTAAAAAGATCTTATTTAATACAAAATTATTTGAAAAATAACAAATGATGTAATCTAAAATCATATGTAAATGTATTTTTAAATTATTATTTCTTTTGTATGGACCTATTTTTTACTAAGCCACGAAATATACAATTTACGATGGTGTGACATTAAAACAAAAAATTAAAAACGTCTGGGTCTTAAAACTCAGCCGATGAGTTAATATACGGTAAATCACAATAAAAAAATACACAAAACATTAATTATAACATAGAGTTATTGAAGAATAAGGTATAGGTGCATATAAGGATGGCATTTACGGATACCGTAGCTTTAAATGAGTGTAATAATTACTAGAATCGTACTTGTTCTAGATATTAACTAGTACAAATTTTACCTTCTATATATAAGACTAGTAGTCACCCCCGACTTCCATTGCGTATTTAATTCTATAAATGATGACACCACTATGTATTACTTCGTGTAAGTAAAGATTAATGTATCGTACCCGAGGCAACGTACAAATGATATGATTTTTTCAAATTTACTTGACATTTATAAAGAATATCTATATGAATTATAGTCTATATGTTATTCTGATGTCCAAGTTGTATTAGTTTAAAGTTTTATCAAAATCTGATTAGTAGTTTTTGCACGAAAAAGTAGCACATATATATTCATCTTTAGAAACTTTTTTGTTTGTATAGTACATGATTTTTGATGTCTAAATAAGTAAAAACGGTTATAATTATTAATTAATGAATTTATGTTATTCAACTTATTTATTCACTTATAAGGTTCATATTAAAAGACAATCTATAGTAATATTATAAAGTTGGAGAGTTTGTTTGTTTGTTTGGTTGAACGCACTAATCTCAGAAACTACTGGTCCGATTTGAGAAATTCTTTCAGTGTTTGATAGCTCATTTATCGAGGAAAGCTATCTATTTTTTTTTTTTTTTTTTTTTTTTTTTTTTTTTTTTTTTTTTTTTTTTTTTTTTTTTTTTTTTTTTTTTTTTTTTTTTTTTTTTTTTTTTTTTTTTTTTTTTTTTTTTTTTTTTTTTTTTTTTTTTTTTTTTTTTTTTTCCCCCTTTTTTTTTTTTATTTTTTTCCCCCCCACCCCCCCCCTTGTGAATTTTTTTTTTTTTTTTTTCTCCCTTTTTGTTTTGAAGTTTTTTTTTTTATTTTAATTTTTTTTTTTTCCCTTTTCTTTTCCTTTTTTTTTTTTCCCTTTTTTCCTTTTCCCCCCCCCCCTATCCCCCCCCCCCCTTTTTTTGACCTTTTTTTCTTCTCTTTTTTTTTTTTTTCTTTCTTTTTTTTTTTTTTTTTTTTTTTTTTTTTTTTTTTTTTTTTTTTTTTTTTTTTTTTTTTTTTTTTTTTTTTTTTTTTTTTTTTTTTTTTTTTAAATTTTATTTTTTTTTCTCTTTACCCTAAATTTTATTTTAAAATTAAATACAACGTTATAATATAAGAACCATCCTAAAATTTAAATTATTATTTTTATTTTTTATTTATATCATGCCGCTAAGGCCAATAGGAGCGTAGCACCAATGAGGAATGTTTCAAAATCGAGGATTTTCCTTTTGAGAGCTTCCGCTGCGTAGTAGTAGAGCGTGCCTAAAACAACTATTCCAGGCGGACGAAGTCGCGGGCAGAAGCTAGTAAAATATAACTTTAAAATTTTACAATGATTTATTAATTGTATATATTTACTATTTATATATTTTTTTATTTAACACACCTCAACACACACAATTTTTTTAATCAAAATCTGTCCAGCCGTTAAGGAGGAGTTCAGTCACATACACACGGACAGAAGAATTATATATACGAGCTCGTCCAGTGCTCGAACTTCGACCATAGAGTAAAAAAACTTTTTCCAATGCTTTTATAGATAACACTAATGCTCGTCAATAGTTACAAAACGAAAAGAAATAACGAAGAAAATCGGCTGAGAAACAGAGAAGGGAGATCTTTTTAACCATTTCCCGACTGCCTATTTATAAATGGATAAAGATAGATATAAAAATCACTACATATTTTAAAACAAAGTCTTCCGCCGTGTCTGTCTGTCTGTTCGCGATAAACTCAAAAACTACTGATCGGATTTTCATGCTTTTATTACTAGATAGAGTAATTCACGAGGCAGGTTTCGATATACCATTTGTTAAGATTTCTTGTAAATTGGTTGAAGTATAACGATAATTGTTGGAAGTATCGGAATAAGCCAAGCCGGCTGGGAGCTTTCGTTGAAAACGCTGCCTAATCCCTTTGACAAAACAATGGAGATACGCACATGAAGTCGTGGGAATCAGTTAGTATAATATAAATTGATGATAGCATAATGCCAGAGTATTCGGATACCAAGTTTATCTACATAAGTTCAATTCTTAAAATGAGCTTGAAGCTTTCGATGAAGGAACATATCGTGACAAAACTATGTCATGGTGTAGTTCTTTCTAATGCCTGTATGGCTGACTACCGTAATCATGGAACTATATTAGGCTACATGACCACTTAACTTCAAGAGAGATTATGGTCAACACTAAATCAACAGAGTATGAAAAACTGTAGTCCATTGATTCTGTAAACGTCATATAGATTAAAAGATTATGTTAGCATGAAAATATAAGTATAAATATTAGCTTAATATATATATTTCTTGTGTACGTGTGTATGTGACTGAACTCCTCCTAAACCTGGACCGATTTCAATGAAATTTTGTGTGCGTATTTCAGGATCCGAGAATGTTTTTATTCCCCATTTGCCCCGTTGGTGGCGCTGCGGTTGGCTTTTAGGGATTTCATTTTTTATTACCACGGCAGGACAAAGTCCGCCAGGTCCGCTAGTATAAGTATAAATATTAGCTTTTTATTGCAAATAACCTTATCGCTATCCGGATTTAACACTTATGATTCATTTGATAACATTTTTTTCCAATGGCTCATGTATTGTTAATTGTACCTTAATAACATTACTAAAGAAGCCAAGTTTGTTTAAGATCAACAAATAAATTATTTTATAGCATACAATGAATCTTTCATACGTTACCATAGATTACTCAAGTAAAGGTATCATAAAAATCGACAGTGCAGTTTATTAAAAAAATACATAATTTTTTTACAGGAACATACAATCAAATGCTAAATGTTACTTGAGGATATGCTTTACGATTTTCTTCTTGACGTTTTATCACCAACATAGTTATTTTAGCAATCATGCGTGTACAAAGAAGCAGAGACACATTTCTAAATTAATTAAAATGTAACTATTCATTGTTAATCACTTGCAAAAAATTTTCTCAGAAATCTGAAAAGTACAGACACGTTAAATCTACATTCCTATTGTATATTGTAACTAGCCGAACTAGTAATATTTAAAACTAGCTTCTGCCCGCGACTTCATCCACGTGAAATAGTTACTTTCGGCTAACGCTAGCACGCAGCGGAAGCTCTCAAAAGGAGGACGAAACCCCGATTTTGTAACATTATTCATTGGTGCTCCGCTCCTATTGGTCTTAGCGTGATGATATAGCCTATAGCTTTCCTCGATAAATTAGCTATATAACACTGAAATAATTTCTCAAATCGGACCAGTAGTTCCTGAGATTAGCGCGTTCCACCTAACAAACAAAGCCTCCAGTTTTGTATATCTAACGTGTCTGTACTTTTTAGATTTTTGTGAAAAAAATTGTAGCAGTGTGTCAATAAGTAATAAAATACATTTCAATAAAATCATTTTAGAAATGTCTGTCTGTCTGTATATTTGTATGAACACGCGTCACTGCAAAAATACTGCGTTCACGATAAAACGTCATCAAGAAAACTCATAAAGCATATCCTCCAGTGATATTTAGTTTTTGTTTCATTCAAATCGGTTCACTCTATCAAAAGTTATTGTCATTTTAATGACGACGCGACTTAAGTACGAGAGAAAAGTAAATAAATAAATGGACTTAATATATTCAGATGGTTTTATTAGTCACTGGTTTTTTTTACATTAGACATAGTGGCTGGCACAGCTAGTAATGAATAAATACAATTATATGTAACTATTAACATCCGCATTTAATTCCTTGTATTTGATGTTTAACTAGATGGTGCATAACTTCCTATATAAGTAAACATTTTTAATATTCTTTGAGAATATGTATTTTTGTTTACTTCTTTAAATGGTTCTAAAGTTTTTTAGCGCTAGTAAATATAGAAATTCAATTATGAAACAAAATAAATCAAAAGGGGACATTATTTTTTTTATATCATAAGAGAGAAAAAAAGAGAATCATTTCTAAGCAATAAAAGAAAACGAAGCAGTCATAAGGACTGTCGACACAAGTGAAATCTCAAAACAGTGAATAAATGAATAATTTTTTAAATTATAGTGTGGATTATTTAAATTTTATAAAGTGGATACCTTTAGAAATTATTAAAATTTGTCTGGTTTCCACATCTATTGGCACACCGAACAATAAGTCAATAATTACATCGATTTTTATACAGTTTATGAATTAATGAAACATATGACGGGCTGCACGATTTCAATACAAAATATAAATATTGGAGATTCACAGACCGCTATACCACGCATCGCTAGTGTCGACGCAAGCCGCACAAGCGCAATACGAACAGTCACGCTTACTAACATGTCATGACGCGAAGTTATAAATTTATAACCAAACAAAAAACCGCTCAACGCGCTTAAAGAAATTTTCACTTCAAAGAATTATCCTAATACGTTCCGCGCATTTGTTGTCTTTTTAGGTTAATAAATTGAAAATATCCTTTGATAGTTATACGAATCGCTTTTAAAACTAATTAATTAACATAAAATCTTCGTTTTCTGTTATTTTTTTGGGTCTTATCTCTTAAACGAATTAGTCACAGAGATTATGAAAATTCTTTAATGATACGCAGCTTTATAACGAACGCGAATCGTTTGTTTAATTAATTGAGTTGTTTTAATTAAAATGCTAGATAACTCAGTATAATTTGATTAGATTTATGGACACAATAAATTTGTTAAACTTGTTAGTCATTCTTAAACGTGTCTGGTTAAAATTTGAGTCGTATTTTATTTTATAGTTATAAAAATTGCCGTAAAATTCTTTTACCCGAGTTTTGGGAAATTTTCTACATTTATTTTCAACTGCGTTCTGCCCGCGACTTCGTCCGAGTGGAATAGTTACTTTGGGCTAAATAACACGCAGCGGAAGCTCTCAGAAGGAAATAAAATCCCAATTTTAAAACATTCTTCATTGGGGCACCGCTACTATTGGTCTTAACGTGATGATATATAGCCTATAATAGCCTTCCTCGATAAATGAGTTCTCTAACACTGGTTTGTTTTTTTCAAATCTAGTAATTCCAGAGACCAGTCCCTACAATCTCACAAACTTTAGCTTTTTATTATATTACTAGCTGACCCCTGCCCACTTCGTCGGGTGGTAAATATTTACACTTGTGATGAAATTATGAGTATCATAATATGACTAATAAACATAATTTAACGATTTAAATTATTTTTTTAATGTAAAAACTACTTTTTCTGACTTAAATATAAAAATTAGACATATGCTGTGGCTTTTTTGTATGCATTATTAAGCTCTACAACTTTTCTCTAGAATTCAATCATATATCTGCCACCGTTAAGGCAGCGTTCGTAAGAAATATTTTCATTCGACCGATTTTTCTCCGACTTACTTTGCAAATCCGACTACCAAAAAAAAAGTCTTTTCATTTTTCATATTCATATATAGCCTATGACACTGACGAATAACGTGGTTTTCTATTGCTAAAATAATTCTCAAAATTGGTTTAGTAGATCCAGGGGTTACCCCCTACAACGTCATAAACTCACAAATTTACAAACTTTACCTCTTTATAATATTAGTATAGATATAGAAGTATAGATTATATACATATAGTATAGCTTCTCTATGCGTTGTTTGAATTCAGAGAGATAAAATTATTTTTGGCGGGTTCTTAATGTGACACGTAATTGTTTTTATTTGTTATTCGTAGTCCTGAATTTATTTAACCTTGCATATTGTAATATTGGTGGTATCTTATATAACATAAGTCGGTTATTGTGCATAGTAAAGCACATGTAAAAGAATCCAAAGGAACACGAAGTCTGGGTTGTCAAAAAAGATCTTGGGAAGTTGTTGCAAGAGTGCTACAAACTTCTTCCAGTAACGAAATCAGGTGTAACAATCTTACGAACTTGAACTTGGCAGTAAGAATTTTCAGTAAAAATGATTCGTAATATTAATATTCGGTATGATAACTGACACGCCGATATGTCTGTCATATATAGTAGACCTGAATTTCCGAAAAACAATACACATTTGATACCTATCAAACGATAATATAAAACTTTCAAATTACAAATTTCATTTTATACTGTCGTATATCAAAATACTTTACAAAATGGTTGACAAATTCCTTTGTGTAGTGAAGAATGTAATGAGTCTGATAAAATTCCGAAGTTTATTATTTATGTTCAGACACGTATGTAAATTTAAATGAAAATATGCTATGTGGTTAAACTTAAGAGATCATAAAACATAATCTGCTGATGAATATATAATTAGATGGTACTCGTCTTTCGTATCGATGATTTAACTTTCTCGTCACGTGTCTGGCTTTTATTAACTGTCGACACAAACGAGAAATTCCAATAAGTGAGTAAACACAGCGATAATAATTTCCTATTGAGTATAATGAGTAAATATTGACCAAGCAAACATTGAGCAAATGAGAAATTAGAAAAGCGTACTCACTTGCCGAACAGCGGGTGCCATAAGTGGAATGGTGAGTCGTGGGGGATCGGCGGGATGTGCGCCGGTAGGTGGCCTTGTGGCTCGCCTAACGGTGTAGTACTCCCGACTTCAGGTTCTTCTCTCCGACGTCCCATTGATGCAGACGCGTTGGAAGGCCTCCGGGATGTGGGTCCACCACCGGAAACCGCAGACGCTGTCGGCTCCAAGAGATTATGCAGCGACTTCACACTTATCCTCGGTCGCGGCGACTCCTGTGAACCCGTGCTGCTACTCCTTTGCGAATGACCGTCGGAATGTTTTGCTGAATGGAGATAATTGTTGTTCGGGTAGTACGGTGACGTAGGGCTCTTCTGTTGATTCGTTCGCGGTGATCGCTGATTACCCATTAAGTTCGGGTTGAAGTACGGGATCTGCAGACCGGGGAGCGCTGCAGTACCCCTTAAGTTGGGATTCATCCCGGGGTACATGTTCTGCAGGAACTGACTGTGATTCATGGAACGCTGGTTGTTGTAATTGTGAGCTACAGGACTTGTTCGTGCCGAGGAATGCGCCTTGCTCTGATAATTCTTCGTCGAATGCACGTAAGGGTTTTGTACGTCACTGGATTTGGATGGCAGTTCTTTCATTTGTGCCTCCATTGGGTTAACTTTCGATCTTTGAGCAGCGTTTGCGTTATTCATGGCTTCTTGCCACATAGCAAATTGTAACCGATTATCATAATCCATAGGTGGCATCATGGGAAAGCCCGTAGGACCCATAAATCGCGCAGCCGGGTTAAACATCTGAGACAAATCCGGATAGTTAGCGCCAGTATAACCGGACGAGTTTAAAGCTTTTAGGAAATCCATGTTTTGAGAGCAAGCCGCCATCGCTTCTAGTTGACTCAAGTATGGCAGCCATAGCATTTGGTTGAGAGCAGCGGAAGTGGCCGCGTCTATGTCCCCGGCTAAAGCGTCCATCGACGGTATTGGTTTTGGTTGGCTCGTTTGATCGGGCTGAGGTGTTGTAGTCTGCTCTATATTCGGCGATGTTTTCGATGTACTTTTGGTTTCTTTTATTTTAGGAGACATTTGCATTTTCTGATCGTTTTCTAATATGTATTCTAACTGTGATAATGAAACTACCGTAATATTCGGGTCTTGTAACACGGCGGGGTACGCGAACGCTTGAGGCAGCCTTAATTCCGGTCGCTGTATGAGTAAAGCGGGTATTTCTCTCGCGGGCGCGGATAAAATGATATTCAATTTATCCTTCGGAACCAATAAAGGATCTGGAATGTTGAAGTCTGGACTCGATTTTAGTGCTTGTAATTGTTTTAAAGGACTCGCTTCATCATTCAACTTGGAGTTAGGTTTATCAGGCTTTTGTTTTGTATCTGATATGTTTTCAGTGCATTTGCTAAAAACTTTACTAATTTTCGCCAGTACCTCAGTCGATTCACGTTTGATTTTCTTTTCCTGAGGTTCTCCGAACTCCTTATTTAATTTTCTAATTTCATCCGAACAGCTAGATACGGTGGGACTAGCCGATTTTCTGTGTTTACCTAAATTTAACGGTTCACATTGTTGTTTTGTGATAGTCACTTCCGAAGTATACATTTTCGGCGAAGGGGACGACAATAGGGTTTCCAAAAACAAGGCCTGTTTACTCTTTGTTAGCGGCATGGTGAATATTTCTGGTGATGATGGTACAGCTGGAATACCACTCGGTTGAGGCGACTGCATGGCGTCCGATTCTCTGGATGGAGCCCGAGGAATTTCCATCCTCCTGGGCGACGCGTGGGGTGTAGGTAACCTCCTATGTAAGCTTAAATCTTTAGGTTGTTCGTCACTTTTATCTGATAAACTATCTTCCATCGTGTGTGTATTATCTAATGCTACTGTATGAGGAATAATTTTATCGATCTGTTTGACACTTAAATCCGTTGGAACAAATTCCTCAGTATTTAATGTTTCGTCAATTTTCTTATTGAAATCCGTATCTTGATGATCATTTTCAGGAGAGTTTGGTTCTTCCATATCGCATTCTGATTGATTCTCTATTTTCTCATTAACTTCCTTACTTTCAGAGTTTACGTTTTCCTCGTTTACATCGAGTAGAGTTTCGTTGAGATCTGGCTGCGACTGCGACTCTTGTTCCTCATATGATTCATGTTCATAATTTTTATGTAAATCAGGTACTTGTTGAGTGTACATTATGTCACTCGTCTCTACTTCACTTTCTAGCCTCTTTTCAGCATTCTGCTCGTATTCTAAATGACTAACTTCGTTAGCTTGCTGAAGTTCAGATGCCATGCTTAATGCTTCTAAAGAGCAATGGCTAGGTGCCTCTTCTGCAAACACTTCGTTTGTCATGTACGTACGCTCGACTACGTGCTGGTGATCGGACGCGGAGAGGTGATCCCCTATGTGATGGAGGTGAAGAAGGCCTTGCGCAGCTGTCATACTACTTCGGCTCGGCGACTCTAGTGTCTGTTCAAGTCGATCAATGATATCTGATACAGGAGCATTACTCAATAATATATCTTCTTCTTCTTCCACATACTCGCCAGCACCGTGCACCATATGCGCGAACTTGTCAAGAGCCTGACCGAGGATCTGATTATCTTCGCACCCTTTTTCGACGAGCGACTCGAGCAGAGCTTCATCGTGCGGCCCTCCTAGCTCCGGCAGGTAGTGCGCTTCACTTATCGTTTCAAAGAGATCCTTGTGCGAGCCAATATCAGCTCCGTAACTTTCTTCTGTGCAAGTCGTTGTTGCTTTACGCTCATAGTAGATCCCGTCTGGTGGCTTTGGTTCTGCCAGCTCGAAGGACATGACGTCACGAGCCACTTCTTCCTCTGGCAGGTAAGGGTAAGCGGCCGGCGCTGAAGGGCCAACACTCGCTTGCAACTCCAGCTCGAGAGCCTCCTCGCCGCGTTGCTGGTTGAATTCGAGCTCGGCGACGGCGAGCAGATTATCGAGCGGAGTTGGCTCAGCGGTTGCCGGTACAGTACGCGGCACCGCAATCGTGTGAGAGGGAATGTGCGACTCCAGGTCGGGAGCGAGCCACGTGGGCTCGGTCGCCGGTTCTGTACGTCTCCGACGAGACCGAGCGGGACGTCGGCGCCGGCGCCGCTCCTTGCGCTCGCGCGGCGCTGCTGGCGGCACTCGGATGGAGTTGTAGATTTCGGTTCGCGGGATAACACGCCAACCGTCGGCTGTTCGCGCTATACGGATACGATTCCTGGAGTCGTAGTCCTCGCAGCGCACTTCTTGCACGGTGCCGTTTCGCTGGCGAGCCCAGAGGAAGACGGGACGCAGACGAGGCGCGGGCGGGCGGGTATGTAGTGCACGGGCGGCCAGGCTGCGCGCGCGGCGCCGGGGCTGGGACGCGCGGGGAGGGGCGGGTGCGCTACGACTGCGAGCAGCATCGACGCGGGGGCGGGCGGCGCGAGGCTCGCCGCCGCCGGCGGGCGCCCGTGGACACACTCCGGTGCGCCGCAACGCGGGACGAGCGACGACCGCGCGGACGCGGCCCCGAGGCGGACTGAGCCTCGCGCGGGCCCCGCCCCGCGCGCCCGCGACCCGCCCAGCGATCGATACCCGCCCGCTGCACCCGCAGGCCCGCGCCTGCACCCGCGTGTAAACACGCCGCGCTTCTCCGCACTCCCCGCGTCCCGCGAGAGAGTGCCCTCGTTAATCTTAAATCCATATCTGCGGCGCGATCGTGGTGGCCGGCAGCGGCCCGCCCTCGGCGACCTTCTCGGCCGTCACTTGCACCCGGCGCTTCGCTCCTAGCGACACTAATTTGTCTTCGGTATGCAAATGCACCAGGCGTCCGGGTGCCCTCCGTATATATGTTGCACTCTGACAAACTTTTCACAAACAAAAACGAAGGCTGAGACTACTTACCATACGCAGCGCGATAGAAATGCAATTAAAATATAATATAAATTCATCAGATCACACACCACCTACCGGAATAAATTAAATCTTTGAAAATAAAATAAAAAACTAACATACGAGATTCGATTAGTGCTGCCATCTAGATAGCTGGTATGAAATATATACTTAGTTTCAGAAACCTTATTCACGGGGTGTAAAACAAATGCATTCTTATTCTGAACTTGACAAGTACTGCCATCTTGCGATTACAACGGGGGAAGCCACTATTCTAAATGTTTAATGTGAGAAAGTTTGAGATAATCCCACCGCAGGATAAAGCAAGTACATTATTGCATTCTATAACCAATTTGTAGATGGCAGTGTTTATTATTAGGAATTATTGAAGTAACGAACAAAGTTTATAAAATGAAAAGTAACTAATACTAACCTAAAAGTATTTATCACTTTACAAGAAATATAATATTATACTGTGATATCATATAACCTGAAATGTCGCATTAAAGGTCAACTACAACTGGTTAATTACGGCGGTGGTTCAAATAATATTTATGTGTTTTTATTAAAATGTTATTGAATTACCACAGATAAAGCGCATGAATTTAAAATGCAGAATTATTTGAATGGAACATCTGCCTCTAGTTCCAATCTCAAAAAGGTTTATATATACGTAAGTCTTTTTTGAAACTGCACGAATTGTAATTATGACTATATTATATTTTTAAAAGTACATAGTTTTGAGAAAGTTAATATATTGGTCGGTATTAGTACATAACATGTAAGCTACTATTTATATGTACCAATATATGCATATGATATTAATGTTTTTTGTTGGAACTTTAATAAAAGCGTGTCGGTTTTTACTGTAACATGATATTACTGTGAAAAGTGATATCCTTCGCTTCATTTGAAGATACGTTGTATAAAAAATGTGTCTGGTATAAATCGTTTGGAAGTTAAAAAAGTGAATGCTGACTGAATTATCTGATAGAAACAAAAAAAAACACAAATTGATAATATTCTGTCCTGTAAAAATACCAGTCGTTTAATTGCTCTTTGATTGATGAAGGCGTTACTTTGCGGAAATCCATAATTAAATATTATAGTGGATGGTACTTTGTATTTCCGCCTTGACTTGATCGGCCGCTACCACGTCTCACTACAACAAAAACATTTGATTTTATTTACGGTCTATAACAGTGTCAGTCGACGACAGGTTCACCATCTAACAGTTACGGTATCAGCTGTCAAGCAAAGACGCTTTTAATTACATTTGTTGAATCAGTTACTAATATTTTGCTCTTTTTATTATAAATCTGAAATCTAACTCTTTCAGGTACATGTCGTGCTAATAAAATCGAAACATTTTTTGTTGCTGTGAGACGTGGCAGCGGCCATTCGATCTCAGGCGGAAGTGCAAAGTAATGTCCACTGTGACGTTTAGTTGCTGTTTACTGTAGTTGTTGAAGAAAATGATAAAAAAATGCTATGCTTGAAAAATTTAAGTACGGCTATAAAATTATAGTGATAGTTTTGACATTCATAGGCGCTTCCTCAGGACCTATATTAAATAAACAACTTTTGATTTAATGCACATTTATGTATAAGTTTCACTAAACTTTTAGTTCGCTCTGAAGTAGGTGCGCAGTAAATAAAATGTAAGCAGAGCTGATAGATACCTATACATATAATAGAAATGTAAATCTAACGTGTCTGTACTTTGTAGATTTTTGTGAAAAAAAGGGTGTCTAGGAATAAGTAATACATTTCAATCGTTTTTAGAAATATCTGTCTGTCTGTTTGTTTGAACACGCATCACTGTTAAATTACTGCGTTCACGATAAAATCTCAAATCCAATAAAATCATAAAGTTTATCTTTGAGTAACATTTAGTTTTGGTTTCATTAAAATCGGTTCAATCTATCAAAAGTTATTGTAATTTTAATGAGGGTGCGACTTAAGTACGAGAGAAAAGTAGATAAGCAAATGGACTTCAACCTCATCCAAAAACCAGGGTATTTTGTAATATATCTAAGAAAAAGTAGACGAAGGAAAAATGTTTTATATATTATTTTCACACAAGGAATTATAAAGAAATGAAGTTCAGTAGTTAATTAATATGTGTAAATGTCAATAGATGGCGCTCAATATAAAATTATTTCTGTGTTAGGTTTATTTCGAATGATTACCATTATATTTCAAAAAATTACAAAATGCAATTAGGGCAATATGAATATTTATTATATGTTATCTATTAATGTTTTTATAGGCGTTAAATTATAATGAATGCATCTAATATTTGTAATAAAATGATTATATCCAATAAACATGACTGCTCTTTATTTATTAGTTTAAATCCACAGTTTCGAAAAGCAGCATGTCGATGATATGAAAATAAGCACGTGGCACGACTAACTGTTGTTTTAAGTACGACGTCATATCCTCAGAGTTAGATTCAGACGAATTTATTGCTCACAGTTTTATACATTTAAATGCACGCCGATGTAGTTGCGAGCACAGCTAGTCTTTAATATATTAAAAAAAGCCTGGCTTCATAAATAATGTGATTTTGATTTTCCCTAACAAATATACGTGCATTGCATCTTCAAATCGAATTAGAAAGAACTATATTCGTACAGTCCTTCGGTATTCTTTTTTCGGTCAATCTTTTTATTCGTTCTGAATATAGTCATAAATTCTGGCTTGCGCGTAATATACTCAAGAATTTAATACAAAACAAAGTTGAAATAATATTATAGAAATCTATAATTGGCATTTATTTATACTTAAGTTAACTCGAAGATATACATATAATATAATAGGTACATCTAAATTTATGTTCTGCGCAACTGTATTCAAGGCGGCCCAAAAGTTTGGCGAAGACTGTATATAATATTATTACGGTGATACTAAATAATCAACCGATGTACGGTGCTAAAGATTCTTATACAACGCAGGAGTACTAGGATGGGTTACTTTACAAATGCTTAAAACCTAGTTATAACCTCTCTCGTACCAGCGCACTACCTTTTATACTGGCATATCATAACATCACAGAAATAGTTATCTGATACAAAATACATACAAGAGTTATTGAGGTATGTATGCTTGGTACACATATATGTTTCAATAACTCACATAAGTATGAATATGTAGCTTAGCTTAGGTTGGCTGAGATAAGTCGTGAATTGCATGAATCAAGCTACAGCCCAAGCCGAGGTGTGCTGCGCACCATTGAGCTAGTTGTCAAAAAAAAATTAAAAAACCAATGCGTGTAACAGTCACACGCGATTGAAGTAAAACTTCTTTGGCGTTATAAGAAATGGTAAACTTAACCAAAACTTCTATTTTAATTTAATTCGTTACTTATCATAGTAATCTGTTCGTACTTTTCTATATTTTATTTACTTTATAACAAAGTGTTGCCAATAATATTTCCTGAGTTAATTAAGTTCCAGATGGCACTACACATAATGAAGCTTTGATTTAATTTTTTACTTACTTACATTGAAACCAGATGGCAGCACAGTCGTGCGCCCATATATACATAATTAATTCTATTGTATGATTTATATTATTATTGACATTAATATTTTTTTCAAAAATATTTAAAAACCGGATGGTACCGAAACGTGACGCCATATTGCCGTAACAGACTTCCGTTGCGTTATCGTCCAGCTACCTCCTAGTCGCGCCTAAAGAAGTTTTACTTCCAAAGAAAAAACAGAAATAGTATAGGTTCATAACTAGGATGTTTCATTTGAAAAGACTAGTTTTCGCTAAGACCCTGAAATATCGTTCTAGATGCGTTTCATATCCCCTAAAACTTTAAATCTAAGTACTTCTCTTTTTTTTTAATTTTCCCATGTAAAAAGCATGTATTTCAAACACTTTTTGAAGTGAAAAGTTGTTTAGGCGCGTTGCGCGGTTTTTTGGCTGGAGATAAATTTGTAATTTCGCGTCATGACGTTCTACGTCAGCACGAGCGGCCGAATTGCGCTTGCGCGGCTTACGTCAAACTAGCGACGCGTAGTATTGGAGCCTGTGTAAATGTAATATTGATATTTTTCAGCTCATCATACTTTTGATTGATTAATAGACTTTATAAAAATGTATATAATCATTGCTCCGAGTGCCAATATATGTGAAAACCACACTAATGTTAATAATTTCAATAAACAAATTCGAATTTGTTTATTTTAATGATGAATGAAAATGATAAAATTTAAATATTCACATTATAATAATTTTTCTTATAAAGTGAAGTGTGATCAAAAGTAAAGCATATATTTAAAAGATTATAAAACTAGCTGTACACCTGAGTTCATACTTTTTTTCTTTTATACATTTTCTTTATCGTTTGAAGTAGTATCATTGGGTATATGAATCGGAAGCTAGTTCGTTTCATTAACACTAGAGAGAGCCCCATAGAGCTGTTCGTACGAACAGTCTGTTACGATGCTCCACGGCCACATACCGTCTGAATATCTGCAAATGAGCGCCATCTTTTGTCTTTTCTACAAACTCTATTAAACTGACCAGACTTTTAAAACTTTAAATTTAGATGCATTTTTCCGTAAGCCTCGATGTTTTTTTATTTCTTTAACATTGCAAGAGTTTAAGGTTCCATAACAAGCCCGGTCATTTGTAGTATATTTAACACTCTTTAAAAGGTTCTATGATAATTTTAATCTAACTCGACACGTGATAAGTGTATCAGCTCTAAAAGTCATTACATATTTAAATATATAAAAATCCAGTATTATGATATTTGTCCACGATGAACTCAAAAACTACTAATCGATCTTCATGAAAGTTTGCATTTATGTATAATTTGGTCCAAGTTGAGAGATATGATAATTTATATTTCGATTAATGGGCTCAATAGTTTTTTATTACAAATTAAACGAGATTGTCAATGTTGATTATTGTGAGAGTCTTGAACAGATGGCGCTTTAGTTTAGTTTGTTGACAGAATATTGGAGGACTCCCTGTTATAGATATCTCATAGATGACGCCACGTTTTAATTTTGAATTTCTTTTTCAATAGCAGAGTCACAGCAACACGTGGCCAGGTCACCTAGTTGATTATATATTTATGATTGAGTAGCGTTGTCCCGCCGTGATAATAAAAAAACCTTGACAAGTTATATACCTAAACCTTCCTTATACTACTTAATTACAGTATGTATTGGTGAAAGCCGTATGAAAGTCCGTTCAGTAGTTTTTGAGTTTATCGCCAACAGTCATACAGACAGACGTGACAGAGAACTTCACTTTACTATGTAATGATGTAAGCGTGTAGAAATGTTATGTGAGAATAACCAAAAAAGATAGTTGATAACGCTTTAACTATTCTTCTTTATTCTTTTGTTTCGTTGACTAATGTTGTGACAAGTAATATGTGTACTGAGTTCGTTATTTATCTCAGTCAATGATCAGATTTTAATAAAATACTCAGGAAGTAAGGACATAAATAAAACAACAGTAAAATATTTGTTTATTAATTTATTTATTTCAAATTATAACGCCAGGAACAATTAAATCACAGAAGTAAATCTCTTTACAGCTACCTCATATGGATGGAGGACATGTTGAAAAAGTGTCTATCTCTAAGTATTGAACAATAGTTCCAAGACCCTCCAACATAGCGCTAGTATAGGCAAATGTTACGTTTAGTCTGAAATAATCGTGTAAATATAGCCGCTGTAAAAAAACGGGCAGTGTGATAAATTTTTGTGAACTTTAAATAATACGTTTAGTGCCTTTTGAGTGTTTACGTTTATAAAACTTGTTAAAATAATTGACAATAATGAACCCTGTTGCTACTGTAGCGCCACACTTATTTAACACATTTTGACGGACACTTTTTCATACATACAGATGGTTCACCTTACCTCTGGACTCTATAAACCGGACTAGAGGTTTTGGGTTGCCAACTCATTTCAGTTTACCCGAATATCTTTTAAAATTAAATCCTGGCTACACCTAGTTGAAAAAGTTGAACTGTTTTACAGTGCAAAATCGCAATAATAACTGAAATAAACTACTGGACATCGAAAAAAAAAAAACTTTTCAGTTTGTCCAAATGCGATATTTTTCGATAGTTTAAAATAGTTATTATTTTTCCTACTTTGATATGTATAAAGATACATATTTTAAAAATAACTGTAATATTAGTCGTATTTTTTTTTAAAACGACTCCATAATATTCCTGTTTGTTTAATAAGATCTATACAAAAGTAATTTTCGAGATACACTATACTAAAGTCCATATAAACAATAAGTTAGCTGAATATGTTCAACTTATTAACTTTGTATTAGCTTCATATCAAATCACGATTTACAAACAAATTTAAGCGCTAGCAATTTTTATTTCTTTTAGTTAAACGCATTATTCCTTAAGCTTAACTCGTGTTAAGATATAAAAAAATTAAAGTATACATTACATTTAAGACTAAGACATGTTGCTCAAATTATTTTACTTTTCTGTCAACTATATTTTTTATTTTATTTTTTAAGTGGCGTATTATAAACATTATTGATGTATTCTTTTTATAATTCTTCCAAAAGCTTTATGTAATGGTAAGTTTTACGATATAAATAAATAATAAGTTATTTTTAGAATCGTTTAGAATTTCCTTCTTTTCAACTTTCTATTCAAAATTCAAAGCATTTCCGTCTTGCTGTTTACTATATAGTGACGTAACGAATAATGTTGGTATGGCGGCTAGCATTTTGGCGCGGAAATTCAAAATTTAAATGCTTTTTGGTTCTTGTCAGATTTCATAAAATTTGAAGAAACATTCTAACGGATTCCAATTTATTATTGACATAGGATCAAATTACATTAAAGAAATGATGGAATGTCGTATATATGATCAGTCGATTAGAAATTAAAAATTAAGCACCGGAATCCTACTCAAAGAGTAAATAACTGAAATTATCAGTCTATTTGAATACAATCTATAATATATATTAATACATCGGTACATTTAATTCACGCGGTACAATTTGTCTTGTTTCAATTCACTTTCAGTTAAGCAATTTTCTTTACATCGCTTTCCCATTTTTATACATAAAAATCCGATGTCCATGTGTGTAATTACTCCCTTTCTAAGGAATTTCAACGATTATATAGTTAGAATAACTATAGCAGCTGAATCTAGTAAGTGTTGTTTTATTTTTTCTTCAACCAAATTTTTTAATTTTCTTTTAGATTTGTCACATATTCGCATAAATGTCCATATATCTTTGTTCTATTTTGATTGTTGTGTTATCTTCCAAAATAATAAAAAAATAAATAACAATTGTGAAGAAAAGTCGGATCCTATATAAATGATAATTAAAGCTCATTTAGTATCAATCCCAATGGTAATTAATATTACATAGTATTAATACAGGGAGGTCGTACGACGCTCCGTATCACGTTTATCAAAGCCTCTTCCTTTTCACAGCCATGTTGTATTCATGGATGGACTTGAGCAGATAGAACGACCCCACTATGATGACCAAGGTGGTACCAAAACCGACCACATAGAAATGGTCAGTGTTCCCGACAGGCACCTCCCAAATGAGGGTATCACTTAACTAGGAGAAAAAATATTATTTAATACATGTGGGTAGGTTATGACAATTCTCTCTAGGCACATGACCATATAGGTCCGACTTAGGAGTCCATAATAAATTAGTTATTCAATAAAAATTTAAACAAATAAACTGTTTACTTGTTCACACCCTTTTAAAGTAGTTCAGACCTTGACAAACTTTATAAAGAGAATGCCCTTATGACTTACTATGTCTTTCCTATAATCAATGGGACCCAAACTTTATATAAAAACTTCTTGTTTAGAAGTCTTATAAAAAAACTAGTTTTTTTTTTATGTTATAGCAGGCAAACGGACAGGTGGGTGACGTGATGTTAGGTGATCACCACCGTCCATAGACACTAACAACACCAGAGGAGTCGAAAGTGCGTTGCCAGCCTGTGTTTGGGGGAAAGGGAGGGAGGAGGAAAGGAGAGACGTGGGGGGAGGTGAGCCTCCGGCGCTCCCACTGACCGAACGAAACGCAACGATGCAAGCACTGTTAGTTCACGTCGGTTTTCTATGAGAGGGTGGTAGTACCCGGGCGAGCCGACCCATTCATGTTGAACCCAATAATAGCTTCAGCGTGGCTCTACCACCTACCAGCATTCATAACATTAACAGTATCATCAACTCATGACATATTAACGAATTAATTTATTGAAATTAGTCAACAGATGGCGCTGTCGCACATATATGTCCCTTTGCATTGCAACCACCATTCATAAGGTAACAACCGCGATAGGGGCACGGTTATGAGTGTCGCGTTCTGGGATCAGCAGAGGTTTATATCCCCTTATATGTATTTCTACTTAATAAACAAATGAACTAACTCACTTAAGCATTTATAATATTAGTTAGGATTACATTATTTAATATCTTGTATAATATCATCATCAGCGTGTAAGAGACCCACTGCAGGGCCATAGGCCTCTTCCCGAAAGAAGGTATAGGTATAATCACACGCGCCAGTTCACGACATATTGGCGATTGCAAACACTGAGTAAGTTGAAGTAAGTAAGACGTAATAGTTCTACGTTTTCCCACATACAGTAGTACTACAAGAACATTTCTCAGGTTCAGGTTTCCTCACGATGTTTTCCTTCACAGTCGGCTGATATTGTTACCAATTTAAATAAGTAAATTTACGTGACCTCTGAAAAATTAGTTGTTACATGTCGTGGTTCGGAATGATAATCCATTGGTCAAACCACTAGACCACCATGACTTTCTTTTTTTTAATAAATTAAAAAATGCTCATTTCCTAACATACAACACTAAAAACAATAAAATTTTATCAGTTTAATTGATAGTCACTAAATGATAAACATTCTTTTCTTTAGTATAATTAATTGATTCTATAACTCACCAGAAAGTAAGGTATTTCCTTCCAACTACACTTTTCCCTAGAACTTCCGTTGCAGAGAAATGTTACATCCTGTGATACGGTCTCGTCACACACGTCCAATCTTTGGTCTGGACAGCGTAAGTACAGTTTTGGAGGTTTTATCTCATTCCTGGCATATCTGGAATGGATAAATGTTATTGAAACCACTTCAGCTAGACTTTAATATGTGAAGAAAGTCAAGTAAATACTGGTAATAAAATTGTTATATACAAATATGAATATTTAATACTATTATTTATCTGTTTATTTCACTCTAATGGTTTTTCAAATATCTAAATATATAAAAATCCAGCGTCATGATGTTTGTCCAAGATGAACTGCGAAACTACTCAATCAAACTTCATGAGAGTTGGTATTTATGTAAAGTTTGGTCCAACTTAAAGAGATAGGATAATTTATATTTTGATTAATGGTCTCAATAGTTTTTAATTACAAATTAAATGATTGTCAATGTGATTATTGTTATTAATTGTAAATTTCATCAGTCCCAACCAGACGGCAATTTAAATTAGTTTGTTGGCACAAACCTGTAGGCCGACTGTTATAGATGGCGCCACGTTTTAATTTTAAAAATAACTGACCCACAGCGACGTGTGGCCGTGTCATCTAGTATTTTGGAGGTTTTAGCGTTTGATCACAATTTCATCTGATGTTAAATGAATATGTATTTGAAGATGGTAAACACCACAAACTTAGAGGAGATTAGCTCTCAAGTGCACCTGCCGGAACACACCAACAGGTACTTGTCGACATATTTACAAATTGAGCGTGGTAGCTTTCCAAGCTCATTTAGAAAATGCTATGGTCTCATCACGATGCTTTCCTTCACCGGAGGCTCCAACTTGGCTCAAGGATTCGAATCTACATCCTTGTAGCTATTTGGTTTAGTTCTTTCATCACCTAGTCTTGCCATAAATACTGAAACAAAGAAAAAAAATATATTTTCTATTGCAAATAACATTTATTACCTTTACAGTGTGTTAGTTTAATACATAAATATAAAACTATTAAAACATAAAAAAACTTATTCGAAGTGGTCTCTATTGGCTGCAATACAGTCCTTTAAACATTGAGGCCAGTTATCAATAGAAGCATGCACTCTTTCCATGGGAAAATTTTTCACTGCCAATCGTACGGATTGCTTTAGGAACTCCAAATTATCGTGGCGTTTAGAGCAAGCCGTACTCTCTAAAACTGACCATAAATCATAATCCACCGGAATAAGATCGGGACTGGACGACGGCCAGTCTTCAGCTCTGATGAAGTGCGAAACCTTCGTTTCCAACCAAGACTGTGTAGACCGAGCTTTATGACCCGGCGTGGAGTCTTGCTGGAAGGACCATTCTTGGTTATTGAACATGGTGTTGTTAAGGGGCTTCACTACCTTCTCAAGAATGGTATCTAGATACACTTGTGCCGATGTTTTGATACCTTTCTTACAAAAGTATAGCTCAGTCACTCCTTCATAGCTAATACCTCACCAAACCATCACTGAAGTCGATAGTTCCCACGTTGCACTCTGTCGACTAATTGGGATGCTTCCTTAGAGCTTTGAGCATAAATACGGTCATTTTGCTAGTTAAAATGTTGCTCAGTTGTATACCGTTTCAGTAATTGTTTCGATTTTACCACCCTATTCTTTTTTTAATTAGAAGTTAAGAAATGACCAGTGCGTCTCTTATAGGCTGCAAGTCTTAAGTCATCTTTTAAAATACGTGACATGGTTCTAGGTGCTATCTTCATCTCCCGAGATAAAATCTTTTGCTTTCGGACACTATTTCTTCGAATTCTTTCCCTTACTGCTTTGACCACCTTTTTCGTACGAACATTGTGTGGATGGCCAGATCTTTTTCTGTCACAAACAGAGGAGATCTAATTGTACCTATTAATAGGCCGGTACACAAACATTTTACTAATACCAAGTGTATGGAGAGTTTTAAATATTGCATTTGGCTCCATACCTAATCGTAATGCAACCTTGTAAACCAACCAATGTAATCCTTGTGTAATGCAATCACAGCGATTCGGTTCTCTTTATCACTCCACTCCATTATCTCAAAATATTGTACAATGTATTGGCGCCAAAATGAGAAAACTCAATGAATAATCATATAAAAATAACAGATTCAGTAACAGTAACAGTATTTATGGCCAGACTAAGTATATTACTAATTATTATCTATGTATTAACAAAATGTTTTGTGTCTTGAAAGAAAATAATGAATATATTGTTAAATTGTTACATTATACTTACTTGTACTATACATACTTATATGATAAAATATACATATTTATTTACTAACTTATATGTTTAGAAACTTACTAACCCAATTGTGTATTGTCCCTATGTTCTATGTTAGACATACGGTGGTGGTCTAAATCAACTTCAGATCTTTTGTTGATCCATTATCGTAGAAGTTAAGCTTTATGTACATGACACTGGCAGAATTGCGGAATTTTCCACAAAGGCCAAAGACTAAGATAAAAAAAAAAACAAAAAAAAACACTTTGGTAACTAACAAATCTCTAAATTGTGATAGAACAATTGATCATTAAACTATGTATAAAATGACACTAAACATGCACTATGTACTATCAACTTGTCTTCTACACATATAATAAGAACGTACATCTTACGTATCTGTACTTCTTCGATTTTCATGAAAAAAATTGTTGCAGGTGTCTAGGAATAAGTAATAGGATACATTTCAATCATTTTTAGAAATGTCTGTCTGTCAGTCTATCTGTCTGTCTGTCAGTCTATCTGTCTGTCTGTCAGTCTATATGTCTGTCTGTCAGTCTATCTGTCTGTCTGTTTGTATGAACACGCATCACTTCTAAAGTATTGGGTTCACAATAAAATATAAGCAAAAAAATCATAAAGAATATTATAACTTAGGAGTAACAGGAGTAACTTAGTCTTTGTTTCATTAAAATCGATTCACTCTATCAAAAGTTATTTTAATTTGAATGACGGCTCGGGGTAAGTATGAGAGAAACTAGTAATCTAGGATAGGATATACTATAATATCATAAAGCTTATCTGTTTGGTTGAACGCGCTAATCCAAGGAACTGCTGGTCCGATTTGAAAAATTCTTTCAGTGTTAGATAGCTTATTTATCGAAAAAGGCAATAGGCTATATATCATCACGCGAAGACCAATAGGAGCGGAGCACCAATGAAGAATGTTTCAAAATCGGGGGTGTTTTTTCCTTTTGAGAGCTTCCACTCACTGCATGTTAGTTAGCCTAAAGCAGCTATTCCACGTGGACAAAGTTGCGGGCAAAGCTAGTTTTTAATATAATCAGACATGTAAACATCATAACTCTTGTTCAGAGATTGTATGACGACCCAGTTGTGTTACTTTGGATGTAGGGTTTGTGATTTCCTTTATTATATACTATATATACATATATTTTAAAAGTAGGACTTCTACTTTAATGGTTTTATTAATCAATCTGGTTTTATTAATTAGCTCTGTTTATTCACATTAGTGGAATCCTCGACCATCTATACACTGTTTCTGCTTGGAGAAACTTCATAATATAATTTAACAAATATCTCTAAGCTATATGGTATTCCATTTATTCTTTGTGGTGGTAACAACTTATTGGTAAAAAAGCGTAAGAACTGAAAGATGCTATTTTATATCATAAACCACACTTATGAGTTATATATAATTATATATATATATATACTCTCATATTTTTATATTTTATAACAATACCAGTGGACCCGGTGAACATTTTCCTGACACAATAATTAAAAAAAATCCTAGAACCAGACCACAACTCCATCTACCTGTTCCAATTATAAATATAAACCATTCTTGATACCGCCTCAACATACACAAATACTTTCACCATAGTGTGTCTAATCATTTAGAGGTTCATTCACACACATACAGAAGAATTATACATATTTTTTTTTTTCTCTCCTCCTCCTCCTTTTTTTTTTATTTTTTTTTTCTTTTCATTCTTCCCATTTTTTTAATTTTATATTTGACCCGTTGGTGGCCTGCGTTGACTTTTAGGATTTTTTTTTTTTTCAACCAACAACTCCCCCACCCTAATGTATATAAGACATAGATGAAAATGGAGAATCTAGTGTTAATGGCTCAAGATGCATTTCGAATTATTACAACCGTATAGTAGATAGTGTTAATTATTTTATAATACATTCTTAATTAAGCTTATTCATGAAATAATAATTTCTACTCACCCCCCACCGGAAACAGCTCGGTGATACCTAGCGTGCACTGGCAGCCACATCTGTAAACTATCTTCGATAACCTTACTGATGATATAAACATTGCTAGATTCTGACCGTTCTGCTGGCAGCTCTATGTTTACTCTATTCTTCGGGATGGCATTTATCTGTAAAATATGAGTAATAAATGAATCTATTTTGTATCTTGTCTACATTTAAAAAATACAATAAACAACAAGTGTCTCTATGATCTTTGATATTAATTAAAATAAAATAAAAAAACAGACTATCACACTTAGGAAGAAGGTAGCTTTTATTATTATACAAAGATTTTTTTAAGTCAGATCATATTTTATTCCTATATATACTGTTACTAGCTGACCTAGTCACTCATTGTTCTAGCTCAGATTTACAGTCTTACAGTACACTGTATACAGTCCTACAGTAGAATTAAAATTATAATAAACTATTTTCACAATGAAAATGTGCTGCCATCCATGCGATATCTATAGCAGTCAGCCCTACAGTTTTCTGTCAACAAACTAATTTAAAGCACCATCTGTTCGAGACTGATGAAACTTACAATTAATAGCATTAATCAACACCATTACAAAGTATAAAACAAAGTCCCCTGCCGCGTCTGTCTCTTCGCGATAAACTCAAAAACTACTGAACAGATTTTCAAGCGGTTTTCGCCAGTGGATAAAGTGATTCATGAGGAACGTTTTCGTATATAATTTATCACAGATTTTGTTTATAATCAGGGCGGGACAACGTCTGCCGGGCCCGCTAGTTAACAATAATTTAATTTGTAATAAATAAAAATATTGAGGCCATTAATCGAAATATAAATTATCCTATCTCTCAAGTTGGACCCAAATATACATAAATGCCAACTTTCATGAAAATTGGTTGTTTAGTTTCAGAGTTCATTGTGGACAAACATCATGACACTGGATGTGTATATATTTAGATATCCTGTACCAAACATAAATGTGAGAAATAGATTATAGATTGTGTATTTTTATTAGTAACATATGCATCAACTACACTACTTCTATCAAAAATGGTAACAATATTTTTTGTCAATGAATGATGTGTTGTTTCTAGAATATCATTTTTTTTAGGTGGTAGAGCCATGCCAAAGCTATAACTGGTTTCAGAGTGAATGGGTCGACTTGCTCGGAGTAGTAACACACTCTCACAGTATACCGATGTGACATAACAATGCTCGCATTGTTGTGTTACATTCGGTAAGTGTGAGCGCTAGAGGCCCGCCTCCCCTCCTCCCTCCTACCCTCAAAACACAGGCTGGCAACGCACTTATGACGCCCATGATGTTGCTAGTGTCCATGGACGGTAGTGAACACTTAACATCAGACGACCTGCCTGTTCATTTGCCTCCTATGATATAAAAAAAAAAAAAAGTTGTAAGCTATAGAAGCAATTGTATTTATTACAATACTTTGATTAATCTTCAATTGATATGGTAATCAATATCTCTACTTTTATATAATTTGTACTTATAGTAATATTTTATAGTAAGTAGTTAAATAAGTTATATTTTTAGTGTATTCAAATCAGTTTTTTTAATGGATTTTTAATAAACTTTCTTCGCCTTTGCGGCAGGCCCAAAAATGGCTGGTTGGACATCGTGAAATAACCTCACACAGAAGGATGCTGTAGATCAGGCAAAGTAGAGGAAGTTTAGTAAGAAAGCAGACCCTGACACCAGGCCGGGAAAACGCTAGGAAGAAGATTTTTAACAAACCTTGTTAGATCTTCTCAGTTCTGCAAGTTCATCGGGATTTACATAGACACCAGAAGGTAATGCCTGGTCTAAGCTCAGTATGCAGTCTTGGTATAGCCATTGATCCTGATCGATGTCAAACACTAGACCATAGGTTATGTTCCTTGAAATTCATAAACATATACACTTATAATTATGCCTTATAAATAAGAGTAATGGTTAAGTAATTTAAATTTTAAAATAGCATACACAATACAATGTGTCAGTATTACCGCTTAATCAAACCTTTTCAGGACTCTTTTTTTAATAAATAAAGATTTTGTTATATCTCGATTGTTTACAATTGTATCCATTTTATATACGTGTAAGTATACACTATAGGAATAAGTTACCTGTGAAACCCTTCGTTGTGTAGTGTTTGTGTCAATTTCACATTAAAATTACATTTATTTGCATAGATTTCTTTAAAAACGACGATCACAAATAAAAAGGTAATTGTTATGTGTAATACAGAATGCAATATCATTTTTTATTTGTCGTTAGTTACAATGTTGTAATATAAATAGTTGCACATGATCTTAAACGTATTTTAACACAAAGTACCCCTATATATACGATATATTTTCGTGTTTTATATACCGATATAGACTACACTGCTAGATTAATGTTTGACAGTTAACGTCAGAACCGAGCTGCCAGAATAATTTGCTCTATATCCACAGATGAAATATATATTTGATGATTATAATTAGTTTTCGTAAATCTCACACTAGTATTATATGCGTCAAACTTTTTAACCACTCTGAAGTAGATGTGCAGAACACAAATTTAGGTATCAGAGGGACGTACATGAGGTAAAAAAGGCGCAGGCTCATCCGTCCTCGTGCCTCGCCCCCTATTGCACCAACGTTGACACATGCGTCCTGTCTTTACTAATTGCAGTACAGTTGCATTCAGAATAGTGTTGTTGTTATTAATTACATGTTATTGCTATTTTCACTGATTTCTTTTTCTTGTTTATATTTGTTATTATCAACCCATCCACTTCGAACAGTGATGTTTCTATAGAAGGCGTTGTTTATTGCAAATTATTGATTTATTATGGATGTACTTTACAATAAAGGTATTATAACACGCATAATAATTGTACAATATATGCTACAAGATATCACTCACAGATAGAAACAAATACTGCATAAGGGGATCACTCAGTTAAAATACGCGATCACCCAAATCTCACCAACCAGGTGATTAAAATGTTATTTGGACTTAATTATAACTGACAAATACATGATGTGGCGAACTGTTAATATTCTAGGTTTGTCTACCAATTGATTATTCGGATAATCCATTTCTGTAATAGTAATAGTTTTTACTGTTAATTTATTACTCCAGTAATGATTTAATTTTTCTTATGTATATTCATTTTTATCTCTAATTCTTTGCAAATATTCTATATATCTGTATATCTTATATGTATGTACAAGTCTGCTCAATTCATATAAACAGGTTTTCGTAAACTAGCTGTCAAATCGTTTACAAGACGTCACAATCGGAATCAAAATTTCATTTCACATACAACATCATCTCAAAGTAGCAACATAATTGTTATACTGCTACATTCTTATTACTTAATGTAATAGTTCCCTATTAATGTATAATAATGTAAATAATGTATAATTAATGTAATATCTACTGGAATCATAATTCATTAAACCTAATGTATTATACGTGTAATAACGAGACAACTTATATATTAATAAATGTAAATGTTAAATTCCTATAATAATATTTTAATTTTGTTTTGAATTAATCTCTTGACTGTAGTACTATGCGCAAGACGGAACTTAAAGCTATATTCAGTGCGGTCAAAAACTATGACGCGGACTATACACAATTTTAGTTAATTATAAGAATAAAATATACTCGAACAGTCAAAATTAATTGATAAGAAAATAAATATATTATCGACGGACATTTCTAATAATACATAATAATTATACATTTTATTATTAGAATGTTGGAATTTTTAAAAAGAGTTGGTAATGTATTTGAATTTAATATCTGAGATTGATGTAAACGTAATGTTCACATTAATTGCTTATTTATATATATACTCAGTAAATAAAGTAAAATCACTGCTAATTCGATGCAAAAGTAATAAAATTCAAAGAACCCAATATATTTGTTTTTACTTGTTTTTTCATTTGTCATAAGAAAAATATCTTATATAAATATTACACTTAATTTATAGATTTTTTAGACATGTAATAACATAATGAACATTAATCTGTAAAGCAATCATGATATTATAGAAAATATCAATTTTTTAGGCCTAAAAAGACAATATTTTACATATAACACAATGATATATTAGTTAAAGCTTTTATGCTGATCGGGTATCCTCTAACCTTGAAGTTAAATATGTGTTGCCATATACTTATCGATAAGTTCTGAAATCTACACTAAAGGCCACATATATTTAGCGTATTACTAATTGCAGCTGAAAAAGGCAATCACATATATTATTACATTTTTCTATGGACTACCTCTCTTAATTTCTTATTTCCGTCCTAATGTAAAATATTGGTTAAAAGTATCTATTTTTCAGGTAGTTACACGTAAATTGGTAGCACTGCTTGTGGAACTTCACACTGAAGCTCAAACACCAATGAAGTCAAGATTTTTAAAACTATTAGAAAAAATGTGGCAGTAGGATTGCCAGTTTTTTTTAAACAATCTCTAAAAGCAACCTGTCTTAGTTACCCTATAACCTCTAATTTGAACAATGGTAGAAACTATAGCTTAGGTCCTATGCCAGAATTGACTGTGGTACCGGCATATCTATTTCTACCGAAAATAAACAGTGACCGTAGTGCTGATTACTCGTCTACAGGTGTAATTATTTTGCAGTAGGCATTATATTTCAGTTCTCAAAGACAGCATATTAGCATTAGCTCACATCACTTAGATCTTTGAATTAAAGTTAATTTTTAATAGCATCCATCGACCGCTGACCGACCGATTACCTACTAAGAATAGCTAAGTATTATAGCATCCTTAATTAGTTTCATTGTAACAGGGTCGATGATTCATAGACTAAATATAAATAACACAAAATAATTTCACAGCTGATTCATCTACAGAAAAACATATTAATACTAGTAAAAGACACTTCCCGAACATATTTATAATGGTGATTTTTGTTGCAGACATCTGTTCTTGGAATTCAGGAAATTATCAATTAGGGGGTAAAACAGTGAATCATGTAATTTACTTCAAGTATATAAATACACATGAATAAGTTAAATTAATAAAGCAAATATAAACACCCTGTTATAATAATTATTACTGATGACATCATTTTTAGCTGAGTAATAATTCAATGAACAATCGAATGGTGATCCTAATTGAATTTTGCACGCTGACTTCTACATGGTCATGTCATACAAACAGATATCAGCTTAAAGCGACACGTTCTGTTTCAAAGTACTCGGCTTTTTGCACTTGCGATTAATATTATGACCGTTTTTTTTTTTGTATACTTTAGTAATAATTTAAATATTTAATTTGTTTCACAATACACAGAAATATTTAAGAGATAGTTTTTATTAATAACAGTGTAACTCTATTGGTACAGTATTTTTTTCTAAATTTCATCATCATCATCAGCCTGTAATAGACCCACTGCTGGACCATAGGCCTCTTCCCGAAGGAAGGTATGGGCATAATCACCATACCAGCCTGCGACGTATTGCCGATTTTAAACACAGAGTAATCCACAGTTCTATGTTTTCCCACATATTTGATATTGGGGATAATCAGCAGTACTACAAGAACATTCCTCAGGTTCAGGTTTCCTTCACCGTCGGCCGGTAGTGTTACCAAATTCAATTAGTAAATTTATATGAATTCCGAAAAAACCTTGGTACATGCTGAGGTTCCAACCTGCGGACATCGGATTGATATTCAACCGGACAAACCACTTTATCACCACGACCTTTTCTCAATTTGGTATACCTATTTTAAGTTGTCATATTACACAACAGCTAAAAATCCAGGTGAGCTTTTGTGAAACGGTTGCGGATCAGAGTTTCAAACTCGAAGAACACAGATCCTTTTATTTCTGCTATATTGACAGGTCACAGTATGTGCAACCCTGATCTAGACAATGTTTTTAGAATAGAAATTGTTGAAAAATTAAAGTATGTACCATAAATCTAATTGTTATATGTAAAATACAATAACTTTTCAACATGTGAGAGATGCGAGAAGAGCAATTTAGATTGATATAAAGTAGATATTCTTCGACTATGTAAATACAGTGGATTTCATTAATAACAATCTCAGTTGTAATGAATTTTCGGTTACAGCGATGTTAAACTTACGTGTCTTAAATTAAAAGCATACTTTCGTACGAATTTCATTCGATAATAGCAGCTTTGGATATAGCGTCAATTGTATAGCGCATCGCTGTTACGAGCCACTTGTGACAGATTCCTAGAATTCCCATAAGCATATTGCGACTGAGTCGGTAAAGGCACAAAGACTCATTCGTAAAACTATTAAACTTTCTTATACTTTGTTTAAATTTACAGATGGTCAGATATGCTTACTTTGTTTGTAGGTAGAAATACTTACATGTACAAAGTTGAACTTATGAATCGATTACATAGCAGTTTCCACTGTGTTCTTTGTTCGGTGAAGGCTAAAATCATTGAAATATTCAAGAAATTATGAAAATGGAGTACACCTTACAGCGTATACCAAAAAGAAACAAAAACAATGCACTATAACACATTTTTGATGTGATAACGTCTTATAAATCGATGGACGCCGGTTGCACGCACGAAAAATCATGACTCATTGTCACGTTCCGCCTGAGCCGAGCATGTAAGCGAGAGCGCGGTACAAGAGATAGAGATGCGCGATCGGCTTAAGCGTTCGGCTTAAGCGTTCGGCTTGTGACGCATCTATGGCTCTTCCACTCCATCGACCGATGCGTCCGAGTAGAAGAGAGACATCGGCAGCACACAACCTACACGTGAACTGTTTTGTCAAATGATTATAAAGAGAAGAGGAAAGTTAATGTGGTTTCCATTGTTAACTAGTTCGATATGAAGTAGTTCAATAAATAAATAAATATGGATACATGTACATGGCTTTCTGCTATTTTGGATATAGCGACGACATTAAAGTGATGCCCACAATGTCGTTATAACCAAAGTCAACTGCATTACAATTGTACTTTACAGCTTTGGGCATATTATAGCTAACGATAGGACTTCGTCTTAACTTCTAGTCCGGTCTCAGCGTATGGTCGACGGCGAGTCTACCAATGTCTTGAATCATTAACTGGTAACGGTCACCAATTCTTATGGAATTTTGAGATATTCCTATATTGTGTATTTTGTTATTTGAGCGGTGTTATATAAAAGAGTAATAGTCGAAATTATTAATTTATAACACGAAGAACTAAGTTGTTTCTTCGGTAGCCAGTTTTATCTACAAATGCGTGAAATAAATGTATAAGTAGCGGTTCCCTTATGGATAAAATAAACGTATAACATTCTTAACGTATGAGGTTGAATTTTGAGAAATTGTAGCCAGTATATTATATATCATAATATCTTCGTGATAACTTTGTATTGACTATTACTACTAGCTTCTGCCAGCAACGTCGTCCACGCGGAATAGTTATTTTGGGCTAACGCTAACACACAGCGGAAGTTTTCAAAACGATTTTGAAACACTTTTCATTGGTCCACACCTATTGGTCTCAGAGTGCTTATTATACTACGCTTACTCGATAAATGAGTTATCTAACACTGAAGTAATTTTTCAAATCGGACCAATAGTTTTCGAGTTTATCGCGTTCAACCGAACAAACAAATTTTATACGTAACAAATATGTCGGATAATATGTTACCACTATTGCCGTTTTAGCGACTTTGTCGCTAGATCTAACGGATTTTGGGTATGTTTAACGTCTTTTTTTTTCAATTTAGTAACTTAAAAAAATTAGCGAATTCTAGCGACTAATTGAATATTGAAAATACATAAATATTTTGGTACTAATTTAAATGCAATTATTGGTAACAACATGAATTGCTATTGTTCTTTTTGGAATTTCCTTACTAGAATAACGTTCGATCTCAGGATTTAATCTGTTGGATGCCTCTCACTCTATCAAATTGTACATCAGATATCGTTTTCTCTTTCATTTTCATTCATTCACTACCACCGCCAAGAGACATAAAAAATCAGTTACTATGTTACGTTTTCGCAAAACAAACCTGCCCTTAGTTTCTTTGTTCAATTGTTGTCATTGATATCAAAATCTATTTGTGGAAATGGAAATCCCTTTAAAAAAGAAGGCTTATGCTCAAAACTAAAATAAATAAATAAAAGTATAGACCAGAATAGAAACGCAAGAAGAGTTATAATATGGCCTAAACCTGTTGTAACTGATCCAACTAAAGCTTTTTGCTCGTTTTATCACAGTGAAATATTCGCAGTATTGTATTTTTACTATATTTTTTACCATGGAATATTATGAAATATTTAGCGCCTTCTGGCGGATTTTTTAACTATGTAGTTTTCAAAATCTAGCGACTTTTTAATTGACGTCTGCAGACTTTTTTATTTCTTAAGCGGCAACACTGTACGTTACTCACTATATATAAAAAAAAAACAATTTTATAATTATGATCTTCATGTAATTTGATACGTATTTAGAGAATTTAAACGAGCTTACTCAAGTACGTTGAAAAAATAAATAAAGTTATTTTATATGTATTAATATTTATCATTTTGTGTATATTTTTCCTTCTCTTGAAATACTTATACCACACGCGAGAGATGAAAATAAAAAGGCCTTGGAGTTCTATGAAGCTTACAAGAACCGAGTAGTCGGAAAATTTCAATAATCATATCTCTTTTTGAATAGGTACCTTCAGAGTAGAAGGACCTTTAAAAGTGATACGATAGTTCTCACAAATGCAAGCAAAGATTTTTTATGCGGAGTTTATTGAACGAGTCTCTTATAGTTTTATTTTACTCTTCGGATTTGTCCCCTTGATATTTTAATAGTATGTAACACTCAACAACACATACACTGAAATTAATTTAAAAATCTTATAAAATTATTTCTCAGGGATAGACGTATTTTTTTCAGAATACTACTTTTCCTCTGTAATATATGACAAGTTATGACTTGTTCTTAAAAGTTAAATATGTAAAATTTGGTATATAAGATTACACAATTAATTCATATTAGCGAGCTGAAAGTGCCAAATACGAAAAAAGTTGATCCATTCGACGCTTTAAAAATAATCTCAAATAGTCTTGATTTAGCAATTTCTTAGTTTCGTGTGGCATGGGCCATTTGCCTAATTTAATAAATCTGTAATTCTGTTTGTTACATGTAATTTTTTTTTTCAAATTTAATGTTTGATAACTACTCAGATACAAAGTTGTGCTAAAGCGTCAGAGGAAGCTTTAGAGCCTTCACAATGGGAGAAACTGGCAGCTAAACGTCGAGAATGGAGAGCTCATGTGGCAACTAGAGTGCACATCTACGAAGAACACCGACATGCTACACTCGATGTTAGAAGTGATGAAATGAAAGCCCGACCACCAGCGGCAATCAATTATATCTACGAGAATGCTGTTGTCACTTGTGCACATGTGAAAACAAACGAGCGCCGGAATTGAAGCAGTCGCTGTCGCTCAAAAGGGCCAGGAGCATACATTAGTTATATATTGTTTCAGCTATTAAAGTTATAAATACAATTATAAGACTCAAATAATCTATACATAAATTAAAGGCTAACGGATAGAAATTTGTACATGAAATATTTTAAAGAAAAAATACTATGGTGGGGCTTAGAATTAATGACAGAACACATATTCCTAGTTTTAAAAAAAATTTGCCTGTCCACCTGTAGTCTGTAAAGCTAGATGCTGTAGAGCCATGATGCGTCTCGGAGAACAAAATCGTTCAAAAATAAAAGCATAAGGAACTACTGCAACAGTCAGAGTACTTATATGTATATCTGTGAAAAAAAAACCATAGAAATCATTCGATACCAATTAAAACGAAATGAGAATTAGCAAAAACAAACTACACCAACGCATGTAATCGTATAAGATATTATAAAAAATGTAGAACAAACATAAATCAATAATTAATGTGGGTATTTTTCTATACGGAATGTCTTTTTAAAACCTTGGTCGTTTCGTCACCCTTCAGCGAGTCCCTACTACTGGACTAACTCGAACGCTTTTATTATTTTTTGATTTGGAACATTTTTGTCTGGAATGTGCTTCAGGCCATTTGATATTTTATTATAAATAAAAAGTATTGTATATGTGCAATGTGTTATGTGCTTCGATTAAAATGGGCGATAATGTTCTGCCACAGAGTGACTCTGTCCGATACCTCGGTATGCACCTGGACAAAAGGCTGACCTGGAAAAAGCACATCAAAGTAAAACGAGACGAGCTGAACATGCGGTTCAGAAACATTTACTGGCTGATGGCACGTAACTCCAAGCTTTCGATCGACAACAAATTGCTGATATACAAAATGATACTAAAACCAATATGGATGTATGGCGCACAGCTGTGGGGAAGTGCTAGCGACTCCAATCTAAATATAATGCAAAGGCTGCAAAATGGCATACTAAGAATCATTTTAAATGCGCCATGGTTCATCACTAATACAGAGATCCATGAAGCTCTGAGCATGAGAACTGTTAAGGAGGAGTTAAAGCTAATAGGGAATAAATATAAAACACGACTGGAAAATCATCCAAATGACCTAGCCACCGCATTAGCAACTATTAACTACACTAAACGGCTGAAACGCCATGATATACAGAAACTTGGTGACAGATGGTGAAGGATGAGGGGTCTCCTGCTGAGGAGCTCCTTGAAACGATAAACGACATAGAACAAATCTGCTTATAGTTTATTGATTGTAGATAAGCACAAAAAAAATATATGTGCAATATTACACTACAATATCATACACAATATATATTTTTTATGCTAAAGGGCAGCAAACAGGCAGACGGCCCATCTTACGGGAAATGGTTACCATCGCAATACTATGGGTATCGCTGTTGCGTTGGCGGGCTTAAAGAGTGTGTTTTAATCCCTTTTTGAAGAGGCCGATATCATAACTCTGGGGGAATACCGTACCGGGTACAGGGTAAGCCATTCCATAACGCCATCGTATGCATAATCTGAAGAACCTTGTGGTTGGTGGTGTTTTATTAAGTTTTAAAGTGTGTGCATGAGCTACTAGCCAACGTTACGTGGTGCGAATTTGGAGCGTTGATGAGGGCACCATGTCAAAAAGTTCAAACATTCTCCATTGTACATGGGGTAAAGTACACGCAGAGATTCAATGTTTCTGCGAAATTGTAATGGCTCTAAATAATGACTATAATATAAGTAATTTTTTCGTTTTATGTAAGTATCAAATCGTGTACCACCGGTGGTACATATGGCCTAAAGATCAAGTTTAACGTGTACCACCGGTGGTACATGTGGCACGGAATTTGTTAAGGGTGATCGTTGGATAGGATTGCTAATATTTGTTTTGCTATTTATAGCATTAAAAAAAAGGTTTACAAATCTTTACTAATATAATAAATGCAAATTTAAGTTTGTTTCTTATTATATATATACTTATTTTATTATGTATATACTTATTATTATATATATTCTTATCATTATCATTATATAGTATACTAGCGGGCCCGGCACACGTTGTCCCGCCCTGATTATGAAAAAATCCTGAACAAATTATATACTAAAACGTTCCTCATCAATCACTCTATCCACCGGTGAAAACCGCATGAAAATCCGTTTGGTAGTTTTTGAGTTTATCGCGAACAGACAGACAGACAGACGTGGTAGGGGACTTTGTTTTATATTATGTAATGAAAACAAAGTCTCCTACCGCGTCTGTCTGTCTGTTCGCAATAAACTCAAAAAAAATTGTGTGATTTTAAGAAACCACGGTAAAAGTGAAACTTTTTTTCACACTATAGACATTTGACGAATAATAGACATTTAACTACACGGTCAGCTGCTGCGAACTTTAGGCGCCGCCATATTGGCCCTGGCTGCTCTGACGAGTGCCTTTCACTTTATCCCTACTCCGCGGCCGAACATCACGCGACATGCAACACACAAACGAAAAAGTTTGAGACGAAGTAATAAAAGTTTCACTTTAAAACTACTGAACGGATTTTTATACGTTTTTCACCAGTGTATAAAGTGATTCTTGTGGAAGGTTTTAGTATACAATTTGTTAAGGATTTTTGTATAATCAGGGCGGGACAATGTCTGCCGGGCCCGCTAGTTATATATATATATATATATATATATATATATTATATACTTTCATAATTACTCAACTGATCATTGTGACATTTGCATACAAGTTCTTAGGGGTACAATTCGTACGTATCATTTAGTAAAGAACGGTAAAATAGAATCATAAAATAAGAGAGAACGCTGTGCGTTCGAATCGAAAACAACAAGTATCCCCACTCGACTTTTACGTCCCGACGCTCAACACAAACGTCAAGCGGCCTCCGTACTCAGTAACTTACCTGACTAGGTAGCCAGTTTACGTGCCACAGTATAAACGAACGGGCGTGCGTTATATCGACATAAACTTTTGAACCCGACACTAATATTTGAGGTTAGTTGTGCATTTGTTTTAACTGTTATTCGAAGCAGGTGTTGTGATGTAATTTTTAGCTGTTAGCGATGACTCATGATAAAAATACAAGTGTTGTTTGCATTTTGTTTGGATATATCGTGACGGTTGATGTTAGTGCAAAACTTTCTTAGCATCTACGTTTGATTCCTGATTGGGCTGAATTACTAATTCGTTTTTTAATATACGCGATGTTTTGTGCCAGAATCGTTTAGGTGGTTCATATAAAACGAGAGTAATTATTTTATTAGTGTCAATTTACTTTTAAAAATGTATGTAATTTTATTAATCCTCGTATTAATAATCCATTTACACTTAATATAATGCGAAAGTAACACAGTTTGTCTGTTTATTACCACTTTTTTAATCTCTAAACTGATCGCAATTAAATATATCTAGTTTTCATTCTGAATATACAAAAAGAAACATAGACTAATATCGCGAAAAAAACTATTTTTTACAATATGAATTAGTTACAACCGTATTCACAGTTATATACATTTTCAGGAGATTCGGAATCATGCGGTCATGCTGTTCCAATCCTTCGCTATTTTTATGTTCTAATCATTGTTTATTGTGTTATATCTTCTTGAATATCTGTTGAATAATAATCAAGTGCTCTGGAAACCGTCATGGAATAAAGAAGAGTTCATTATATTATAGTTATATTACGTGCCCTTTAAGTTGAATTCATTCAATGAGATATTCTTATCTCATGTCTCGTAGTTCAAAAGTTTTATCTAATAGTGCATACTGCCAGACACTAAGACTTCTGTACTCAAGTGCTACAGCAGAGTTTCCAAGACTTTACTCTCATAGACCACTTTCAAAATTTATCTGGTTCCGGTGGACCTCCTGCAGCTAAATTTCTACCATATTCCCAAAACTGGACAAAAATGTGAAGATTATGTCTAACTATGGTAATTTGCAAGTCTCGACACATTGTACTGAATATGGAATATGCGAAATTTGACAAGTAACAGTTGCTAAGCTTCTTAAAATACTATCTGCCTAAATTGATAGGTGAAGTCAAGCCAACATTTTAGTTCCTCACTATCGAAAGCAGATAAATTTTCGTGGACCCCCACTTACGAATTGTGAAATCCCTACGCCATCGTAGACCCCCGTCGAGTCTCCCATGGACCCCTGGGCAACAATGAGAACTGAGTTACTATAGGATCTTGAAGGGATTATAAGTCAATGGTACCGTATGTGAACACAGCGTCGATCCCTTCTATCTGCCGGAGCTCTGCGTTAAGGAAATTAGCGTGATGAAACCTTAACATGGTGGAAGGGCTTTTATAACGCTCGTCTTAATAGTTATCATCATAGAGTAGAAGTTGAAGTGAAACTTCTTGTGGGAAGGACTTAAAATTCTGATCGGCAATTTATTTGTGTGATGAAAAGTGGTGGGGGTAAACACTGTGTCGGTTAGTGTTGCAAACACTTACTCTCGTCTGATCACCGAAGCTAAGGCACGGCGGGCGCGATTAGTACTTGGATGGGTGACCGCCTGGGAACACCGCGTGACATAGACTATTTGTTTTATTTTTTTATTTAAAAAATTAATACAAAAGCGACGCTTCAATTTTTTTTTAATTTTTACTTTTTTTAAAATTACGGCTTCTAACGGTATGGGTTAGAACTAATAACTGCGATCTATATCTTTGTATGTATAAAGCGGTACTGTGTTGGTTGTGTACAAGCTTTTAAAACATTAATATTTATTCATTAAAATATGATCATTTACCCCTAAAATTAACCATATTTATTATTCGAATTAATGGACATATTGTATTTACAAGAAGGAGGATTATAAAAACAATGCAAATGAATTATTTAACCTTTACAACAGGTTATATATTATACATTTTAATGAAATAATACTAGAGTGCGGATGTGACGTCTAGTTGCCAAAAATAACAAAGAAGCCAAAATTACATAACAGCGCCATATAAAGACATATTTCATAATAAAAAATTATAAAATTCTACATCTTATAATGCCTACAGAAAAGTTCACGATGGAATCGGTCCTATTACAAAAATAAAAATGTGCTCGCGTTTAACACGAGATTTACTAAACAGTGTCTAAATTGTTCGACCTCGTTGAACTCATCTTCAAATACCCTATTACAAAGCGTGTCCAACGGGTCTCTACCTAAACATCTGGTTCAAGTTTTTATGCAACCAACTCTGAATAGCATTAACTCAATTCACTATCACTATTCAAAAATCTTCCATTAGCATGCATATATTTTACAAACAATTTGAACCCATGAATAATATTTTTGTTCAGACCTCTATGAACAAAAGTTTATTTTAAGTAAAATTAGTTATTATTATTGTGACAGTTTAGTTACAAGGAACTCATGTTCTTGATATAATCTATACATATAATAAGAATGTAAATCTAATGTGTTTGTACTTTTTTGATATACGTGAAAAATATTGTTGCCGGTGTCTAGGAATAAGTAATAGAATACATTTCAATCATTTTTAGAAACGTCTGTCTGTCTGTCTGTTTGTATGAACACGCATCACTGCTAAAGTACTGAGTTTACAATAAAACCTCACCAAGAAAATCATAAAGAATATCCTCGAGAGTAACTTAGTCTTCGTTTTATTAGAATCGGTCCACTATATCAAAAGTTATTCTAATTTGAATGACGGCTCGAGGTAAGTAAGTAGGTAGGTAAGTAAGAGAGAAAAGTAGATAAGTAAATACAGTCAGTTCATTGTATTAGTCACTGTTTTCTTACATTAGGTTCCACGCAGACGGAGTCGCGGGCACAGCTAGTAAGTAATATACATATAACTTTAATATATTACACCAATGGAAGCAAACTGGAACAACAGTATCTCAGATTAAATATTATATTATCAAATGTCACATAGTTGTAGTTATGGTTCACTTGTGCAATTTTAAATTTGTTCGATCTATCTACACCTTTCAAATTAATGATATCTACGAAATTCCTAATTTACTACGAAACATATTTTGCCAGCAAATAGAAATACAATAAATCATAACAAAAGAGGACTGTCCGCTTAACGCATGCGTTAGACTATGTTGAAATTTAAACGGTGTCTGTCTATAAAAAAGGGCAAGACACTCTTTTGTGATCAAGCCCAAATAATAATCGGCTGAGTGCCTTAAGCGCTCGCCTTAGTAGTCCGGTGAAGCTGTTAAGACCTTGCTAGGTCAATAGCGTAGTCCGTTCGAAAAAAAAAAAAAAACTTTTGTGATCAAACTTACTGTAAATAAATGTTCAACGCGTATTTAACTTTTCTGTAACAAAACCCATAATAATCATTTTTAACATCTACGAGTACGTATTATTGAAATGTATTGGGCTATTCGCAACGCTATTTTGACCGACACAGTATTAAATCCAAAATACTTTATTCAGTTTAGGCCCTGAGAAGGCGCTTATGAACGTCAAAGCTACCACCGGTTCGGAAAACAACCCAGTCATCGAGAAGGACCGGTAAGAAACTCGATCTGGTTTATCTTTTTAGAATATATATTTTTACTAAACATATAGATAGTTATATTCTTTTTTAGTGGATGTACAGAGAGGGGCGTCATTTTCAGATGTCACCATTTTTGATGTATTGATCCCTCCTATAATAGATAGCGTTTAGACTTTAAAACCCGCTTCACATGGTGCTTGAATTTACTATCCGACAAATCGGTGATGTGCTGTGGGACTTTGTTATAAAACCTAACAGCATTACCTAAAAAACTGTTTTTGGACTTATTGAGCCTGAAACATGGATGACCATTTGTTGCTGTTTTTAGTAGTCTCTAGTCCACTAAATATATTAGTGACGTTGGGCATTTAATGTAGATCAAAGTGCCCTTTGTAGTTTATCATTTTAATTAATACTTTAGAAAATATCAGTGTTTTAAAATTATGTGCCCCAAAAAATATAAAGTTGTTTGTGTGAACTAACGTATGTAACGTGAAAATATGTACTAACGAAGTGTCTTAAACTTTGATGAAGCGTAAATGTCAAAACATAAATAATGACGTCAGATTAGTATATAGCAGCCGTACGAAGTCTGGGTCGGTCGCTAATAACGTATTTATATAAATAATCTACCTCCTCGCTCTGGTTCGATCCTAAATAAACACATGAACTGAACAAATATTTATGTATATAATTATTGGATATCAAGTGCAACTATCACATGATTTACAAATGTAAATAATAACTCATTGAATATGTAGATGCTACATATATATCTATATGATCTGAATATAGTATCTACGATCACGGTCTTTCAATTCTTTGATATCTATTTCGAAGTAATTTATTATACAGTTTTCGTTATGGCATATATCGATAGATGGCGCTGTTATGTAATCTTAAATCTTTTGTTTTCTTTTACGACTAACTGCATGTGACAACTAGACGTAAAAAATATCGCACGGATGTGTACACGGCGCCATAAATTAAAGCAGAAAAAGAATATCGTGAACGCAGTGTTTTAGCAAATAAACATACAGACAGAGAGATAGACATTTCTAAAAATGATTGAAATGTATTTTATTACTTATTCAACGACATCTGCAACAATTTTTTTTGCAAAAGTATAAAAAGTAGACACGTTAGATTTACATGCTTGTTGTATGTATAGATTTTTGTTATGACATATATCAATAGATGACGCTGTTATGTAATCTTATATCTTTTGAATTTTTATTTATTGACCAATAGCATTGTGACAACTAGACGTAAAAAAATATACTCTATTATTATTTGATTGGACTAAATACATACTTTGTTCTCAAGTTTAAATGGTAATAAACACATTTATTTTAAGAACTGGATGAATATATCTTCATTAATAAAACAAATGATCAAAACCTTATATACAACCTACGCATTACTGCCCTATACATACATATATAAAGTCCTATTGTTTAACCGACGTGACTGACGACGCGGTTAGCGTGCACGTGTGTGGAGGTGATATGTGTAATGTTGTCGCAGTGATGTTGATGTAAGATTTTGTGTCACTGTATCGCGCGAGCAGCGCATTCAAGGGCTCCACGTCGAGGGAGCGGACCTAGGCTTGAGCCGCTGCCGAGGGGGTCTAATCTGGTATGCGGGAGCGAAATTGACCTCCAGACTAGACATAAAGGATCAAAAAGCAACCGCCATAAAGACAATAACATCGTTAAAAAATCCATCCTAAATATAGTTAATAGTTAAATAAAATAATAAAAATAAATATAAAAAAATAAAAACACCCAATAGTTGCTCCCGGATACGATTATTGACGTATACAACAAATTAAACGAAAGCAAAAAAAAATGTGCGGAACCAGAGTCTGCAGAATAGAAAAATAAAAGTCCCAGTCAATGTTTTTGTCCGCTCTAAATATAGCAGTCGAGTTTGCGAGTTATATAGTCAAGATTTTAATACCAAACAACATTTTTATAGCAATTTAAAATTGACATTTATATATCCTAAGTGTGTGTCGATATTATAGTATGAGATAACACGTATTTATACCTAAATTAGCGTCCCCGGCGGACGTTATCCCGCCCTGATAATAAAAAAATAACCTTGACAAATTATATGCCTAAACCTTCCTCAGGAATCACTCTATCTACTGGTAAAAATCCGTTCAATAGTTTATGAGTTTATCGCGAATAGACAGACAGACGTGTTGATTTGAAAAATCGAATGCTACATATACTTATATAACGTACTCTGTGGCCACAATACTTTTTTAATCGACTTCAAGAAGAAGGCGAAACGTATTATTGATGTATAGCCGTTGTTTGCACCTGAACAAATGGGCTTAAGTTATTTTACGTCTGACTAAATAACAACATTCCGCGGTAATAAAATGAGGTATATTGAAAAGTAGTAAACAATTGTACATATGTTTTAACGAAATAAAAACAATAAGGTTATAAAACATAATGGATTCGTTTCGGTCGGGCAACTGTAGGTCGTTGAGTTTACCTACCGCAGGTGTCATGACGCGACTTAAGCATATTTGCGATACAATATATACCTCTAGATGTTTATATATCATTTTTGATGTGATAACTTCTTTAGGCACGTGGAACAGTATTTTTGGTAGGAGATAGATTTATAATTTCGCGTCATGGCATGATAGTAAGCGTGACCGACCGTATTGCGCTTGCGCGGGTTGCGTCAGACTAGCGACGCGTCGTAAAGGGGATCTGTGTACATCTAACATTGAAATTGTGCGGACTATCATATATTAATTATAGATTGTATAAAAATGTATGTCCTGAGTGCCAATAGATGTGAGAAGTACAAATAATCTAATTTACAATTTACAAATTATGGAACTAAAATATTAACACTATAATTAATTTAGAGATTAACAACAGAACACGGTTATTGTATTGTATTGAGTTTACACTTCTGTCGGTACTTCTGTCTGCCTCGATTTTTTATATATAAAACTAGTAGACACCCGCGACTTTGTCTGCGTTGTTTATTACCCTAACAATATATTTTATGTACACAGGAAAAAATATAAAAACATAAACATAAAACAAACATGAAAACAAAGCAAAAATAGAAAATTTCTTTGTAAAAAACGTTATCCGTTTCCTTCTCTTCCGCGTATGCGCACCACATCGCTTGCCTCACTTTTTCACACTAAGAAAACATCGTTAAATGCGTAGTGCTAATAAGAATCATAGTTTCTTAAAACTCTAATAACTTTATATTTAGTGAAGGTATCGTGACATTTTCTTTTAGACAAGGATCATTTTTTTTAACAAGTAAAAAAAATCGCAATGTTTCTAGTAGTTTTTGAGTGATGCACGTACGAAGGTATACCTATATAATTTTGTTTATATAGATAACGGAGTACGTATGTTCATATTATAAAACCATTTAATCACCAATTCAACAGCCTTCTAGCATGTCGCGATATTCTTTTTATTTACTAGCTTCTGCCCGCGACTTCGTTCGCGTGGAATAGTTACTTTGGGCAAACTCTAACTCGCGACTTCGTTAACCCCGATTTTGAAAAATTCTTCATTGGCGCTCTGCTCCTATTGATTAGCGTGATGATACATAGCCTATAGCCTTCCTTGATAAATTAATTATGTAACACTAAAATTATTTTTCAAATCGGTCCAGTAGTTTCTGAGATTAGCGCGTTCAAACAAACAAACTTTTCAGCTTTATTATATGAGTATAGATTCATGACTTATTAGGGTCTTCGCCAGGACAGGATAATGTCTATCTACCAGGTATGTAAGCATATATGTATATAAGAAAATGAGGCAATTAGAGTTTCAAATGTGTTACTCGGATATAATTATTGCGGAGCATAATTCAAAACGAAAGAACCACGGAAAAAGCATTAAATCCGCTTTCAGTCGTTACATTTGACCGAGATTTATAATATACTAGCTGAGCCCGCGACTTTGTACGCGTTTGTCTTTATTTGTTGCAATAAATGAGTTATAGCGAAATGGATAACGTGAAATTATTCTGCATCCAGACACATCGACACCTGTGTCTAATACAGGGAGTCCCAAACTGGGTTCCGCGGAACCTAGGGGTGCCGTAGAATATTGATCAGGGTTCCGCCAAATTTATATCTATACAAAAACAATTACGGGTCAAGATTGGATGCCTTCCCCAGATATGCGCATACAATTGTCGGATCTAATACCGAACTATAACTATAATTATTCATAAAAGAGTAAAACGATTTCATTCTTCACATTAAAATTTTAAGTTAAGAATAATGTCTTTCAATTATTCATTTCTTTAAAAAATGTTCTTATATAAATTTTAGTGTTGATTTATAATCATTTGATAAGAGGTTCCATAAAAAAATCTTGGTTGGTGTTACGTTATCTTTAAAGTTTAGGCACCCCTGGTCTAATATATCGACGTCGCTGACAACGCAATTAGTAGGTTCATCCATCGGGTCGTGGACGCTCCGGTGCGGGACGTTGTGGATTATAATTTAAAAATGACTATAAAAGATGATAATGAAGTCGCCATAAAGACAATAATCTCAATTAAAAATCCGATGTATAATAGTTAAGTAAAATAAAAATTATTGCTTACATTTAAAACGATTTTTAACAAGAATAATAAAATAAACAAAAGCAGCAAAAGATGCGGACAATGAGTTTGCAGAAATGAAGTAGAGAAAGAAAAAATGCTGTAATTATGTGCTCTAAAGGGCAGCTACGTCTGACCTACGTTCAATGCCCAATGTAACTGTTATCTTTCATTGGATAAGGATTAATAATAGCTTCATAAATGGTCAATTATTCCTTAATAGTATTTGAAACATAAAGAATGACTACAGTGCATTATCGTTTGGAAATTAATATATAATACCTTTGCTTGGCTTTGTTGTGTAGGCATTTTTAAAATACATATACAATTCTGCAGTACATTATTTTGAATGAAGAATGTTTCAAAATCGGGTTAGTTTTTCCTCTTGACAGTTTCCGCTGCGTGTTAGCGTTAGCCCAAAGTGACTATTCCACGCGAACGAAGTTGCGGGCAGAGGCTTGTATAATACACACATCAAAAAAGTCTAAGCGACATGCGTGATATTACAAATTTTACCATTTATATTAATTAATTTCTAAGTATTTACTCAAACAAAGTGCGTAGGTAAGTAAACTTTTTTGTTATTGATGACATACTGGCTGGTTGTAAAAAAAAAATTGATTATGTTTTGTTTTTACCGGCGTTTGTGTTGTTACCGGCAAGACCGGTACATACAACTGACTGCAAGACGCCAGCCGATGTTGACCGCTCGAGAGATAAGTTTGAGGCTACAAATTTCAAGTGGTGTTGATGTAAGTCCTCAAACTGTGCGAAATCGACTGCATGAGTACGGCCTACGAGCTCAACGCCCAATCAGGTGCCCACCGATACGTCACGGGAATCGCGCTCGTCGATATGAATGGTGTAGAGAACGTATAACATGGACCCAGGAACAATGGGATAAAATTATGTTTTCCGATGAGCCGCGATTCGGGTTTAAGCCTGATACAAGAAGGGTGCGAGTGTATCGTCGGCCCGGAAATACTGAAAGGCTCAGGTGCGTTCAGGAAGTTCATCCATACAGCGGCTCAACAGTTATGTTATGGGCGGGTATTATGAAGAACAGGCGAACTGAGCTCGTTTTTGTAAATGGAAGCATGAATGCTGAAAATTACATTGAGGATATTCTTAGACCTTATGTCTATTCATTTGCACAAACCTTTGACTCCGATTTTAGGTTAATGCGTGACAATGCGCGTTCACATACAGCTCGGCGAACCAGTGAATACTTTGCAACGGAGAACATCCGGGTATTGCCCTGGCCTGCACAATCGCCAGATCTCAACCCCATCGAGCACGCATGGAACATGCTCCAGAGACGTGTTTTGAAGGACTTGGACGGAGCGACAACAACCCAACAGCTGAAGGATTTGCTACAATTCCATTGGGAGCGAATACCGCAAGATGACATAAACAGTCTCATTAATTCAATGAATAATCGTTGCCGACAAGTTCTGAATAGCAGAGGAGCCCATACTTTGTATTAAATTGTTCTATTCTTTCACAATAAATACATTTTCTTTAGAAATTTCATTTTGTAAGAAAAAAGTTTAGTTTCTTATGTATCTTAGTTTCTACAGTATATTCTAATATTGTACATTTCTGTTATTAAAAGAGCTTATAAAGACAACAGCTGTTATTTTTACATCATAGAACCCTAAGGATATTATTTTAAAAATAAAATACAACGTTATAATGTGAAGAACCATCCTAAAAATTAAATTAGTACATGTTGCTTAGACTTTTTTGATGAGTGTATATATCTGTTATACAAATAAACATTATAAAGCTTTCTTAATCAAACAAATCTTGGAACGGGAGTTTTTGGTGGGATTTTGGTATCTCATGTAGTGGATTTTAGATTTTATTCATAATCTTGTGTTATTTGGCCCTGTATTTTCCAATATTGTCGGAGTTTACGTAATATAGTTCGGTTATTGTGCACAAGTGACGTAGATGGGGAATGATATAACGGAGTATGGATTCTGTTTTGCCACAAAAACTCCCTGTAAAGTTCTAACAAGAGGGCCACCATCTCGTTAGTTCATGAAAACGATTGCAAGAACCTTGTAATATCATTACCTACTCGGCAATGGGAGTAATAATTTACTACGAGATTGGTTACCAAAGAAAAAAATCTCGGAACTTCGGGTAAATACGTACTCATCGAATGATGACATTTAACATTCCACAGATGTCACAGCTGGATTTAAACGATGCCCAAAAATGATATGTGGACAAACCAGCCATCATTACACTCTCAGTTTTGCTATAAAGCATGTACGCAATCGCCATTGTAGGTCAGGGCTCACAACTATTATAGTAAAGTCCATTTCTACTCGCCCCGTTTGACAACACGTGTGTCATTTATATCTAGTCCAAATAATAGTGTATTAGCATATTTCATCACTAGCGTTTGTCAGTGGTTTCATTCGAGATGTTAAATTTTAACAAAATGATAATCATATTCATTGCTAGCTATGCCCGCGTGGAATGTACCAAATGTAAAAGAATAGGGACTAATAAAATCATACTTATCTACTTTTCTCTCGTACTTAAGTCGCGTCGTCATTAAAATTACAAAAATAAATGTTACTCGAGGATATACTTTATGATTTTCATGCGGTATTATCGTGTACGATATACATAGAAGAACTTCGATTAGTTAAGCGATTAAAAATTCATACTGTGTTAAAGTTGTAAATCAGTAATTGCTGTTATAAACTGCTGTCAGTTATTCTGCTGTTGACTAATTTGGCTATTTTCTATCGTACTGCAATTTTTAACAAGACGATAATAAAATTAATATTTGTTTTCTGTATCCTAAGTGTGGGAGCAATGTAGTTATAATTGGGCTTAAGAATTAAGAATGAGTTACCGATGAAGCAGATGTTATAACTTGAAGTAATTGACAATTTAACTCGCACTAATACAATTCTAATAAAATATAATTATATAGATGTACTAAAATATATATATATATATATATATATATATACTTTACTGGAATAGTTACTTACTGCTAACACGCAACGGTAGCTCACAAAAGGAAAAAAATCCCTACTTTATAACATTCCTCATTGGTGATCCGCTCCTATTGGTCTTAGCGTGATGATATATAGGCTTCCGCGATAAATTAGATATCTGAGACTGAAATAATTTTTCAAATCGGACAGGTAGCTCCTGAGATTAGCGCGTTCAAGCAAACAAACTCTTCAGATTTTTCTTAGCAGCACCACTGTTTTCAATGTCTGATATCAATTCTATTTTATGTAGGTTTTTCAAATTAACTTACAAGTTAGGACAACTCATACGTCTGCCTAAACGTGATTTCAACTCTGGTGTTTATTGACACCAGTGTTTATTTTATACTTTCTTCGATGAACGTGATATTTGCTTGTAAATTGCAAATAATACCTAAATGTGTTTGGCTCGCTGTCGAATTGTTTTGTCAAGAAAACTCAACATATGACCTTTCCTCAACAACGCCATATATCTTTGAATATAGTTTTCCGAGAATTAAATGTTTTTTTCACAATAATAAGTGTAAAAGTGGACGTAAAATGTTAATTAATTCGGTTGTTATCACGGCAAGACTAGGGCGAGACTAATCCTCATCCATCCTCTCTCAGCAATAATAGACAAAGAATGGTATCTTTAACCTGAATATTTTTTTTATGTTATAGGAGGCAAACGTACAGATGGGTCATCTGATGTTAAGTGATCACCACCGTCCATAGTCACTAGCAACACCAGGGGAGTTGCAAGTGCGTTGCCAGCCTGTGTTTGGGGTGAGGGGCGGGATAGAGAGGGAAGGGAAAGTGGGCCTCCGGCGCTCTCACTATTACTATACTATACTATACACTATTATTATACGTCACGTCGGTTTTCTGTCAGAGGGTGGTACTGCCCCGGGTGAGCCGACCCATTATACCCCGGGTGAGCCGACCCATTATACCTCGGGTGAGCCGACCCATTATACCTCGGGTGAACCGACCCATTAAAATATGAATATGGTCTAAGACCCAGACCATAAAGCTTGTGCATGACTCCGTCGCAGCGTCGTCCATAAAATGCATATTAATGTATCAGTCATTTCAAAATATAATTATTCAACACTTGATATGTTGTTCACATAGGAACATTACAACACAAGCAGCATTAGAAGCAGAATGTACAGTTTTGTATGTATTTAAAATTTTGCACAAGAGAGTTTCAGAAAAGTTTTTCAAACTTTTTGACCACTCTGAATATAGTCTCAAGCACGTGCTTATGCGTAATATAGTCAAGAGTTTAATACAAAACCAAGTTAATATATTATTAGAGGAATCTAAAATTGGCATTTATTATCCATTTTTTATACTATTGGTGGCTAACGAACATGCGGGCTGATGGTAAGTGATCACCACCGCCCATGGACATCTGCATCACGAGGAAAATCACATATGCGTTGCCGGCCTTGAGAAAAGAGTAGGCTCGTTTCTTGAAAGATGGTGAATTGTAATGGTCCGGAAACGCTGCCACCGGGAGTTCATTCCAGAGAACTGACGTACGCAGAAAAAACGAACGTAAGAACCGCATAGTGGAGGACTTCTAACAATCGAGATGACCGATGGAATTTCAGTCCGTGACGAATCCAAAACTCAGTAGCAAGTATCAGTTCGAACAGGTCTTCAGATAATAGCCCCTTAAGTCGTGTGGATGTTATACATATAATATAATACATATTTATACCTAAATTTGTATTCTGCGCAACTATATTCAGAGCGGTCAAAAAGTTTGGTGAGGACTGTACTTCGAATGGTGTAGACAAAGAAGGTTTATTATATGTTAAAACTTAATTTAAAGCTTACGAAATCGCAGACAGAGCTAATGTTCCTATAAATGGTATATTTAGCGACCAGATTTAAAGTAAAATGTAATCTGGTTAGTCAATTTTCTTATGTTTTCCATATAAATGAACGAGAACACTATTTCATATCGAAGTATAGATGAATTTAATGCAAAATTTAGCTTGCATGAGCAATATTTGAGATTGTATGTTACCTTAAAACGTGTTACTATGTAAATTGCCGACTTTATACACTTATAGAAATAATTTTATTTCCCTTTTAATGGTGACTACAAGTTAAGCTCCATTAAACGGTTTCGTTGAGGAAATATCACGAAAATTTTCCATTTGTTTAACTTAAATTTTAAATACAGATATTATTCTATACGGGGAGCAATCCACAACTTTGTCTGGCCTTGTATCTATATAAATAGTGAGGCTATGTGGATCAATATGTGAACGATGGTGACGTCTGGAAATGACGACCATATCTGTGCATCCATAAAAAACGAGTGTAACAATATATGTTTGTAAAAATATGTACTATGAAAAGATAAGTTTCTTGTCGGTTCTTCTCCGTGACTGGGTTGTTTGTCCGAACTAGTGGTAACTTTGACGTTCATAAGCGCCTTCTCGGGGACTAAATTGAATAAAATATTTTTAATTTTGATTTAGTTATTGGTAGATTTCTGCTTCTAAGGAGTTATTTTGTCACGTATAGCAATATGCACCTCGCTATCTACATTTTGCCACATATAGCAGTACGCACCTCGTTATCAATATTCACCTCGCTATCTACATTGTGCGACGTATAGCAATATGCACCTCGCTATCTATATTTTGCGACGTATAGCAATATTCACCTCGCTATCTACATTGTGCGACGTATAACAATATGCACCTCGCTATTTACATTTTGCGACGTATAGCAATATTCACCTCACTATCTACATTATGCAGCGTATAGCAATATGCACCTCGCTATCTCCATTTTGCCACATATAGCAATATGCACCTCGCTATCTATATTTTGCGATGTATAGCAATATTCACCTCGCTATCTACGTTGTGCGACGTATAACAATATGCACCTCGCTATTTACATTTTTAAATTCGATTAATAACAATAAATTCGTTACAATTTAATGTGTAATGAAACAATCGAATCTTTAGTATAATTTACCAAAAAACATGAAATTAATATTCTTACATCTGAATAGGTTATGAATGAAATTAGATACATACAAAACATAGAAGTTAGATCGTCTTGGAAACGAGAAAACGGTACATTAATCTATATTAATATTATGAAGCTGAAGAGTTTATTTGCTTGAACTCCGTAATCCCAGGAACTACTGATCCGATTTGCAAATTTATATCAGTGTTAGACAGCTCATTTATCGAGGAAGGCTACAGATATATCATCACGCTAAGACCAATGGTAGCGGAGCACCAATGAACTATGTTTCAAAATACATTTTTTCCCCTTTTGAGGGCTTCGGCTGCGTGTTAGAGTTAGCCCGGAGTAACTATTCCACGCGAACGAAGTCGCAGACAGAAGCTAGTTTCATTGATAAAGGAGTTACTACACGGAAATCGAAACACCACGACAATAGTACTGGATTAGTAGTTTCAGTGGTAGTAACCAAAAGATTTTTTCAAAAAAATGTTCTAGATATCTGTTTTCTAAAGACAATGGAGATAAAAATGGCCGTCATTAACCAGACTATACTCTAGACTTTGAGATGATCTTTTTTCAAGCAATTGTTCCTAAAGTTTTGTTAGAGATTTTGTGTTATCATAAATAGCTTTTACCCGTGACTTCGTCCGCGTGGAATAAAAACAGAAAGATGTTTTTAGCAAACACAAGCTCGAGAGTGTACTTTGAAAGTAAGAAAAAACATTTATCCGCAACACACATAAATATTGAACACGAACAAATTAAATCATACAGATAATATAAATAATGAAAGATAGAAATAAAAATTGTCGGTTTAGTATCTGTGTGTGACAAATGGGCCCCTAGTCAGCAAATGTGCTGTAGGAGGTTAGTTTATCAGCGCCGATTTTCACTCGGGCCCCAGAGTGTTATGTGTGCGCTAAGTGGTGATGTGCAATATCAAGTGTCGTGTAGTGTAACTATGTAGTGTTCAGTGTAGTAGAGTAATATAAGTTTTGAAAAAAAATTGAGTATAAAGTATGAGATAATAAGTACATATATAATATTAATAGGTAACAATGAATATACATACAGTAGTACCTCGATAAGGTAAAAACCTCTATAACTTCAAAAAATAATCTGTTCCCTTCCCCACATAGCTTGAAACTTCTATTACTTAAAATATGCACCCTCGATAACTTAAACAAATAATGTCAGTATTAGCCCACAGTTACTTAAGAAAATGTTTCGATGAGCTTTGTAACATAAACTGTCTACTAATGAATCATTTCGAATGAATGCACAAAACAAAAAGATTTTCGAAATTTTTTGGTGGCATGTGTTTACAAGTTAAACTGTTAACACAAAAATTAACAACAGTAACATACGCTGATAATTTAAAAGCGATAAAAGCCGTGAACAGTGGATGAAAAAGGACAGATGTTATGACTCAGTTGGGAATAAACGAAAGTACATTATCACTTATAATTAAAAAAGAAGCTGAACTCTTGAAGAAACGAGAATTTACACAAAGTATTTTATGTAAAAAACGAAAAATTGCTGAATTCCCTATTTTGGAGTAAAGTTTATTTACGTGGTTCAAACAGTGTCCAAACCAAAATATCAGGGTTACAGACCCATAATGAAAGAAAAAGCTGAAGAGTTCGCCAATACGCAGAAAATCCAAAATTTTAAAACTAGCAATAGCTGGTTAGAAAACTTCGAGAAACGTTATGATTTGGCTTTCAAGAAAGTGTGCGGCGAAAGTGCGAGTGTAACCTAAACCCTTGATAAGTTAAAAATTTAAAATATTTTGTGTTTCCCCTGGGTTTAAACTTATCGAGATTTTACTGTATAACTTATATACTTTTCTAAATAAGTTGTTTTTGCCATAAAAATATCATAACTAAAATAAAGATTAAAATAAAAAAAGGCTCTTTGAATGAGTTTCATCTTTGTGATGTTTATATTTCGCTCTTTTGGCTAACTAACTAGTTAGCCGAGCAGCATGCAGGTTGCTACAACACTTTGTGACGTTCACATTGCACCTAATAACACTTGTAGTCCTCTATGACTTTGTGAAGTTGATAAACAATAGAAAAGATCGCAACTAGTTGAAAATATTGTAGGTACTAAAAAGTTTAAGTGTAGTGTATACTTGAGTCCAATCTCTTATAATACATTATCTGGTTCACCTTGAAGTGTCTCGTTAGATATATTAAAACTTTTGTCCATAAAAATGTATTAATAGAAGCAACTGTATCGACCGCTCCGTCCGCGTATTAATTATTTATTGTTCCATTCTTAGTAACTAAGCTTACATGTTAGCTTATTTCCCACCTTTACCTAACTGCACTAAAAAGTGGAGAAAGAAGATTTTGAAGTAAAACTTCTTTAGGCGCGACTAGGAAGTAACTGGACACAATGCAACGGATGTCCGTTACGGCAGTATGGCGTCTCGATTCTGTACCATCCGGTTTTTAAATACTTTTGATTTTGTCAATAAATAGTTTATAAACAAATCAATGAAAAATTTTTGAAAAAAATAAATTTATTAATATAAAAAATCATACAATAGAATTAATTATGTATATATGGACGCGCGACCGTGCTGCAATCTGGTTTCAATGTAAGTAAGTAACAAATTAAATTAAAGTCATTATCTGTAGTGCTATTATCAGCTAATTCGGAACTTAAATTACACAGGAAATATTATTAGCAAGTCTTTGTTATAAAGTAAATAAAATATAGAACAGTTATCATAAACCAATTATATCGTATTTGAAGTATGATAGTAATTAAATTATTGTTTTAAAATATATAGTGGTCGATGATAATAAATGTATATATTACTAGTGTTACATCATTAATAAATGCCTTTTTAAATTCTCATATGATGTACTTATTTTTAACTTAATCGCCATCTCTTATAACGCTAAAGGAGTTTTACTTTAACGCGTGTGACGGTTACATGTGACCTCGAAAATACGTAAGTGATTCTATAACTCTATAAAGACTTACAGATAGACTGACATGTATATTTACATATATTTCACATTCTTTTTTAAATTAAGAGGGACTGGCTCTCATGTGCAACTGCCGGAATACAGCAAGAAGTGCTTGACGATAGACTTTCAACTTGAGGAAAAAATTGTTGCAGATGTCTACGAATAAGTAATAAAAAACATTTCAATTATTTTTAGAAATTTCTGTCTGTCTGTTTGTTTCAACATGCATCACTATTAAAGTACTGCGTTCACGATAAAACCTCAAAAATCATAAATCATGTCCTCGAGTAACATTTAGCCTTTGTTTAATTAAAATCGGCCCACTCTGTCAAAAGTTATTGTAATTTTAATGATGACTCGATCTAAGTACGATTGAAACATGGATGGATTTAATACATTCAGATGATTTTGTTAGTCACTATTTTTTTTAAACTAGGTTCCACGCGGGCTGTTTCTCAGGCATAGCTAGTTTAAAGTATAATAAAAATCGCAATTTGGAAGATGATACAATTATAAAAAATAACCTTTCCTAGTAAGTACTTCTTTCGACAGCTCTGCATTTATTTAGTCCCTTACAATGTTGCTTGTAACGTAGCTACTTCCAGCGAATAAAAAAAGATATTCGCGATTACTTCAACAATAGATTATTAAATTATATTCCGACATCATTGAATATTGATCGTCGTTAATGCAGTTTGTAAACATGCGATCACGAATACGAATAGAGGTGACCGTCTATAGTCAAATAAAAACAGCTTGTTCAAAGTGTAGCGCGCGGCGTTTCTTTGTGTTATTTACCGTCTATTTTGTCGAACTGTTAGACTGGGGCTAGCAAATAGCTTAAAAAAGATTAAGTTAATACTGAAACGACTTTGATAAAAATATTATAAAAAATGATACGACCGGCGCGAATAGGGAACGGAGACGGACTGGACGGGTGTGTGTGATGAGTGGTCAGGAAAACTAACTTGGAAGGGGTGTAGTCAGACTGAAGTCAGGCTTGGTAAGCATAAGGGGAGGATGGAATCAGTGTTATAACAACACGGTACGGATGGGGTTTAGGCGAAAAAACGTGTAAGATTTTTCCCGTCACGACCATTTCTGCGCGCTTACTAGTTCAATGGCAGCCAATAAATTATATATATATAGTATATAGCCTGCGCAGATATAGTTTGTACATGTCATACGCATCAGCTGTTTCCTAGGGTATTGTGTTATTTGATTAAGTTTATAATGAATTGATATACAAACAATAAAATTTTTAGATTTACAACTACAAAAAATATATTAATTATGAAATTTCTTACCATTCCTTCAATTAATTAGTTATCTCTGCTTTTCATTTCATTGCTCTCAGACGCTAGTAATCGGTTTATTTGTATTTTTGAGACAATAATATAATATGTTTATCAATAATAATGTACTACGAAAGGAACTTCGTTACAACCGAATGTTCCATGATAGTCACGCATTTTTTTTAAGTCTATGTAGGGTACTAGCTCGAAATTAATTATTAATTAATTATACAACTGGTATAACACAGGCTATAATCACTTAGGAATGTCGAATTCGAGATAAGTTTGTATAGTGTTTGGAAGTGATGGCTTAGTTGATAACGCATTTAGACAAAGAGTCGAGTGACGTAGGTTCGTGTCCTTGTAATTGGAATCGAAGTTTTCTGTGAAGAAAAACATCGTGACGAAACTATAGCTAAGTGGTGAGGCTTTATCAAAAGCTCGCCTGTTAAGCTACCATTTTCAAGTTCAAAATCAGCCCAAACACCTGTAGGTGTGTTCAGGCAGCTATACTCGAGAGCCAGTCCCCCTTTAGCCTTAACATGCTTACTATCTTAGACCACGTTGCTATTTAAGATCAGACGAATTGTGTTCAAAAGATAAAAGCTATAAATTATAAAAATAAATTGTACGAAGTGAGTCATCTCGTTTTTTTTTTTTTGTGCCTCCGTCTTAGCTCAAGAGCGATGTAGGAGGTTATGTTCTTTAGTAAATAATAACATCTTTATAAATATGTTATACATATCGCCCTTATAAGAATTGCGATGTCATTTACGTCATTTGTTATTGGCAGTCATTACGCTGTATAGTTTCTGGAGTTGGCAGAACAAGTAGAATATATATTCCAGTATAAGATTCTATAAAATTTATTTTTAATACTAGCGGTTTATTTTACGCTTTGGAGACAACTTCGACGTATCTTCTAATGAGAAATTTCAATGGAATCACATTTTACGAGTTACATACCCGATGTTATTGTCTTCAAAAACCTGGCAGTAACAATTTAAAGGAGTTTTTAAAACGGTTATTGCTTTGATTTTATTCTGTGGAACAATACCTTGAGCTGTGTGACCCCTTCTTGTGGTATTGGGTCCTTTGAGCGTAACGTGATGTTTTCGCATGCTTGAATGACAGCGGTAACTCGCGATAAATAGTTTTAATGCGGACTGGCTTTTGTTCGCGGCTTCGCTTGCGTTAATGTAGCTGAAGACCTACTCGGATTAATACTGCTGAGTTTCATTACCGAATGACTCGCAATAAACTGAAATTCGATCCATGTCATCTCGACGGTTGGAAGTCATCTACTGTGCGGTTCTCGCGTGCGTTTTCTCCCACGTACGTCGGTTCTCTGGAATGAACTCCCAGCATCGGCGTTCCCGGACCAATATAATTTATAAACTTTCAAGAAACGAGCCTAGTCCTTTCTCAAGGGCAAGCATCGCATCTGTGATTCACCTCGTGTTGCAGTTGTCCATGGGCGGCGGTGATCACTTACCATCAGGTGACCGGCATGTTCGTTTGCCACGAATAATATAAAAAAAGAGATTTTCTCTCAGCGGAATAGTACATTTTTCTAATGAAAGGTACCCTATGTCCTTTCCTATACTTCTGACGACGTGTTTGCAACATTTTATGATAATCGGTTGAGTAGTTAAGGTGTGAGAGCGTAACAAATAAATAAACTGACATTCGTACTTATAATACTCAGTTAGGATTGCATTGTACTTATCAGGCGTAGTACAGTCACTTTGGCATGCTGCAAAAAGATAGAGGTATTCATAAAGATTCTCGACAGAAGTGGAAACTCAATACAATAGAATAACTGTGCTCTCTGTTGGATCTTTAAATGAATTATTGTATGAATTATTTACAATTTCATAAATGTTATATTGAAATTATTAACATTAATCTGGTTTTTACATTTGTTGGCACTCCGAGCAATCATTATATACATTTTTATATAGTTTATTTAATGTAATCAAACATATGATGGGCTCAATCTCAATACAAAATATCAATATTAGATGTGTGATATCAATATCACAGGCCACTATACCACACGTCGCTAGGCTGACGCAAGCCGCACAAGCGCAATACTCATGCCGGCCGGTCATGCTTAATAGCATGTCATGAAGCGAAATTATAAATTTTCTCCTGCCAAAAATACCGCTCAACGCGCCTAAAGAAGTTTCCACTTCAACAAATAAACTGACATTCGCTTTTGTAATACTAAGTTAGGGAATGAGGATTATATTGTAGGTACTTATCAGGCATATAGTGCAGTCACTTTGGAGTGCTACAAGAAAAATAATCGTGTATAGATTCATTGTTAATTATAGTAGTATAACCAGTTATGAACAATTAATTTCGTACTAACTGTTTCACAATTAGGATTTACGCTGTACGGTTTTATTTCTAAATCTCATTAATAATTTTACTACACATACTTTAAAACGAAATTGCTTTGAAGAAAGTGAGCAGTTCATGATAATTTTACATAACACACAATCTACATATATTAATATTATGAACGTGAAAGTGTGAAGATGGATTTATGTTTGTTATTTTTTTTTACGCAGAAACTACTCAACGGATTATGCGGAAACTTTACAGAAATGTAGCTTATATATTTATACTAATACTAGCTGACTCGTGCAACTTTGTCTGCACCTAGTAGGTTACTACCGGGTTCAATTATATTTTTAAACGCAAAACATCTTAAAAAACCTAATACCCGATTACAGCGACACCTACAGTTCTCAATTGCGAATCCAAACTATACAGGAACTCACTATACCCAGTTCGTATGTGAGAAATCTTTTAAAATAAGCCTAGCATCCGTTAAATAGCTAATTATATTCAATTGAAATATGTCAAAACAATATTGAAATTTAGTGTCAAAAGTTCCAATAAAAACAAAAAACCCATTCTTTCTTTAAGGAAAACAATTTCATTATTATATTAAAAACACACTTATATATATAGATTTTTTGATAGAGGAACACTCTCGAGCGTCCCCAGAATACCCCCCTAAATTATTATCACAATCTATTCAGTAGTTTCGGCATGCATAGCGGACAAATATTGATTTTTATGTATAAAGAGGTAAAGTTTGTGAGTTTGGATGTTCGGGATAATCTCCGATACTACTTATCCGATTATGAAAATTCTTTCACTGTTAGAAAGGTATATTATCCTTGAGTACTACAGGCTATTTAATTTGGTAAATATATGTTTTCAATTATTACGTAGTGAACGTTTACAATGGCTAACTAGTCAAAGACAAAGTTTTGCTACAAACATCGCAGGCCCGTAAATATATCTCTGAACTCTCACAGCGGCTTGCTAGGCAGAGACAGCATGCCTCCGAAAGACGTGATAAGAAGTCTAGCGCCGTACGGCTGGGCGTAGAAGGATAACAGATATCTACAATTAGAATGCGTAATTGAATAGAAGCTCATGGGTATCGATCAGCTTTCAATTGCGATCATAATAATGATTATGCTCAGCAAAGTACAGTAAAATTTGAAACGATGAAGCAAAGATGATATTTCGTATACTTAATATGTGTTTGGGTTACGATATTTTATATATAATTATCCGTGGATAGTTTGGATTCACAATTGTAGAAGGTGCCGCTGCAATCGGGTTCTAGTTATCTTACGATTTTTCGCGTTTGGGAATACAATTGTAACCGGTAATAACCGATTTGGCAAAGACGAAGCCGCGCGGGTCAGCTAGTAGGCTATGTGTACTTATAAGTCTAAAGTAATAAGGAGAAAATATTTGATCTTTTCTTTGTAATAGATAAACTAAAAAAACAGGGTGTATCGTAAAGACACATGATAGAAGTGAAACTGTATTATTACAAGGAAACATTTCAATTGAAAAAATACAGAAAAAAGTCAACGTCATGGTGTGCAAGGGTGTCCCAAGGCGGTCACCCGTCCAAGTACTGACCACGCCCGACGTTGCCTAACTTTGGTGATTGGACGAGAACCGGTGTTTTCAACACTCTACCCGTCACAGTGTTTACCCCCACTACTTTTCGTTATACAAAAAGGTTGCCGTTCAGAATTTCAAAGTGTAAAAATTCTTACATCTATAGAGCATTGAACGAGGAACATAAGTTGTATTTTATTATCAAAATCTAATAACGCGAGAAAAGCCGCGAGAAAAAGCGAGTATTTAATAAAGATAGTGTTCAAATTGATCCAAATGTTTTTTTTTTCTCGAACTGACTACGCTATTGACCTAGCAAGGTCTTAACAGCTTCACCGGACTACTAGGGCGAGCGCTTAAGGTAGTCAGCCGATTTTATTTGATAACTAGCTCAAGGGTGCACGGTACACCTCGGCTTGGGCTGTTGCCTGATACATGAAATTCGCAACCTATCTGAGCTAAACTAAGCTAAGCTAACTATTCATACATATATGAGTAGTTGAAACATATATGTGTATCAAGCATACATACCTCAACAACTCTTATATATATTTCGTATCCGATAATTTTCTAAACTATTTCAGTTTGATAAGGGAAAAAAAACCCTTCCACTTGCATGTGTAAGCGTGTATGCGTGCACGTGTGTGGAGGTGATATGTGTAATGTTGTCGCTGTGATGTAAGATTTTGTGTCACTGTATCGCGCCAACAGCGTACTTAACGGCTCCACGTCGAGGGAACGGACCGATCCAAATGTAATGATAAATATCATGTAGGTTTGAAAAAGTCATCATTTATAAAAATATAGACAAAAGTCGCAGGCGGTTACTAGTATATATAAAATTGAATCGTCTTTTCTTTCAAAAACAAAAACACTTTATTAATTTTAGGCCCTAAGAAGGCACTTATGAACGTTAAAACTACCACCACTTCGTAAAATAAACTGGTAATCGAGAACAACCGGCAACAAACTCCATTTGGTTTACCTTTTTAACATATTATATATTATTTAAAATACATAACACGTTACAATCGTTTTTAGTTAATGACCAGAGAGGAGCCAATTCCAGACCTCACCATCGATCATATATTGGTCCACTGTATAATAGCCTAAAGAAGTTCCTGAAAGTAATAATGCGTCTATAGAAGTTAAAAGGTAACTCTAAATGTGCAGAAGGGTTATACTGCCGTTTATAGGAAGAGTGTATATGGTTTTTTTGCGAGTCTTTTTTCTTGACCTACAAGCTTTTATTTTCAAATTACCTTTAAACAAAAACACGTTAGATGTAGTGCCATAAACGGACAGACTACAGATTTTTCTCCAATTTGTGTTGTATAGGCCCCTTTTCCTTATATGGGATCTATTTAAACAATAAAACAGTTTTTACGAACAGATTAGCGGGTATTAATATTTCTAAGAATAAAATGAATATACGCATTGATGACTTGAATATCATAGTTTTTAATTTAAAATTATTTTGTGCTTTAAAATACAGTAATACGGTCGCTTTTCGTTTGAAATTGCTGTTTACGAGTGATTAATGTTAATTTCATAGTATTGTTAGATGTTACATCATACAAACGGTCGCTCTTTGATCATCATAATTATATATAATAGAGTTTGAGAAATGTATGTCTGAGACAGGTTTTGCTAATACTATAATTAGAAATATCCTTTATATATAGTTTCTTATCATATATCTTTTCTTTCTTTCTTTTATTTTTGGTTACCAATCTTCTAGATTATCACTGCCATGGTCGAGTAGTTAATAATATTACGAGTGTCTTGTGATCATTTCAATATTCTAACAAGATGGTGGCCCTCTTGTTAAAACTTTCCGTGAAGTTTTTCTGTCATCTCAGAATTCATACTCCGGGGTATTATTTCTCATCCACTCCACTTGTGCATTATAACTCAACTTACTTAAAACACCACCAATATTGCAAAGTATAGAGTAAAAAAATATAAGATTATGAATACAATACAAAATCCACTACATGGTAAAGATCCCGCCCAAAACTCTACATCTTTTTTTTTTCTCGAACTGACTACGCTATTGACCTGCCAAGGTCTCTACAGCTTCACCGGACTACGAACTCTACATCTTCAAATATTTTTATAACTAGCTGTCACAGTGGATCTACTATTGTTTTGTATCACAAGATGTCGCTGATACGTAGTTTTTTTTCGACTGACAACATTTTCTCGCATAGACATGCAAGTTGTTACATTATGATTATTTTAAAATAGACAAATAATTAATTGATAAATTATTCGACTGTGTTGTTTTTTTACTCTTGTGTTACTGAAGTTTTTTGACTTTTTGTAGTGTTACATTTTAATTGCTTGCGCATAATCCAGTGAATGTTTTAATACAAAACAAAGTTAAAATATTATTACAAAACTACTACAATTATTATATAACTTATACTAAACTTAATTACAGTCCGCGTCAAACCTTTTGACCGCTCTGAATATACAAATTTAGCTATAAATACGTGTTATATGTAGCGATACAACTTCGAATAAATAAATACAAATTTTAGATTCTTATGATAATTTGTTTATTTTGATTTGTTTTAAACCCTTGACTATATTATGCGTAAGTGCATTACGGCTATATTGGGAGCTAACGAAGTAAGATTTTGTACAAATTTTGCTTGTCGATTTATTTCGACTAATTTTCGAAACGGTTGGAACGATTTTGACGAGTCTTCCACTGACAGATAGCTGATGTTATAAGGAGTAATCTATGAATTAAAAAATAGAATAAAGTAAAGAAATATTTTATCGAACCGTGCGAGGTCCATGTGAACTTTTACACTGAACAACATTTTTTTGCTAACAACACGTCGTACTCGTATACGGTGTCAGAAGTATATCTATGGAGTGTTAGAGGTAAGGAGAACTATCTCTGTGTATGAAAAAGTGTCCGTCAAAATGCGTTAAATTAGGGTGGCGCTACAGTAGCAAGAGGATTCGTTATTGTTCAATTATTGTAACAAATTGAAACACTTAAAAATCACTAAACGTATTATTTAAAGTTTACAAAGATTCTATTCAATCCACGTTTTCTTACAGTACTTATTTTTGGTGGTATTTACAAGATTATTTCGGTCTATCCATAACCTTTGTCTTTGCTAGCGCCATTTTGGAGGTATTATTATTATTTAGTGCTTAGAGCTGGACATTTTTTCAACATGATCGCCATATGAGATTGCCTCTGCCCTCCATAGCAGAAATACAATGTAAAATCATAAATATTTTTTTTGAGCAATAACAATGCACTTCTATATCAATGGTGGGATTTCCCAAGTATAACGAATAAATTAAAAAAAAAACAAAGGCCACTTGTAAATTTCCGCCAGAAAGCCTTTAAGAAAATATTAACAACTTCCTTATATCTAGGGTTGTTACTCGTTTATATTAAATTGTTATATTTATTTTTAAACTAGCTGTACCCGCGTTTCTGTCCGCGTGGAACTTAATGTACAAAAAACAGTGACTAATAAAAGCATGTGAACGTATTAAGCCCATTTACTTATCTACTTTTCTTTCATACTTAACTTGCATCGTCATTGAAACTACAATAACTTTTGATAGACCGAACCGATTTAAATGAAACACAGACTAAATGTTACTCGAAGGTATGGTTTTCTTGAAGAGGTTTTTATCATTAACGCAGTATTTTAGCAGTGATGCGTGTCCATACAAATAGACAGAGATAGACATTTTTAAAATCGATTGAAATGTATTTTATTACTTATACATAGACACCTGCAGCATTTTTTTTTAATAAAAATCTAAAGAGTACAGACACGTTAGATTTACATTCTTATTATACGTATGGATATAATTTTTATTCAAAACTGATATAATGTGTTAAATATAGATAACAATACCAGATATTGTAAATTATTCTATTGTTGGTTAATTTCTTGATTTTTTATCGTATTGCAATTTATAACAATGGCACGAGAATGATTTGACGAGATTTAAGAATGATGAGAATTAATATTCATCTTTCGTATCGTGACTTTGAGCGGGACAACGTGATGTTGCTTGTTGCATACTGCTTGTCTGTTCGCACACTGCTATAACAGCTGCTGACTAACGAATAACGCACTGCATGGTTAATTGTTAAATATTATAGTGGACGTTACTTTGCACTTCCGCTTGAAATTGATTGGCCACTCCATCTCATTGCAACCAAAAACGTTTAACTTTATTTGCGCGGGCGAAATATTAGTAGCTAAAACAACAGAAATAATTGAAAAACGCGTCCTTGGTTGACGGTTGAACCTGACGTCGCTTGACACTGTGCATTATAATATGTAGTGACGGATTACCGTAAAATAACGCCTTCCTCAAATATTTTGGATGTTGATGACAGAAAGAAAGAATCCTTTGATATTATATCATGCGCTAATAACGTGATGTGGCTTATATCAGGTGATAGATTAAACACTTGCACTACTCTAGAATATAATACTTCGTGGTCACATTTAACATATATGTCAGAGTATAAAGGTAGAGCCTGTAGAGAGATGGCATCGTCCTCCATTTGTATGTATTTTCACAACACGACTGGCACTATGAAATGAAACGACGACTTCTTCGATTCTTGTTCTTTAATGCTTTTACAATAATCTCAGAGACAACGCTCTCAGAGACAATAATTATCACTTAGCGACAATAAGGATAGAGCTCACGAACTCGAAACAATAATGAATAATGAACCTTGCACAACCTCTTACAAGCACTTATAAAGGAATCGCCTTCCTTCACCTACCGACAACCAAAGTGAAGGAAGTCTTAGTTTAACGAAGTACTTAATCTACGATTTTGTACATAGATTACACTTTATGTTCGCTAATAATTCTAATTATAAATAAATAACGATTTTAACATCATACATTGAATAAATACGTTATCATTAATTATCTTAAATAATTCACCGTTGTAACAAACGAGGTACTTTACAAATCCTTATTTGCTATAAAACTCATTTTAGATCAATAATTATTCTAGTAATTACAAAGTAATACTAATAACAGTACAATGCCAATATGTCTTCATTACATTGTTATTCATTTTAAATAGCAACTTTACTATTCTATCTCGACTGTACATAGACTGTATTTCCGGTTTTAATAAATAACAAAAGGTTCCAAATGTTACTTAAATCTAGAATACTTCTATTATAATTTCACACGTCCGATTTTAATTCTCGTGGCACTAATTTAGGTCTGCTTTAAATCAAGAATCAAATCAAGTTAGAAATATTATCGTACGACTCACATTTTCTTAAGATGGTGTCACGCGTCGAGTGTGACGTGACACCGGTTTATTTAGCGACTTCTATTAGTGCTTATGCGAATAAACATGTGGAATTCTTAGAAGTTATGAACAGTTTAATCTAATCCAAATTACTCAATAATTTAGAAGAAATCACATTAACAATAATTAAATAGAAGAGCATTAACAATACCTTGCCAGTATTGATTAACATAGAAAATAATAGATGGCGCTGTTAACAAACACCTGTGATGATTCGAATCGTCGGAATGCTCCGACTGCTGGATGCTCCCACTATGACATATACAATAATAATATCAAAACAAATATTAATAAACAACAAAGAAAACCCGCGTTAAAGTTTCTTCTAAGACTTTCCGAAATATGGATATATACGAAATACACCTAGGTGCAATGACCGGAGCCATAACCTACAACGGGGGAACTCGGAATTCAGAACCTTGGATAATAATACCGACACTAGCCCCTTTTTTAAACTACGAAAAACTAGTAGAGATGTAGCGACTATTCGGCAAAGAGCGCCGAGTATCCGGCTTCTTACTTTTTACGTATTCTTCAATAAAAAGTACGTTGTCGTAATTACATTAAATAAAACCTTAATTGTTTATTAATCTTTATATTTTATAATTAGTCTTACACATTATGAAACGTTAAGCAAAGCAACCTTTCTTTTGATAATCAGTTTCTAAAATTACTTGCTTGTAAAGAAAAGATATCTATGACATTTATCCATCAAAATTAGTATCTTAATTAATTATCATATATATTTATTATTATATATAGCGAATTATAAAAATGATCCTTTGTTGTTTGTTCTCTCACGCTTCACTGAACATGATCAGACGGTCAATGACACCGTCATGGTGCGTGCTTTAGAAAAGCCGTGAAATGGATTCAATATAATTTTTGTATTTTTCGAGATAATTGGGTCAAATATTAAACACTTATTTTTTTAATTGATTTAGAACGGGAATCGACTTATGATTATCCTGTTAAAATATTGCTGGCGACTAACCAGTCGCCCTGTATAATTAGCGGATGGATAGCTCCGGCGAGAGAGGAGGAAGACCGAAAAAGATATGAATGGATTGTGTGAAAATTATGCGTGTGTAAAAGGTGTGAATACTGAGATGACATCTGATAGGCGAGCGTGGAAAAGGAAAACATGTTGTGCTGACCTTACTTAGGTGGGATAAGGGTAAGAAGATGATGATGATAGCTCCGGCGAGTCCCAGATATCAACTGACAACTAGGGATGCAGACGATACATCGACGTTTTAAAACAACAAACGGTACCGTTTTCTAAGCATAAGGTTGCTAAAATTGTGTTTTTAATTGCATTTCACGAAATTAAATTAAGTTATTATTTTTAAATGTACCTTCTCTTCATATTTATTTTTGTTTCACATTTTTTCTTAAATATCGATATGTTATCAACATCGATGTTTTGTATGAACGATGCTGCATCCCTACTGACCACTGCACGCACTTCGCGACCTTTTAGGGAATGAGAGTTGCCCTTGCGGATACTAAGAACAATATTCATATAAATTAACAACCAACACTTATTTGTTGATTAATTGTATTCTCAATTTTTACCTTCCAAGTGTCTGTTTATATTTAGAAAGTTTGTAATTAAGTGACAACATCTTTAACCGCGTTTAGTGATTTTTAGTAGCGGAAAAACTTATGGGTTCGCGTCACCGATAACCTCGGCATGCTCGTGACGTATTGCGCTTGCGCCAGATGCAGACTAGCGACATGTAGTATAGCAGCCTGTGTACATCTAATATTGATTTTCTGTATTGAACATGAGCAACCAATTATATTTTTGATTAATTAATAGACTGTATGTAAGTATTGCTCGGAGTGCGAATAGATGTGGAAAATAGACTTAATGTTAATAATTTCCATTTAAAAATTACGTAATTGAAATAATTCACTGCCTCAATTTTATATCTAGTGACAACTAATGTAATCAGAGTTCTGGTTATATTACTGGTTTTCTAAAAGAAAATATTGTAATGAAATCGTTTCTGTGGTAGACAATTTGCTGGTCTTAAAAATGATCAAGCCAGTGCAAGCGGCAACCCTGAATAAGTCCGAGGTCTTAAATAAAATTCCACTCGTGATCTTGTCCAAGGTTCCTTCCGCACGGACCTTTCTATTTAATAACATATCGAGTTAATCAATTTTCGACCTTGTCACATTCGAACAGGTGTCAACGCTTGGACTATCTAGGGAAGGTACATCCACTAGTGTACCTTGTAACATATTTTATGAGAACGAGTAAGAAAAAACAAATTTTAACATTTTGTATACTAAAATCTTTCTCTTAATCTTGGAATCTGTAACAATTTCACACCAACTTTTTGATTTAAATAAATTGAATTATTTATTCTTACATATTATAAAAGTTCTCTGCCACGTCTGTCTGTCTGTTCCGCGATAAACTCAAAAACTACTGAACGGATTTTCATGCGGTTTTCGCCAGTATATAAAGTGATTCATGGGGAAGGTCTACGTATATAGTTTGTCAATGCTTTTTAGAATATCAGGGTGGCGCTAGTTTATAAAAAAAATAATATGATACCCGCGTCTGCCCATGTATGCGGTCATAATACGGTTTTCAATATGATTTGGATGAATTTTTTCGGAAGGTTCTTCGTCATAATATGCCCATATCTATCTAAATATATAAAAATCCAGTGCCGTGATATTTGTCCACGATGAACTCCGAAAGTACTCAACCGATCTACATAAAAGTTGGCATGTATGTATAATTTTATACAACTTGAGAGACAGGATAATTAATATTTCGATAAATGGCCTCAGTATTTTTGAATTATAAATTAAATGATTGTCAATGTTGATTATTGTTATTATTTGCAAGTTTCATCAGTCTCGAACAGATGGCGCTTTAAATTAGTTTGTGGGCAGAAAACTGTAGGACCGATTGTTATATTTATTATATATTGATATTTCATACGGTTTAATTGTGAATGTCTTTTTCAATTTTATTTTAACATGTATTAATGAGCCACAGCAACGCGTGGTCGGGTCAGCTAGTAATATTTATAGAAATCACAGGTAAGTCTACTACATACTGTAACAAATATTGTGTACAAGAAGACTTTGCAATAAGTAGCTATAAGCAATATAATATTTAAAAAGCTTAATTAAACAGAAACTTAATCAATATACTAGCTGATATTCGTGACTTCGTCTGCGTTGTTTATTACCTTAATAATATAATTTATGTTCAGAGGAAAAAACATAAACACCACATCGCTTCTTCTCCACGGCAAAAAAACGCATATTGCTGGAAGCGTAGTGCTTAAAAAAATATCGTAGCTTCTTAAAACTGTAATAACTATATTTAATGTAGATACTGTGACAATTTTTATCGTAGACTAGCGGGCTCGGCAAACGTTTTCCCGCCCTGAACAACAGGAAAACCTTAACAAATTATATACCAAAACGTTCCTCATGAATCACTTTATCCGTCGGTGAAAACCGCATGAAAATCCATTCAGTAGTTGTTGAGTTTATCTCGAACAGACAGACATATAAACGCGGTAGGGGACTTTGTTTTATACTATGTAATGATGCTAAGGACCCAGTGTTTAAAAAATAAAACTAAATAAGTTGATCGAAATGTATTTAGTAGTAATTTTGTCATTCACGCGAGCGAAGCAACGGGCAAAACTGATTATTCAAGAATTTAGAAATAATATATTTGTCATTGAAAAAACTTAATTCGAACAATTATGTTGTACAATTATTTTATCGTTTTCCTTGCGTTTATTGAGGAAATGTGATTAAGAGGAAGTTGTAATTGTTTTTAACATATATATTTCGCAAAGTTTTATCGAGCTCTATTTCCAGTAATAGTTACACTACCTGGTATTTGTTTTGGCACGTCGTGGATTAGAGTGAGATGTCGGGGTAAGATCGGCTTGCGTTGTAATGCGTTCGCAGCACAATGACTGTGATAGACAAAGATAACGTTGTAAGAAAGCGTACTTAGGTTAGTGTTGAAAGGTTGATGAGCAAACGAGATAGACATAGTTTGGTCTACTGTAGAGTACCGTGTGAGTGCCAAGCCAGTGAACGCACATATCCATTACACCTACTCCTCTCTCCGCATTGACAAATTTGGTACGAACCTACTAAGACCGCTTGAGATATATTTTCAAATAAAGAGATAAGTTGCTGTTGGTAGATTTTACTGGTACACTCTTGTTCTCACTTACACTGCATATAACCTAAGTACATATTCATTTTTGAATAATTGACGGTAGTATATTTGCTGAATGGGTTTGTTGGACATTATTTTTTATTCACATGTTTTGAATAATTTAATTATTTTTCCGGTTCCAAAAATGAACTATTTCTTTATTACTTTTTCTTCTAATTCGTTTGTAATGGACTTTTGAGTCCTTCTGAGTCAAAAAAGAGGCCGCTGTAAAGATAACATGGATAAAAAATGCGATTAAGTTAATTGAACTAACCTTTTCGTCCAAATATCGCCGTAACTTCCCTTAGTCCAATGACTCATGGAAAATACGTAAGGTTGTTATTTATACATTTCTTTGGGGGAAATCATGCATATGAGTCATGAAAAAATAGCTTTGGATAATTTATATTACAAAATATTACCACATTCGGTTTTTATCCTTTCAAAGGACATACGTATTTTCCTGGGATTCATTACGGGCTTTTTTTATATTATCTAAATTGTAATTTAGTCTTTAAAACCTTTTTTCAGATCTAACGTCACTTCTGTTCATTTATAACATGTGTGTTGTCCTAATAGAAAACCATAAGTATATATAGTCAAGAAAATACCATAAAAGGTCCACTATCTCCTAGCAAACGTCCCGTTAAAATCGGTTCAAGATTAGCTCAGGGATATAACAGACATTAAATTGATGTATTGGTAAATAGTGAGGGACTAACCAGCGTTAAGCTCATATCGACTCTATTCATGTTACAGCTTATAAAAATGGGGGGCATGAAGACTCTCATCTTCCTCCAGCTCGTGTACATCACAAGCTGCATGGACCAGCTGCATATAATCTACGAATGGAAACAGCTTGACTACCAGTTCCCAACGGCAGAAGCGAGGCAGCAAGCGCTCGATACTAAAAGCTTTATACCGGAGAACAATATTCCGATGGGGATCGAGGTGTATGAAGACAGGCTGTTTGTGACTGTACCGAGGTGGAAATACGGAGTACCGGCTAGCTTGAACTACATTAATTTAAAAGGTGCGTAAAATTAATGGTGAATGACTGATTACAGTAGGCAGCTGTCGGAACACAACAACAGGTGCTTGGCGGCAGATTTTCAATTTGAGGGTGGTAGCTAACGAGGCGGACTCAGAAAAAACCGTACCACCATGCCATGGTTTCATCACTATGTGTTCCTTCATCGAAAACTCCAACTCAGTTGCTAGGATTCGAACCTACGTCCATCAACGCGGTGTCCTAACACACTTCATCGTTTCAAAGTATCAAGTATTCAATCGTATTAAGTATTAAAACTTGTAAAATGCCTACAACGTTTAGCTTTACTTGAAGAATGAAGACCATGTATTATAATATAGTGTTGAAATATTTTAATTCATCTAACATTTCCAGATAACTCAACGAGATCACCGAATCTTATACCTTATCCAAGTTGGGCAGCACACTCAATGGGAGTCGATGGCAGACCTCCAGAGATTATCTCGCCTTTTAGAATAAGAGCCGACAGATGCGGTCGTCTCTGGGTTTTGGACAACGGTAAAATCGGTAACTTGGAAACGAATACCACAAAATATCCCCCCGGTTTGATCATTTACGATTTGAAAACCGACAACTTGCTCCGTAAATATGTCTTCCCTGATGATCAAGTCAAGCAAGATTCCGGGTTTGCGAACATTGCCGTCGAGGATACGGATTGCGAGAACACATATGCGTATATCGGAGACTTGGGTAAACCAGCGATCGTTGTTTACTCATGGGAGAAAAACGAATCTTGGCGTATAAATCACCACTATTTCCATCCTGACCCGTTAGCTTGCGATTTCTCAGTCAAAGGGCATAACTTTAGTTGGACCGACGCAATATTTGGACTAGGCTTATCGGCTCCTAACGCGGATAACTTTAGCACGTTGTACTTCCATCCGATGGCTAGTTACAGCGAATTCTCTGTCTCCACGGAATACTTGAGGAATCAGTCAATGGCTGATGGAAACTTCGAAGCTTTTAAGCATTTAGGAAGTAGGGGACCCAACGCCCAGTCGAGCGTCTCCTTCGTTGACAAAAAAACTGGAGTTTTATTCTACTCCCTCGTAAATTTGAATGCTGTAGCGTGCTGGAGAACCTCGAATAAGGAATATCTGATGAAGAACCAAGGAAGGATATACATGAACGATGAAACAATGATATATCCGACTGATATAAAGGTGGATTATAAGGAGAATTTATGGATTCTTTCCAACAAAATGCCGATATGGATGTACTCGAAATTGGACCCTAATGAAGTGAACTTTAGAGTTTTTTCAGCTCCCGTCATCGATGCGATAAGTCACACGGCGTGTGATATCACACCCAGGTCAGATATATTGGACAAGTTCGTCAATAAAGTGAAAAATGTCACTAATAAAATTGTTTCGAAGATAGGCCCTAATTCATCCTCGAATTTTACACCGATGTCGATGGTTTCTGTTATTGTTTTAAGTTCTTTTATTTGGTTAAGTGTCAATTATTAATTTAGCTGATAAAAGTTGATCGCGACGGTTGACTTTTCCAATTTTAATCGTGATTTTCAGAATTTCATAACACGATAAGGTTAAAGTTACCAAAAATGTAAGAAATTTAATACTAATTACATGGCAACAATAAATTTATTGCGTGAAGAAATAATACATATAAGACAGAGTGGTGCAGGTTGGGTATTAAATATAGACCACTCTATCGATATAGCAGTGGTACAAAGCGGCCAAATTGATAAAGCCAAATTTTTATACAAGCTTCTATAATCACATGAATTTTGATTTTGTGCGTCTTAATGTCATAGATTAATGTCCAATTATGTTGTACGTTATGAACGCACCAATATTGGTGCTAAAGGAAAAAGTCAGAGCTATTTCAGACTCTGAAAACAAAAAAAAATCTAATTTTTTCGACATCTCTCTTGAGGTTTTTTTGTGTAACCTTATGTACGTATTTCAGAAAATATTATTTTTTAAGTAACGCTTTTGCACTTTGTAAATAATATCTACTAATATTTTGTCGTCAAAATTGACAATCATAAAATCTAATTGCTTAATATGTTGTTTATGTTAAATATATTTTCTCGAAGCATTTGCCATTGTCAATATATTATTATGATAATGTCTCATCAGTGTTCTTGATTACACTTTTATATGTTCAAAAATCATTTTTTTTTCTGTAACAACCATCATATAAGAAAACATAAATCTGTTGTCATTGTTTTAATGTATTTATCTTTGGCGAATCTACTTCAGAAAAATATAAAAAAAGTTAACTGTCGCTTTATTTATTTCGATTAAGAGTATTAATTGTGAAAATCGTTTGTACTTACATATTATAGCTAGACTAGAAACTATAAAGTATTATAAATCAATCTTCTCGAATTACGTATTAATAGTTGTTCCGGCACAATTTCTACTGCCTTTTCTTACAACGCCACTGCCATCTATCGGGTCCAGATTTTATGGTGTATACTCGACATGAACATTTTAATGCACAAATGATTGAATTTATTAATAACGTTACAGCGCCACCTATGTGATAGTAGCATAACTACGAATTTTCATTTAGTGTTGAAGTAAGAACTATCTCTGTGTATAGCAGTGTATCAAAATATATAAAATGTAGATGGAGCTTCTATAGCTTAAGGGTGATATTCAAAGGAACGCGCTAATGATTTTAAAATGTATACACATACCAATTTACGCAAAAAAACTGAATTTGTTTCTTTGATTATTTTGGTTTTATGAGTACTTTTGTAAGTTTTAAATTACACATAATATTAATTTCAGCCAACATCCTCTAGTGCTGTAATTCTGTGTAGCAATTTATATTTTACTTTCGAGTATTTCGATTGTGTTATTAGTCTTGGTTTATTCTTAATTATAAATGGACAGTAATAAATTAATTACAATGTAAGTATTTATATGTAAAAGTTAACAAAACCCAAGGAGGCCTCGATTGTTTAGTTTCTAGGCGGGCTATAATATTTGTGTTTAAAAAAGTGATACATTATGTAAATCTAATATAGTCATTATAATACAAAAATAAATGTTTATTTTAAGTTATTGTAAATATGTAATTTGAAATATAAATATATGTGCTTAATTTTATATAGACTTTTACTAAAACAAATTAATAACAACAGCCCGGAACTTAATCCGCAACAAATTACAATAAAAATTTAACAACTGTGAAATTTAAGATAATGCCATCTATTGGCGTCTCATAGTAACCTAAATAGCATAAAAACCTCGACAAAAAATACCTGGATACACAGTAGTCCGGTGAAGCTGTGAAGAACTTGTCAGGTCAATAGCGTAGTCAGTTCGAGAAAAAAAAAACCTGGATAAACCTAAGTTTCATGGAGATGAACGTAGGACTTTGTCTTATATTATACATACATACAAGAATAATATAATTTTTATACATATATATTAGTAACTACCACTTTAAAATTAACCAAGATTTCTCTATACTTTCTAACAACTTGTATATCGCGGTGAAGCTGTATTGACCCATCAGAGCAACTTAATAAATTAGTTATTGTTAAAATTGCTTTTATTTTGACATTTCTGAATGAACATAACAATGTTGTATTGTTGTCACAGTTTCCAACTAGATGTCACTCTTTTTTATTATTTGTGAGTGAATACAAAATATGTAAAATTGATACCACTACAGAGTACTTTATTTAAAGATGTAATGATCAGCTGGTCCAAAAAACGTTACATATCCCAGCTAATTTTATACAGCATAAAGCGTTATATACAAATCGTTTTTTTAATATTCATTTTCTTCCCACACGGCATCACGTTCGTACCAAAAAACTGAAATGCATATTACCATAGTAGCTTTACCACCATTCAGCTTGAAGATAAAGAGCGTTTGTAATTGCCTTATTTAGTTATGGAAGTCAGAGTAGTAGAAGTCTTTGTATTTTTAAATTACGTCAATTATTGTTCAACAGCGCCCGTAGCGGACACATGGAGGAACTAATACTGCAAAAAATCATAATTTCGTATACTAATCCATATCTGTATTACGTTAAGTTCATTTTTTTTAAGTTTACTCATTTTAAATAAGTTCTTCATAACGGCACAATCCGAAAGACATACAAGAAAGTAAAACTTTATTATTTAAAAAATTGCACTCATGCCTAATTTTTGCAAAAATAATTGAACCGTCAGGAGACGTCTGGCAAATGTGAAACATTGAAATTGTTTTGTATAAGATATATGCATAAAAGAACAGATTACGGCAGGAATCAGCTATAGCATTATAAAAAGATAAAGCATTACAAATTTGTTCCATAAAATAGTGACTGTTTATATATTTTATTATATAATAAATATTCATTTTTATTAAATAAATAAATAATAGCTTAAAAAAACTAAAAAAACACGCTTTCATAAAAATCCAACTGACTGACTGAAATTAACATGCAGCACTGTTAATATCAGCACCTCCAGATATCAGTATTTTTATCATTTTTTTGTCACTTTTTACAAAAATATAAATTTATTTCTAATTTACACTATTCTTAATCCAAATTTATTAAATTTTATTTTCTGTTTTTTAGTTGGATTTTTTATGAAAGCGTGTTTTTTTAGTTTTTTTAAACTATTATTTATTTTTCATTTTTAGTTAAATTCTTTTAACTTTTTTTTTCGGATTATTGCATTGTCATCGACCTTTGACAGATGTGCAAAGTTTGAATTAAATCTGATCGTTCAAAGTAGGACAAAATCGAGCTCAAAGGGGTCGGTTACAAACAAACATACATACATACAGGTGAAGCTAATAAAAGCGTGATAAAAATACAAAAATTCAAAAAAGCGCGCGGTGTGTTTGTCGGCATTTATCAAAGGGCGCTCGGTCATCGGCGCGTGCCGCGTAACACTAGAAGAACGAGTTGCCGACAAAACAGTTTGAATCTTATGTTTATACAGATAGAGTTGCAAATGTTATTTGTTATTTCGTTTCGTTTCGTTAATAGTGTAAAGTTCGTGTTTTGCGTTGCCACGTCTCACCACACCAACAATCAGGTTTACCCCTGCCTTTAGATGTTTCACATCAAAAGTGACATAAATACATATTCAATGCAAATGTTAGGTACTAATATGTATTAGAAAATGAGAGATTTTTGAAGGTTAGTTCCCAAAGTGGTCCAGGAGGACCCCTAAGCGTCCGCGGTATACTCGACAGGGGTCTACGTTGCCGTGACAAAAAAATGGTGGTTCACAATTCGTAAGCGGGTCCACGAAAATTAACCTGCTTTCGATAGTGAAGAACTAACATGTTGGCTTGACTTGAACTATCAATGTAGGCAGGTAATATTTTAAGAAGCTCAGCGGCTGTTACTTATAAAAAGTTGCATATTTCATGTTCAAAACAACGTGTCGAGACTTGCAAATTTCTATAGTGAGTCTAAACTTTACATTTTTTGTCTAGTTTTGGGAATGGGGTTCCACCGGAACTAGCAAAATTTTGAAAGTGATCTATGAGAAAAAACGTACGAGAACCTCTGGTATAGACTATTTACTCTTTATTTACCTGTGCCCTAACGTTCCCATATCAATAAAGCGTGATACAGGCCTTTGCAAAACTAATCATAACCTAAGTATTTGGCAGGATGTTTTATTGTCACATATATTTTACGTTCCATTTAGATAAAATAAATGTATAACTTAATTAGCAGTTATCTTATTTTATTTTTTTATGGTTTGTTTGCGATGATATCAGTTATCTAATATGTGTCAGGTCTCCCATAAACTTTGTGTTTCGGTAGGAAATTGGTCGTGTTGCATATGAATATGGGAGCGAATTCGTGAGTGATTATTGGAAATATGTCTGCAGAAAAGGTATATTTTTTTATTTCACTTGTAACTTAAAACCACTCGCGACCACTTAAGACCAGATGGAGAGCATGGTCCTAACACACTTTCAATGATTTTAGCGGTTCGCCAAAGATGGTGAACACACTAAACCTATAGGACTTTCAAGTGCAGTTGTAAAGGTTTAAGGCTATTATAGAGTGGATCAATATGGGAACGATGGTGATGTCTGGATTTGGCTTCTCGCTGTGCATCCATTAAAACGATTGTAACGTGTAATGTGTTTTAAATATATATGTTAAAAAGATAAATCAGATCGAGTTTCTTGCCGGTTCTTCTCGATGATTGGGTTATTTGTACGAACGAGCGCGGTGGTAGTTTTGAAGTTCATAAGCGCCATCTTAGGGTTCAAATTGAATACAGTATTGTTGATTTTGTTCTGCGTTTGCTTAGCGGCAGATTTATAACTGGAGGGTGATAACTAGATAACCGTACGTTAGAAAAAGCACCTTATGTTAAAGTTTCATTATTTCCTTCACCGAAATTTCTAGATCATTGCGGGCTACGAACTTACGTTGTTAAGAGTAAACCATGATAAAACAACATATTTTCGTAAGAGATTCGAAAAAAAAAATGTTTTTTTGTGCCACCCTAATGTAGAAAAATATTCATTTGTTAGATTATAATGTTTGTTTATTTTGATTTTCGTAATACACTGAGGTATGTATAATAATTTTCAGACGAACGATGCGAGTTGCTCGTTGAAGCAGAAAGTTATGGAGAGCGTCAAAGGTCCAAATTTAATAAAGACCCTTGTTATTATTATTTGCATCGCTATTGTTATCAAACAGGTAATATATCCATATATATATATGTACATATATGTATATATACATCTTTATATATAAATTTCTTCTGTACGTGTGTATGTCACTGAACTCCTCCTAAACGGTTGGACCGATTTTGATGAAATTTTGTGTGCGTGTTCCAGTGGATCCGAGAATTGGTTAGATTCACAATTGGACCCGGTAGATGGCGCTGCGGTTGACTTTTAGGATCTTTTACATTATTAACGCAGAACAACGTCTGCCGGGTCCGCTAGTATATATATATCTTATTTTTCTACAGACTACTTTTTTTTCTACAGGCCCCAACTTTTTTCTGCTTTCGTGTAATTTATTATTTTTTTATGGCAAAAATCATTGTAATCGTAAACAACTATTGTTATATGTATTAATTTACTTTACAACTACCTTACCTTAACTATTCAATATTTTAGGTCGGATTTTTTACTGAGATTATTGCCCTTTATGGCGGCTTCATTTTGATTTGTACAGCCGTTTTTAAATTATAATCCACAACTTCTCGTGCCGGAGCGTCCACGGTTCAAAGGATGAACTTGTTAATTGACGCAATTAGCAATGAAAGCACTAAGTTAACAATGAAACAAAAACTAAATGTTAGTCGAGGATATGCTTTACGATTTTCTTGATGAGGATTTATCATGAACGCAGTACTTTAGCGGTGAAGTAGCCCGGTGAAGTTGTAAAGGCATTGCTCGGGCGATAGCGTAATCAGTTCGAGAAAAAGTAAAGTGTCCAAACCAATCGTCAGACACATTTCTAAAAATGCTTGAAATATATTTTATTACTTATGCATACTTATGCAATATTTTTCATGACAATCGAAAAAGTAGATACATACTACAGTGTGAAAATAAATAAATATTTATTAAAAAACTATTAAAATCATCAGGCATTGGGATTCTACTGCGAATATCTTCGAAATGGTTTGAGTAATCGATTAACCACAAAATACCTTTTTTGTAGAGCGTTAAATTTCCTATAGAAATAATTGAAACTCATTTGACAATAATTATTTTTTAGTAAATTACAAAATTCAAAACAAAAAGTTATTTGGAGTTTTTGGCGGGATCTTGGTCTGTCATGTAGTGGATTTTATTTTTTATTCATAATCTTGTGTTACTTGACTCTATATTGTGTAAAATTGGTGGTGTTTTATGTGATATAGTTTGTTTATTGTGCATAAGTGAAGTGAATGGGAAATAATGCTACGGACCATGAATTCTGAGATGCCACAAAAATTCCCTGGAAGGTTCTAACAAGATGGCCACCATCTTGTTAGTTAATTGAAATTATATCAAGAAACTTGTAATATTGATACTCACTTGACAATGGCAGTAATAGTCTACTAGAAGACTGGTTGCCAAAATGGAATAGAAGAAGAAGAAAAAGTTATTTTCCTTAAAATACTTCAATCTTTGACCTTGAATATCTTTTAAATGGTTCGATTAATGAAAAAAGTATAAGAGACCATTTTTGTCGAGCGTTCAATTTCCTATAAATATTGACGATGCAACTAGTTTAATGATCAATTGGTGATAAGATATGACCATTTTCATATGAGACTAAATTAAAAATGGAAAACTATAATGAGCATAATCTTCCCGTTAATATTAAGAGCTCAGATTTAGTAAGCACTTTCTAGAGGTAGCTAGAAACAAGTTTTCGTGTGTCGGATCCAAAAAAAAAATACTTGATTTTTTTGACCCACCCTAAGATACACGTTAAATTTAAATTCTTATTATACGTACAGACAGAAAATATATCTTAAGCTTTCGCCCGTGTTGCCAATTTAAGAGCCTGAAAATACCTTAATAAATTAAAATCATATATGTATTGCAATGTTTTCAGATATCTACATGCATACAGAAACAATTTATTAATATACCTGTGACGACGTATACGCATTTCGATTTTAATAAAACCATCATCTATCCGAGCGTGACATTCTGCAGAGAACCGGCCTACAAATATGATAAGATGATCGCAAGTATCATTTTCTTCCTATAAAAACACAAATACGTCAGGTTTTAATACCGACTCATAGATTCTCCACGCTTGAGAAAAAAATCCGCGATGAAGGTAGATACTCAGTTGTCACGCCATTCTACAATAGATATACAGGCTGGAAGTTTAGAGAGTAGCAATATTTATGGACTCTGTACTCGATTCTCGTTCTAAATCAATTAAAAATAGGTGCTTAATTTGACCTAAATATCTAGAAAAATACAAAAACTATACTCAATCCTCTACCCGTCTATGTTAAAGCGCAGTATCAAATGACCAACGGGTGAAGTGAAAGTGAACGTGAGAACGGCATGAACGAAACAAAAGTGTTTATTGTCCTTTTTATTACCGAAAGCTTCCGATTGCAGCTTTCGTAACCGATCATTGCACCTACGTTTATTACGTTTGTATCTATACTTTTGAAAGTCTTAGAACAAACTTTAACTTAGGTTCTCTTTGTTATTTATTAGTATTTCTTATGGTTTTATTATTTTATATGTTGAATGTGACCATCAGCTATCATCTCTTAGAATATTGTAAGCGAGTAACCTAACACCTGTATAGTTTTACACTGCGTAGTGGCTCTAAGAATATTTTATCGAGAAAGGCGTTACTTTGCAGACATCCATCATTAATTAATAGATACTAAAAACGATATCGACAAAAAATCTTAGAACTAAAAGTTAGGGTAGACGTTACATCGCACTTCCGCTTGGAATGGTTTGGTCGCTGCCACGTCTTATTGCAACAGAAAACGGTTGTGTAAAAGTCAACCAAAGACGCCTTTTAATTACATTTAGTTTTCATTTTCTTGCGATGGACAAACCGTTAGAAATGCATGAAAATAGTGTATGTCATCGTCATTTATAAAGATAGAAAGGTATGGGTGTGCCATCAAACAGAATTTGAACTCATAAGGCTCCAATAAACATTTCACAGGAATACGGACTTTACTCGCACCCTCGTTTTACTTCCTTGTGGATGTCATTCAATTTCTCTAAAATAACTCTTGACGAACTTTGGGAGGAGATCACTTATGATATTCAGGATTTCTTCGTTCAGTATGGTCTCGATGGAGCTATGAATAGTAAGTATTGGATACTTTTTCCTTACATTGTAACGCAGTATTAAAAAGCATTATGTTTCCAACTTTGAAGATAGAAATACCAGTGATAAAATATAAAAAAAACAAGTCTCGCAGTATAAAGCATGATCTTATAATTGTTTTTATCACATAGGTTTTAGTATTTGACCTTAAGCATAGCTGATGTTAAATACAATGTGGCCAAACATATAAAAGAATTTCTTAAACTATCATACCCTTTCAGTTATATACTCCAGTAGAACTATGTAGTACTGCAGCGTTGGTCTTCAATAAGGAACTGAAGTAGCCTACAGGCTATGGTCGTAGATATAAGACTCTTAAACTTGACAAGTTTTCAAGTGCAGTTGTAGAAATACATCCACGCGTGCGTGGTGACAGATTTTTAATTTAAGGGTCGATGTAGGCATGACAAGCCCCCTTCTTATTTTAGTATTAATTTTTTGAATAGGAGAAGGCTTCCTTTTTTAAAACCTCTAGTATCAACACTATAAACACTGGCTCAATTACGTTAGATTTCGACTTATAGTACGTTTTAAACGTCTAGAAATTTATAGCTCTGTTTATTTTCAATCTTTGCATGTATCATGAGAGTATTTTACACACGCATTAAAATTTCTTCACAATGTTTTTCATCAACTTATACCGTCATTAGTTAATAAATATACGAAAAATTGTTCTCAATTCGTTAGAACATAGCGACGTTCAAAACTGCGGACTTCAGACGCATAATTGATCACCAAGTTTCTTAGATACCAGTCTTTATATTAAGTCATTATGATATAATCGATTGGTTCCTGTAAATTATTCCAAGAAACTACTCTAGTGATTTATGTATTTGGACGAAATAATCATCATCATCAACCTGTAAGAAACCCAGTGCAGGTCTACAAACCTCTTCCCGAAGGAAGGTATAGGCATCATCACCACGCCAAACCACGACGTACAGGTGATTGCAAACTTTGAGAAATCTACAGGTTCTGTTTCCACTACAAGAACAATTCTCAGGTTCAGTTAAATTGGTAAATGTACGCGAATTCCGAAAAATTCATTAGTATATGCGTTCGGGGTTCGAGCTTGCGGACATCGGATTGACATTTCACCGGTTAAATCACTAAACCACCGACGCAATAATTGCAGATGTAGAAATAACACCCTACGTCGGTTTCGTGGTGGGACGTTGTTATACACTCTCACCAAGGATCCAAAGCACACAGGCTTCAAAGACCACCGGATACTCCATCACGCTAAGGTACAACGCTGCGGACATTGCGACCAGCACTAGCATCAACCCTCCAGGATATCACGTCTATGTGCATTACACCAGGGAGCAGTTTACTGGTTCGTTTGTGATCGAGGCATTGGTCTCTTATGATAAGTGTGTGTTATAATATTAAATTGTACCACTGCTTATTCTATCGCCATTAAAATTATATTTTAGCTAAACCTTTTCAACAATTTTTAGCTTTTAATGCTTAACCAGCTAACCCGGCTAACCACTAAAAACTAATTTTTAGTGAGTCAAATTGAATATTCAACCTGAATTAAGTTGAATAGAGTATACAAAAATTGAAATAATGATATACGGACAATAAAATATTCACCGAAATCAGCCAATCCGTTTTCGAGATATAATCAAAAATACCTTTCCTTACAAAATGTATGAGAAATTGAATTTTTGTTGTAATTTTTCTTTTCACAATTTTTCCTGATGTTAGTAGTAACATAACATAGGATCGCTGTAGAGCTATCCTGCTATTCGGGGCAGAGACAAAACCAACAAATCATAAAAATCGGTCCAGCCGTTCTTGAGTTATAAATGGTGTCACCAAATCGACATTTCTTTATAATATAGATTGAATTACCGTTTCACTATAATCTTAAGTAAAGATATAACTTACCTATAGTTGCTTACCGACAGAGTTTTCTCTTAAAGTTTATAAGTAGTCAAGAAGACATTAGAAAATACCCTATGATTGCGCTTTGATTCTTAGATATCAATGTTTTTTTTTATTTTTCTCAAAATTCAGATTTTTTTTATATCATAGGAGGCAAACGAACCGACAGGTCACCTGATGTTAAGTGATCACCGCCGTCCATATACACTAGCAACACCAGGGTAGTCACAAGTGCGTTGCCAGCCTGTATATGGGGGAGGGGTAGGGAAAGGAGAAAGAAGAAGGGAAAGGGGGAAAGGAGGTGGGCCTCCGGCGCTCTCACTTACCGAACGAAACGCAACAATGCAAGCACTATTACTTCACCTCGGTGTTCTGTGAGAGGGTAGTACTACACCGGGCGAGCCGACCCATTCATATTAAAAACAGTAATAGCTTCTCTGTGTCTCTACCACCTTCTAATCAGAGAATCGACTTCGAATCTAATTAGATCTACTGTAGGATTCAAATTTACAATTATGCTAATCCATAACGAACGGAACAAGAACCGGGATGAACATGAAGACTAGTTTCCATGACTGCTGTTAGCCCCTAATTCATTAGATCCACAACACAATTCAGCATCCAATGAAAGTCTCATGACTTGCGATTAACGCTTACTGTAACGATAATAATAATGCTAGTAGCTGCATCTAAAACAAAATATAACTGTGTAAATTCATTTCTCAAAATATCATAAGGGACGTTACTTTGCACTTCCGCCTTGAAATGAATGCCCGCTACCACGTCGTACTGCAACAAAAAACGTTTGAGTTTATTTATGCGAGGTGAATCTGAAAAAAATAATCTGATATTAGTAAGACAGAGAAAGAGCAAATATTGGTAACTAAAACAACAAAAAGAAAGAAAACAGCGTTCCTTGGTTATCGGTTGAACCTGACGTCGGTTGACGGTGTTGGTATGTAACTGTAAATATAATAAATAATAAAAAAAAGCTATATATTTCTTGCAAAGTAATAGCAGTGCATGAAAAATAATCCTATAACTATGCTAAATCCACTTTTATTTTTAGTTTGTTTGTTTGCAAGAACCCTTCCTCTGGTGAACGCCTCTTCCAAAGAAGTCCATTGATCCCTATCTTGGACGACTTTTAACAAGTTTTGAGCCCGCTGTAACTGTAAATAATAATTAATCAAAATATCGGAAGTGCAAAGTAACGTCCACTATAATATTTAATGATGGATTTTCGCAAAGTAACGCCTATAATCAAAAAAATATTTCTCATCAGAAGTGGAAGTATACAACGGTGGGCTGGTAGATCAACACTACGTGAACGTCGGAGAGACCTTGGAGGTTAAACTGAAAGTTGACGAGTATATCATGATCAGTAATGAAGATGATCCTTGCAGACACGAAATTGACTACAGTGCAAACAGTGTTAGAAATAATCTATTTTTATACTTCATAGGACTAAGAGTTTGACCACAATCTCATCTGATGTTAAATGACGGTGTGCCCTAAGTTTACCACACGCTAAACCTGGAGAGGACTGCCTCTCAAGTGCAGATATCGGAACACACCAACAGATGCTTGGTGACAGATTTGAGGGTGGTAGCTAGCGGGCGGTGACCTTTGATTGATCACGATGTTTTCCTTCGCTGAAAGTTCCATCTCAGTTGCCACGATTCGAAACAACGTCCATCGACGCGGTGTAGTGTCTGAACCGGTTATCAAGTAAATCATTATCGCTTAAATCTTTTATTCCTTTCATTTTCATTAATTTTATTCAGGAGTTCGACAGGGGCCTGGATTTTGGGATAACATAATGTCCTTGTAAAATTGGTATCTTCAAATGAGGTGTTAAGAGGAGGCTATTAAATAAAAATATCAGAACTTTGAGACTTACATTAGGTTTTTCGGAAGGTGTTCGATTCTTCTGGGATATTTGATTTTTAATCGCGGTAAAAATCATCTCATATTACGCAGCTTACAATGTGGGCTAACTTAATCCTTTTTTTTCAACACATCATGCAAGATCTGTTAAACTAACAGTGAAATTATTTGTTGCTGAAGAACACTAAGTACTTTTAGAAGTATTTTGCGTTCTTGATACATATGAATGAGAGCTATAGAAAATCTCAGTAATAGTTAGCAAAAAAAGTTGTTATATATTGTAAGCATATTATATAAAGATAGATAACATCCTCTTTAAATTTGCTTATTTTTTTACTAAGTGTGATTATTAAATATTCTGATAACTATAGCTTTTCTATTGTTTTGTTTCAAAGGACACTGCATTTCAATGCAAACAAAATTTTAAATATTAAACACTTCAGTAGGTAATCAATTTCTTATTTCCCCTTTAGTGTACAGAGCAATATGTCTGGAATAACGTTGAAAATATGGCAGGGTGCTCAGGTCCATGGATGACGAGCGATCTCCCACGTTGTGATAACTATACAGCAATGAGGAGTCTGATCGTAGCTTATATGAAGTGAGTTGCAAATACGTACATGCTTTGTTCTATATCTTAATTCACCAGTAGTCTTTTATCAGATGCATAAGAATTTTCTTATTTAGGGTTACAAGTTTCATACACAGCTATTTCAATATCTTGCAAACACTATTTTTGTATGGTACCATTGAATACTTAACTTTATAATTCTTTTCTTATTCATTTCCGGTGTGTTAATGTCTCCAGAAAACTCATATCAAATTTGATGGAAATAGAATTTGACCACAACCTTACTTCATATTAGGTGACGATGTAACTCATAATTGTAAAACGCTAAGCCTAAAAGGGGAACTGATTCTGAGCAATTGATTTAAAGTATATACAGGTCTCTGCTGGCAGATTTTCATTTCGAGGGTAGTAGCTAGCTAGACGTGCATTAGAAAACGTATACCAAGGTCTCATCAGAATGCTCTCCAAGTTGCCAAAACTTTAAGAGCCTTAAAAAGCCATGTTAGACAAATAGTTACTTTATTATTTCGTTTTTGCCACATATATTTTAGACAAACCCGTTTCTAGTGAAACCCATTTTTTTCCAGTGAATATTCGAACCACGACGTAAAGGTTTGTCCACGTTTCTGTCGTGCGTTCTTGTACAATGGATACGTGACAGACAGACAAGCGCTCTATCAATGGGACTCGGCGGGAAAGAAATATGGTGGCGACGAGTTCTCATCTCTCGAAATTCAGGTGTTAGAAGGATAGAATTGTTTATAACCTTTTTACAAAGTTTTATGAAAAATGGGTGCTGACATTAACATTTGCTCTATTATGAATAGAATAATATTTTCATTATCTATAATAGGGCAGGTTATCAGTTTCAGTTTTTATCAATTTTCAGCTATTAAATATTGTGATGAACTTGGATATACCTCATCATTCGTTCCCAATGGCATTGTGATTTAAATAAAGATGGCAAATAATCAGTTATAGTTGTTTGCTGCAGCGTTTTCAATTTTATTATAAACAGATTTGGGTCCACTTTACTTAGTCGTACACCTATTTTTTAATGCCAAAATGGAACCTCCCATTTTGTCTACTTTCAAATTTTCTTAGAATCTATACTGATATTATAAAGCCGAAGAGTTTGTTTGCTTGAACGCGCTAATCTCAGGAACTACTGGTCCGATTTGAAAAATTATTTCAGTTATACATAGCCATTTATTGAGGAAGGGTATAGGTTATATATCATCACGCTAAGACCAATAGGAGCAGAGCACCAATGAAGAATGTTTCAAGATCTGTTTCTTTGTTCTTTTGAGAACTTCCGCTGTGTGCCCACGTAGATGAAATCGCAGGCAGAAGCTAGTGTGGTTATAAAAAGCACTAGCTCAGTTCAATATCTTATTGACATTCTTAAATCAAAGTATGATGGTTTTGCAATACTAACACTATAAATACTTTTTATAATTGCAGCTCTATCTGTACTTCAACAGCATGATGGTCACGGTTTACGAAGAACGATATAATTATGACTTGCACCTGTTCGTCTCTGACATAGGAGGTAGTATCGTAAGTGCCTTTCTGTGTTTTCTAACAACAACCATTTCTCCGTATCAAGGCGATATGTTACGGTAGCTAATAGTTGCAAAAACGAATTAATTTATTCACTTTGCTGGACCCGGTTCTCTTGAGATGAAGTATAAAGATAATTTACCAATCTTCTATACATACAATAAGAATGTAAATCTAACATGTCTGTACTTTATAGATTTTTGTGAAAAAAAATTATTGCAGGTGTCTTGGAATAAATAATAACTTACATTTCAATCATCTTTAGAAATTTCCATGTAGATTATGTACCTCGTTCAGGATAAATCCCCATGAAAATAATAAGGCATATTCTCGAGTAACATTTAGATTCATTATCATCGGGTCACTCTATCAAAAGTTATTATCATTTTAATGACGACGCGACTTAAATACGAGAGAAAAGTAGATAAGTAAATCGACTTCATACATTCAGCTGATTCTGTTAGTCACTGTTTTTTATACTACGTTCCACGCGAACAGAGTCGCGGGCACAGCTAGTATCTAATAAGATACTTTATGAATATACAGTAAGCTTGTACGATAGATTGCAAGCAAGACTTTTTCGACATATTAACAAGTTCTAATTAAAGAAGAGGGAACAGTTAGCTAGAAATAAATGTTTATAGATATTTATTGTTAACTAGCGGGCCCGACAGACGTTGTCCCGTCTTGATTATAAAAAAATCATTGACAAATTATATACTAAAACACTCATGAATCTCTCTACCCACTGGTGAAAACCGCATGAAAATCCGTTCAGTAGTTTTTAAGTTTATCGCGAACAGACAGACAGACAGCCGCGGTAGAGGACTTTGTTTTATACTATGTAATGATGATTTTTGCTAAATGTACTAAGCCAATTACTAAGTACTACATTAAAATTTAAACACATTCGCTAGTTACAAATTACAAAGCTAGAAACTGTTATTTGCAATCAAGAAAATTAAAAACTATATACTTAAATGAAGGTAAAGCGTAGAAACATTATTATTACTTTTATTTTAATATTATTCATAGATTTCACCAATATAAGATATCCCGTTTTTAATTTTCCTTACTGTACCTTATATGTACGAGTAAGAACTTCTAAAACGTTCTCATTAAAATCAAAAACATTTTATTCAATTTAGGCCCTAAGAAGGCACTTATAAACGTCAAAACTACTACCGGTTCCGAAAATAACGAAGTCATTTATAAAAACCGGCAAGAAACTAGGTCGTGTTTATCTTTTTAACACACATAATTTTAAGATACATTCATATTACAATCGCTCTTAGTGGATATATAGATAGATATGTCTATTCCAGACATCACCATCGTTCACATAATAATCCGTTCATATAATAGCCTAATGACACCAAAACCCGCTTGTCGTGGCGTTTAAGCTTACAGTCCGGTAAATCGGTAATATGCTTTGGGACTAAAAACTAAAAACTGTAAAAGACTGTTTCTAGTTTTATGGAAGAGTACTTACAGACTTCTTTAGTATTTGGCATATATGTATGTCAGTCTAAATATTATTCTCCTAAAGTCTCAGCCACACCATATATGAACAAAATTCATCAGTATATATTCAATTCCCTGGTATTTTCATTGTAATATTTGCATATTAGCTTGATAACAACTTCATAAGGTTTCATAGTATTTTGGTTTTTGAACATTTCTTCAGATAATGTGCAATACATATGTTTAATACAAGAAATGATAAAAATTTATGAATCTCTTCCACTGCATTCATTAGTTTTAGAAAAATTCAGGATGTTTACAAAAGCGTTGGTGGATATTATTTTGTAAGCACGTGTTAATGAAACTTTACTTATTTATTACGTTCGTTGGACTTCATTATCAGACAGTTTAGTGTAAATATTTTGGTATAAATCGATTTTTATTCGTACGATATCTTCCACATTAATTTATTAACAGAGTTACATTTCCTCAGCGGTCCACCCCCGCGTGGAATATTTGTTTCTCTTGCATACAATAAGTTTTATTACAATCTTTAATTGCTTCATTCTACTGAAATAAATTTTACTCCCCAATCGTTATATGTTGTAGCATTTCTTTCGGTTAGAATTGAACTTTTTGTGTACAATCAAGCGGATCCTAGATAACTGTCGCATTTTACTATAGGCTTAGAACTGGGTGTCTTGTACAGCGGTTCTCAAACCTGATAAGTATGTCGCGAGATTTTGAAATACGATATTTTTATTTATTATTACACATTAAAATTTTACGTGTAAGTATTTAAGAGTATCGTGAATTTGTATAAAGTATGTTAGTAAAGCAAAAAGCATACAGTACAGAATGCAGATATAAGTATACCATCGTTTGAGCAACATAATGTTCTACTAAGTTAAGGTCAGACAACTCTGTCACCCAGATCTATTAAATCTGTTGCCTACCTGTGGATACAATGAATTATCTTCCTTCCATGAATGCCCTGAAATTGCACAATTAAATGCATCTCATACTGACCTACTAAATTAAGTTGGGTATATAGTGACGCAGTCTTAGATTGTAGCATAAGAAACCTTCACAAAGACAAAATAATGAGTACTGGCTGTTTATTACACCTGACCAAACACAGTAATAATAGATTGTATTTTAAAATGAACTAAATCATCAAAATTTAATCATTCACGTTACGTGTTCAAATTTTTTTAAGATTTCCAGTTTTTATACACCGATATCGAAGTTCAAATTTATCCGTTCATAAGGATTTTAGTTTTTTTATTATCTTCATATTTTACGTGTACGAAATTGGAAGATATTGATAAATAACGTAAAATATTAGAGACGGCTAAAATTGGATTCAGCTTATATTGAAAAGTAACGACACAATTGCTTGATGAGAGATTTTCAACTTAACGGTAGGGTAATTAAGCAGTCAAATATTAACCTGTTTTAGTAAAAAACTAACTCTTACAAACTTCAATATTTCTATAGAACTCGATATCGATATTACTATAGAATCATTCACCTATGTTTAGACTATCAGTGTTTTATGATTCTGATATTCAAGTGTTCACCAGGGATTTCTGCTAGGCCTCTCGATAATTGGGCTGATGAATATAATCTGTAATGCTTGGATCCTGCTGGTCCAACAGTACTTTTCTCCGAGACCGAAGAAGGACAATAATCCGCCGAGATCGCAGCTGATTTGAAAACAAACAAGTACTTTGAAAATTATAACACAACCCATTGGTGCTAATCTATATTCCAATTGTATTTATTTGAGAATTCCAATGTTATATATAGAAGATTCGAGAACTTCGTCCACGTATAATAGTTACTTTTGGGTTAACGCTACCTTTAACACGCGACTTCGTTTACGTAGAAGGTGATAATATTTTTAAATAATACATACGTTAAACCCGATTTTGAAACATTCTTCATTGGTGCTCCGCTCCTATTGATTAGCGTGATGATAGCTATAGCCTTCCTTAATAAATTAATTATGTAACACTGAAAGAATTTTTCTAATCGGAGCAGTAGTTCCTGAGATTAGCGCGTTCAAGCAAACAAACTCTTCGGCTTTATAATATTAATATAGACTTAAGGACTGGATAAAATAATTCCACAAACTAATACAGCTGTCATATTGTAATGGGTTTAAACAATAATTGCTATTATTTTCCAATATTCACTGATCAAGTTATTGCGACTTAGAAGTTGCTTACACAATCTTAGTATATAAAAGTCTAGCGGCATGATGTTTGCCCACGATGAACTCTGAAACTACTCAACCGATATTCATGAAAGTTGGCATCATTACATAGTATAAAACAAAGTCCCCTACCGCGTCTGTCTGTCTGTCTGTTCGTGATAAACTCAAAAACTATCGAACGGATTTTCATGCGGTTGACACCGGTGGATAGAGTGATTAATGAGGAATGTTTTAGTATATATTTTGTCAAGGATTTTTTCATAATCAGGGCGGGACAACGTCTGCCGGGACCGCTAGTTTATGTATAATTTGGTTCAACTTGAGAGATACGATAATTTATATTTTGATTAATGGCCTCAATATTATTTTATTGAAAATTAAATTATTGTCAATGTTGATTATTGTTACTAATTGTAAGTTTCATCAGTCTCAAACAGATGGCGCTTTAAATTAGTTTGTTGGCAGAAAACTGTACGACTGACTGTTCCAAATATCTCATAGATGGCGCCACGTTTTCGTTTTGAACTCCTTTTTCCATTCCAGTATATATTATTCAATTCAACATGTAATAACTGAGCCACAGCAACGCGTGGCCTCGTCAGCTAGTTCTTTATAGAATGTCAATCTGTTTAATTTCTCAGTGCTAACATTTGCATGAATAACGTTTACAGAATTTGTTACAGAAATTTCATTTGGGAATGTTGTTTATTTGGAGACAACTTCTTAGTCGTCATATTAATTGATGTAGCCTTTCAGCTTATTAATAATATCATTAATTTCTTCGACATATAGTATAATTGTTTTATTTTCTTTTATACTATCACCAGCGAGCTCGGCGGACGCATTCCTTTCCTGATAATAAAAAAAAACCTTGACAGACTATATACCTAAAGCTTTCTCATGAATCACATTATCTACTGGTGAAAATTTGTTCAGTAGTTTTTGAGTTTATCGCGAACAGACAAACAGACGTGTCAGATTAGTAGTATGTAGTGATTTGGACTTTAAACAGAATTGTAACAATTTTAGTACGGTCGTTCTTACCATCTATTACATATTATAATAATGAGTTAAGATGTATCGGTAGCTACATATCTTCAATTATTGTAGTCTTATTTTCTATCGACTTAACATTGGAATTATCAAGTAATATTTTTTATTATTAACGGCTTTCCTATGGATTCCTTTATTATATTATTTTAATCATTATGTTCAACTGTGTTTTTTTTTTCATTCCTTTAGTTTACTTTTATTTATTTACTAGCGGACTTGCCAGACGATGTTCCGCCCTGATTATAAAAAAATCCTTGACTAATTATATACCAAAACGTACCCCATGAATCACTTTATCCACCGGTGAAAACCGCTTCAGAATCCGTTCAGTAGTTTTTGAGTTTATCGCGAACAGACAGACAGACGCGGTATGGGCCTTTGTTTTATACTATGTAATGATAATGATATAGTAACTTTAGACTATAGCGGTGTTATTACAAAAAAGTTAAATACGTATTGAACCTTGGCCTTAAAAAGGTCTCATATTAAACGCACCGCGATCGCTGAATGTTCGCCATCTTGCTCTTTTGTCTCGCTTTGGTTACGTTAGATTAGATTTGCGAAAAAGGATAACGCGAACTTGCCTCGGGCGAGCGCGGTGCATTTATTAGGAAACTTTTTTAAACCAAGTATTTAATACGTATTTAACTTTTTTGTAATAACACGGTGGTAGTCCTACTTTTTAAACTAGAGTCATCGATATCATCATTCAAGTACTATTTGGCTTAACTCACTGTCATTTTATTATTTTATAAAGGGTTAGTGAAACTGTCTTTACAATAAATATCTTAGTTAAAAATGAACTATTTTGCTTAAAAAGTATAAGGATAATAAAAAAAATATTTTAGCCAGAGATTACGAAGGTTAATAACATTTATAAGTTTACCTATTAATCGTGAGAAGGCTTTAGTTATAACTAATAAGTAAGTATATAATCTATAAAGAGTAGACTGGGTGCTATGAAAGTCATATTTAGTAGGTCGAACTCTGGTGATTTTTATTTAGACTTACATAATACTGTCCCACTAGACCGGATCGTGGTCGTGATCTTTTTAACTTATAAAAGTGACCACAAAGACAAAGTAACTCATGTGTGTATCTGATCAGTTAAAAGTGGCAGACGAATGGAAAATGTTTCAGTGCTGAAAGTAGAATTACATTAGTCCTCTCTGCATATCTATTTGAAGTTCTGGATAATTCTCATTACTTTATGATGAACAATGACTATTAAGATATACACCACGGCGAGATAACTTGGGCATATATGCGTCGTTACATTTCAAAATAAACCAAATACAATTCAATTCAAGATCTTCAAATTTTGTACATGCAAAATAAGAAGATTAGAAAAAACAATTAAAAACATTATTCGATCATTAGTTAAAGCATTTTATAATTTGGGGCCTCGGGAATCATTAAAGACTAAGTTTCAGGAATTCGGTATTTTAACACTGCCCTCCCAAATATTCTTGAGAATTTGATGTATATCTGTAAAAACTTAGATAATCTGGACTTAGTAAACGATAATGTAAATACTAGAAACAATAATAAACTGGTCACTCCATGTTTCAGGCTTACTAAGACCAGTAACAGTTTTTTAGGTAATAGTGTTAGATTTTATAACTAAGTTCCAAAACACATAACCGATTTGCCAGATAGTTAGTTTAAGTGTAATGTCAAGTGGGTCTTAATACATAAAGGCTATTACAGGGTGGATACATATGTGAACGATGGTGACGCCTCTCTCTGTGCATCCATCAAAAACGAATGTAACTGTATATGTTGCAATATTTGAAAATTATGTTATGTATTACGAAAAGATACACCAGCTCGAGTATCTTGCCAGTTTTTTTTGGATGACTGTGTTGTTTTCCGAACCGGTGGTAGTTTTTACGTTCATAAGTGCCTTCTGAGGACCTAAATTGAATAAAGAGTATTATTTTTTTTTAATTACATTTAAAAGAATATTTTTTTTAATACAGTTCAAATAAGACTGGTTTGATTGTATTGCAATTTCATTTTCTCCCGACCTTTACAAAGTCCATAAACTGGACTATTTAGCGCAGTGATATAAATCAGCATGTCGATACTACTATTTTGTATGTTGGGTGTAGAATTGCATGCGCTTGGCAAATGTTGAGCACTCGTCGTTTCGTAGATCGGGTTTATTGTTAACTCTCGTTCATATTACATAAGATGAGCGAAAAGAGTTTTTAATAATCTATCTATGAATATCAACGCTGCGTTGTTTGTATCTCAGAAATTGCGATTTATTGACGTAGCATTATCAAAAACATCTAAAAGTGTGAACATAGAAAAGTTACGTCAATATTGAGCCTTATTTTATTATAATTAAAAAGCGAAACGTTAAGTCTGCTGTTATGCACACTTCATCCAATAACTACTAGACAGATTTCGATCTATTTTATGTAGTTTTATTTCATAAACACTTTACCCTTATCTAAAAAAAATTACCACGATACCTTCATTTAATATAAAGTTATAACATTTTTAAGAAACTACGATTTTAATAGGTATTACATGTTCAGCAATGTTTATTTTCTTGTCGTAGAGAAGTAGTCCAAGCGATGTGGTGTAAGTGCGCAGGACAACGCTAACAAAGTCACGAGTATCAGCTAGTCTTCAATAACTTCAGTTACTTATTACCAAACGTTTAATAGCTAAACCTACAGTTGGCATGAACTTAAAATCTAAAATAAAGAAGTAATAATTCAAGGAAATATCCATTTACTTACTAGACATAAAGGAAATAAATAAATTTTAACTATGATAGGCAAATGAGTTACAGAATCTATATATTAGTAAAAATTAATTGGTGAATTTATAAGCATTTAAAAGCACATTATTTTAGAACAGTTGCACCTTATTGGCTAATCCTTTTTCGTTGTATTTTAAATTATCAGGACAAGGTATGTGTGAAAGATTATTTTCCGAGTAATTGAGTGAGACAAAAGACAAAAATATCTTCAAAAATATTGTCAGAATTGACATTTCATTGATTGAATTGAATTCAATTCAATTCAATTCCTCAATTTCTTGAAGACACAGAAATATGAAGATATAGAAAACTTATTTGCAATCGTACGATAATTGTCTGGTAGAATTATAAATAACACTAGCGGGCCGGGCGGACGTTGTCCTGTCTTGATATTAAAAAAAAATCCTAAAAGTCAACCACAGCGCCACCTATCGGGTCCAATTGTAAATTTAAGTCATTCTCGGATCCACTGCGAGATAGCAACTGTTTTCCAAGACTATTTCACTAATATACCTTCACAAATAACAATAAGTATAACATCATCAGCCCAGGGTGCCGCATCTCTTTTAAAGAATATGAGTGCACCTACAAATTCAAAATTTAAATTCTCATTTATTAGTGCAGGTGAAATAATAAGGACATTCAAACAATTAAATTGAAACACACACCGAAGATATATGGGGAATGTCGGTAATAGTAATACAGTCCTTAATTGTCACTATTTCACCACATTTGGCTAATATATTTAATCAGTGTATATCAAAAAGAACTTTCCCTAATCTAATGAAAGTCAGCAAAGTGGTTCCTTTTTTTAAATCAGGCTGCAGAAGTAGTCTTGGAAATTATAGACCTATTTCTGTACTTCCGTCGATAAGTAAAATTTTTGAAAAGATTATGCTTAAACAATTGGTAAAATATTTTACGGTGCAAAAGTTTCTGGATGGTCGACAGTTTGGTTTCACAAAATCGTAATCTACTACTGACGCTGGTGCAACGCTCATAAATCATATACTGGGAGCCTGGGAGGATTCGCAGGATGCAATTGGTGTGTTCTGCGATTTGTCTAAGGCCTTTGATTGTGTTGACCATAGTACGCTTATTCTTAAATTAATACACTATGGTATTTGTGGATCTTCTCTCAACCTTCTAGTCTCTTATTTAAAAAATCGCTGTCAGAAACATAACATACAAGGGGTAACCTCTGCGGGATCGTTTGCTCGAATTGGTGTCCCGCAGGGCTCCATTTTAAGGCCGTTTTTGTTCTAAATATACATAAACGATCTTCCACTAGTGGTTAATAACTCTGCTGACAGGGTGCTTTTTGCAGACGATGCTTCTCTAATATTTAAAGTGAAAAGGATAGATTCAGAGGTTGGGCATCTGAATAATAATACTTTAAATGAAATTTGTCATTGGTTTGCGTTAAATAACCTATTGCTAAATGCAGATAAAACGATATGTATAAGATTTACTTTGGGTAAAGTAGACAAGTTTGTTAGACAGGTTGATAGTAGAATCAAGATCGAAGGGAATTTGGTAGGGTTAGTTGACAATACAGTATTCTTGGGAATTACACTAGATTCTAAATTACAATGGTGCCCTCACATTAAAAAAATGGCGAGCAGATTAAGTACCGCTGCATTCGTAATACGTAAGATTCGCCAGCTTACAGATATTGCCACAGCTAGGTTAGTCTACTTCGCTTACTTCCATAGCTTAATGTCTTATGGCATTCTGCTGTGGGATACGGCTGCTGAGGTAGACACGATATTTTTATTACAATAACGGGCAGTTCGAGCAATATATAATATGGGACCTCGCGAATCATTAAAAACGAAATTCCAAGAATTCGGTATCTTAACTCTGCCCTCCCAATACATTCTTGATAATTTAATGTATGTCCGTAAAAACCTTGAAAAACTGAATTTAGTAAAAGACCGGCATAATCTAAATACTAGAAACTGTAATAAACTGGTGGTCCCATGTTTCAGACTTAGCAAAACCAGTAATAGTTTTTTAGGTAATAGTGTTAGGTTCTACAATAAAGTCCCAAAGCATGTTACCGATTTGCCGGACTGTAAATTTAAGCGCCACGTCAAACGGTTTTTAGTTTCAAAAGGATATTATAGAGCGGATCAGTATGTGAACGATAGTCATGTCTGGAATTGACTCCTCTCTGTGCATCCACTAAAAGCTATTGTATGATGTATCGGAAATATATGTTAAAAAAATGTACCCGATCGAGTTTCTTGTCGGTTCTTCTCGATGACTGGGTTGTTTTCCGAACCGGTGGTAGTCTTTGACGTTCATAAATGCCGTATTAGGACCTAAACTGAATAAAGTATTTTTGATTTGATTTGACTGGAACACGCACACAAAATTTCACCAAAATTGGTCCAGCCCTTTAAGATGAGTTCAGTGACATCGCACGTACAGAAGAAATTTATATATAAAGATGTGCACACAACGATTAGGCATATTTATATACATTCATACACATACACACTTATTATATAAAATCTAGTTAGACACATCTAAATTTAATATGTACTCGTAGATTATTTATGTTAATAAATATTTTATTCATCGCAATATACCTTATGATATATCCATATACTATGAGGTAATGAATTTAAAAAGTACGTAAGTTATATCTATGACATACTATAATACGTCACAGTAAGAGATTACTGTCTCAGATATAGGCTCGGCCTAGTTCAGGCGCTAAGATACATAGATATGTAACAATATTGTATATCGTAATATAACCTTTTGTATTATAGTGTATCATGTTGAATAAAGTAATTATTATTATTTGTCTTCTTTCTTTTGTTCATTCGTGCGAAGCCGGGATAGACGACTAGTATCAATTAAAAGTACCTCTCGAAGTGTTGCGGGTCTAAACGTGGCCGTAGTCTCAGCGTAACTGTAGCATAAACGCGGCAGGTGTTTGTACTAGTGCGGGCGAAGCGCGAGAGTTGAATGACGGTTTTAATATTTATCGCTCCGCTTATGTAGTCTGGTCACACCGCAATATGTTAGTCACTCAGCCGAATCGCTTCGATAGGCCGAGATCCAAATTAGTGATAGCTTGTTCTGTTGACCTATTTCTTTTTTTATCCGCGTTTAGCAAAAGAATAAGTCGTAAGTATTTATCCACAGTTGGAACTGATACGTCTGCATATAACCCAATTATGAGAACTACCAGGCAGACAGAAATGACTGGTTTGCGTCATTGTGTCTGGTTTCAGGTTATACATGGCATAACAGAGGAAAACGTTGTGATGATACCATAGCATGATGTCTGTGTGTCTGTTCACGATAAACTCAAAAACTACTGAACGGATTTACATTCCGTTTTCACCAATGGATAAAATGATTAATGAGGAATATTTTGGTATATAATTTGTCAAGGATTTTTTTCATAATCAGGGCGGGACAACGTCTGCCGGGCCCGCTAGTTAATTAGTTAGTAATAGCTTCAGCGTGGCTCTACCACCTACGAGTTTGTTTGTTTGTTACGCTTTCACGTAATACTACTCAACCGCTCGTCATAAAATTTTACTTACACCTGCACAGGAGTATAAACATGACATAGGGTATTTTTCGATCAGTAAAAAAGTGTTGTTCCCGAAGGCTAGGTCATATGTATATTTAAGATGAGCGAAACCAGGGGACAAAACTAGCAACAAAACATTTCAATATGTAGGTACTCTAATACTACCATACAATTGTTTAGCTTCAAAGGATATTTTGTTTACATTTATGTTTTTTTATCCATTATATATTTGACCACGATATTTTCGCCTATTGAGGCTACATATGTCGGCTTAAGAGAAATCAAAATACGTGCGTTCGTCTGTTTAGTTGTAAATTTACAAGGAATATTGTTAACGCACTTTTTTGGTGGTTCACGGTTTCACTCATAAGTTAAATGTTCATGTGATAGAAGACGGTAATACTGTAGTCCGGTGAAGCTGTGAAGGCTTTGCTAGTTAGCTTCGTCTGTCGCTACACCGTGGGGTTTTAGTCCGTGGCAGACGGAGGAGGGGAGGTGGGTTATCCGGCGCCCTCACTGACCGAACGAAACATAACAATATAAGCACTGTTACTTCACGTCGGTTTTCTGAGCCGACCCATTCATGCTGAAATTAGTAATAGCTTCAACGTAGCTCTACCACATCTGATGGTAATACGATAAACCTATAGGAGCACTGGTTCTTAAGTTCAGCTACTGGCACTTCACAAAAACTAGACAGACGGGCAACGGAAAAGAGCGGCCATGCCATGTTCTTTTTCATGACCGAAAGTTCGGGCTCATTGCCATATTCAGGCTTACATACTGATGTAGTATCCGAACAGTGAACGAGCTAACACTGAGCTATTATCGCATCGTTTGTATAATAAATCTGTCTGTAAAAGCGAATCTTTCAGACAAATTAACGTATAAATTGAGAAAAATCAAAATGTTTAACACCGATGCACTTTTAGAACCGGTCTGCAGTGTATCAAGATTGACGATAACTGGAAGATTAATACTATAACCACAGGCTAACTTGTATTTCAATATTTTGTAATGAACATACGTTTGTTGAAAATCTGTCACCAAACCCTTATGGGTGTGTTCTTGCAAGCTGTATTTCAGTGTCATTCCCCCTAGGCTTAGCGTAATTACTATCTTGGACCTGGACAAGAGATTGTGGTGAAACGTTAAAAACCTATAACACTGGTCTGCAACAAAATCCTCCTTTAAAAAATTATGTCATAAATATGAAGATTTTGATGCTCTGAATCTGTTCCCGATAGCCGATTTTTTCTATCACGTCTAGATTTTTCGATACGGTTTTTTTTTCAAAATATCATAAATTGAGTTTTTTCTTATTCATTTTATTTATTCACATCGTATATATACATACGAAATAGGTTTTTGTCGTAATAGACGGCAGGAAAGTATGGAAAGTTCTGTGGAAGTACATAATATGAGCCTGCACAGTATTTACTGTGACTTTACAACAGTTAGTTGAAAACTTGTCTTTTAATAGTTTACGTTCTATATCAAAAACTTTAGTGAGTTTTGCACAAAACTCATACTATATGTATATATTTTTAAAGTAGTTTATGTGTAGGTTATCCATTTTCTATGAACAGACATAATAAACATAAAATAGATTTTTTTATTGAATTCCATTCATTTTTAGGTTATGAAATGCCGCGCACTTGTAAGAATTCTACAGACTGTTCTTAGAGAGCTAGGACAGATAACGTTTTCAATTCAAAGTTGAACAAAGCTGAGAAAAGCTTGGGTGGCTTTTGTAAAAGTGTGTGATAAATCTCTTGGTACCTAATACAAAAGCTCACAACTACCGACAAAATATTCGAGAGCTTTTTTCTGCTTGTAAAGCCTTAGGATGCAATATTTCACTCATAATTATTTTTTTGGACTCGCATGTAGATTTTTCGTAAAACTCTTTGTCGTGTCAGATGAGCATGGTTATAGGCTTCCTACAGATATTACGCATATTTAAAGACGCTACAGTGGAAAATAGTCAGCAGCAACGCTTGCCGACTTTTGTTGGTCTATTGGCCGAGAAACTTCCATGGAAACTATGAAAAGAAAAAAACTACAAAATTACTTGAATTATATTACCCTAATGAGGTAAATATACTGGTATTTCTATAACTTATGACTGTAAAATTAGCATTTTTCGCTGTAGAACTTAGACCGTAGTCTTTCTTCACTTTCTTGTAATTGTTACTACTTTGATAATACGTTTTTTAATGAAATGGACATTGCACTTAAAATCTATATGCTGTATTTATATGCATGTTAAATTCCGTGTTTAGAGCACCAACTATAACGTTATCATGCGTGAAAACAATGAGGAGGTAAAAAAAAATTTTTTTTGCAGACCAGTGTAATCTGTTAAAAAAAAACTTCAGGTATCACATCAAAAACACTAATAACGACGATAAAGTAAAACGAACTTTTAATTGTATTAAATCTATGGATGAAACTGTACACAAAACCGGTGAACTAATTCAGAATTTGGCACGATATCACGCGATGTATAGAAATACATATATTTATTGTAAAAAATCAGGAAGGACGTCGGACGGTCACGAGCCAACGCATTTGTCTAGGAGATAGACGTGGATTGCATTTACGATGTCAAAACTAATTCTTGAACTTAGATTTAAAAAAAACAGGACGTGTCGTAAAAACTCATGATAGAAGTGAAACTTTTGTATAACATACTAAGACATGGGGCCCTTCAAGCATGGCGTGAAGAGCCATTTACGCAAGCCGGTATGGCAGTGGCGACTGGCGATGAATAGTTCGTCTCTCGGTGGTCGCCGTTGTTTTTGATTATACTGTGCTTTACATCAGGCATAGTGCAGTCACTTTGCCGTGCTACAATTAAAAAAAACATTTTAATTAAAAAATATACAACAAGAAGCCAACGTCACACGGTGTTCACATGCGATCACCCATCCAAGTACTGACTGCGCCCGATGTAGCTTAGCTTCAGTGATCGGACGAGAGCCGGTGTTTTCATCACTCTACAAGACACAGTGTTTATATCCACCACTTTTCGTCACACAAAAAGTTTGCCGACCAGAATTTCAACGATCTGAGGTGATTTCAAAGAGGTGTATCTGCATCTATTTTTTTTATGTCAAAGGAGGCAAACGAATAAGTGTGTCACCTGATTTTAAATGACAACCACCGTCCATAGACATTAGCAACACCAGGGGTGTTGTAAGTGCATTGCCAGTCTGTGTAAGGGGGACGGGGGAGGAGAAGGGAAAGACGTGAAGGGGAAAGGGGGGACGAGGAGAGTGGATGGGAGGACGCTCTCGCTGACTGAACTAAACGCAAGAATGCAAGCACTGTTACTTCACGTCGGTGTTCTGTGAGAGGGTGGTATTACCCTGGGCGAGCCGACCCATTCATGCTGAACCACACCTACAGTTTATACGTACGTTTATACGTTTATACGTACATATATAGACGTAGAATCGGTCAACGATGGGAGGCACGAGTCAAGATCAAAAATGCTTTATTCAATTTAGGCCCTGAGAAGGTGCTTCTGAACGTCAAAACTACTACCGGTTCGGAAACAACCCAGTCATCGAGAACTGGCAAGAAACTCAATCTGGTTTATCTTTAACCGGTCTGTACATGCTCATTTTCCACAGATAAAAACTAAAGAAGTATACTGAATTTTTTGATAAGCTAATGAAAAAATTTAGCCAGCAACCTAGATGTCATTATTCAAACAGTAACTTAATAAAAAACATTGTGTGTATCAATGTATACACGCAGAGGAAGTGAAACTTACTTGGCTTACATGTATTAAATTGCATATATATGAGAATGCTCATAAACTTATATACTATATGAAGTCCCGTTGTATGAATACTCAACTATATATTTTAGTATACTACGGGACCCAGACAGACAACAGAAACATACCTACCTTACGTTTTACACGTAACGAAAATTTTTCTCTAACGTGCCATAAAAATTTTCACTTCAAAAATGGATTTATGTATTTTCTTTTGGGTGCAGTGTATCCCCTTGCTTCCTGCTACTAACGTCCATGTATGTGTGTATATTTGTACGTAACTCTAAAGTAGTAGAAAGAGATAATGAATCTTATACTAGCGGGCCTGGCAGACGTTGTCCTGCCCTGATTATAAAAAAAATCGTTGACAAATTATATACCAAAACGTTCCTCATGAATCACTTTATCCACTGCTGAAAACCGCATGAAGAACCTTTCAGTAGTTTTTGAGTTTATCGCGAACAGACAGACAGACAGACGCGGTAGGGGATTTAGCATACCTAGTTAAAGTTTATATGGAGAAGAAGTGCAGAAAGCTATTTTTTTATATAAAATGCATTACAAGCATATTAAATTAATTAATATATACATTACCCACACTACTGCTGGAATTTTACACAACATATACCTACACACATGTAAATGGAAAAGACATTTTGACATCCGTCACTTTACTCTTACGTTCCAATTACCTACCTTTTCAATATTTTTAACATAAATGACGTTGCATGCCTCACATGCCCTCTGAAATCAATTGGTCAAATTATAGGTTAATTTTATAACAATATAATATGTAAATTCATAATAAATATACATCAATAATTAATTAATATGTAACCGCCTGTTTATTGTTTCAAATTTATAATTAATATCAATTTTCATTTACACATACATTTTTTTAAATGTTTATGTAATTTAAAAAAAGTGGCAAATAACAGAGTAGCCATGATGAAAATCTTTGATTATAGAAGTATACCCTTTCACAAAAGAACCCAAATAAAGTTTAAATAAATTTAATAAACTTTAAAACATCAATGAACTATGGTCGAATGTCGACCACTGGGCGCCCATTAGTAATATATAGTTATGTTACTACGGCATAAAGGATCAGAGAAACTCACTATAACTCTGCTTCTTGGAATTTGGGAGACCTCCATTTCTTCACGTTTATGTGCACGTATCATGCAACAGTTACTCATAAATTCAGCCATATCTTTTTGTTTATTATTAAGTTTCGTTTAATTTTGTAGTCCAAATTTTGCCGGGATCTTCTTCTTTCATGTAGTGGATTTTATATATTATTCATAACCTTGTGTTATTTGACTCTATATTTTGTAATATCGGTGATGTTTTACGTAATATAGTTCGGTTATTGTGTACAAATGAAGTGGATGGGAAATAATATCACGAAGCATGAATTCGCAGAGGCAGAAGTTTCTTGTGATAATTTCTGCGTTCTAATAATCTGGTTGCTCCCTTGTTAGAACTTTCTATAGAATATTTGTAGCCACAACGCACACGCCACAAATACTCCATGGAAACTTTTAACAAGGCAGCCACCATCTTGTTAGAACGTTGAAATTGTCTAGAAAATTGGTTGCCAAAAATAAAACTAAAAAAAAAATTGTAGCCCCCGTAATGTTCACCGTTCAGATTCAAAACTCGAACTGAATGACTTAGTGGTTACGGAACAAGAAGTATAAAAAACGAAAAGCACAATGAAGGAGAGAAAAAGTTTCAAGATTGACCTATGCAAAATTTTAGTCTAAATACATACTGTATTAGAAAAAGTAGCCTAGCTCCGAGTCATTAAAGTAATCATTTGTATAAAACAGTATGTTTGCCGGCAAATATTTTTGTTTTACGGTCTTAAAACGTGAATCAGTTGCGATTCTCGGCGTTAATAGCCGTTCATCGTCACCGATGTTTATTTTAATGAAAAACTTACATCTAAGCTTCTAAAAATTAGTAGTAGATGAAGAATTTAATAAATATCTTCTATACATATAATAAGAATGTAAATCTAACGGGTCTGTACTTTTTAGATTTTTGTGAAAAAAATCGTTGCAGGAGTCTTGGAATAACTAATAAAATACATTTCAATACAGAAACGTCTGTCTGTCTGTTTGTATGAACACACAACACTGCTGAAGTACTGCATTTACGATAAAACCCCACTAAGAAAATCATGGAGAATATTCTTGAGTAACATTTGGTCTTGGTTCATTAAAATCGGTTCAGCCTATCAAAACTAATTCTAATTTTAATGACGAGGCGACTTAACTACGAGAGGAAAGTAGATAAGTAAATAGAATGAATACATTTACATGATTTTATTAGTCACTGTGTTTTTACAGTAGGTTCCACGCGGACGGAGTCGCGGGCACATTTAGTATACAATATTTTCATAGATGTTTGAGGTGAAACTTCTTATGGCATGGTAGAGAAAATTTTGCGTTACGAGTTAAACGTATATCTTGTTATATCTATCTCATTTACACTTGGACAGATTTGTATTAGTAGGAGAAATGCTTCTATTAATTTTTAAAAAAGCTACGGACCGTGGGATTATAGGGAGTATTCTTAAATATAGGAATACTGAAAATAATCTGTTTTACCGATATTGTAACGATCGTTGCTAAAAAAAAATGAAAAGGATCAGATCAGATATGGCGCAAAAATGATGACAGATCGGGAAAAGCAATACTTGAGTGGATACTTTATGGTCTAAACAGAATACGATGCTGATGAGGTGGACTGACGATCTGATAAAGGTGGCAGAAGACTTGGATGAGGATCGCCTTTGATAGATGGAAATGGCGTGCAATGGACGAGGCCTACGTTCGACACTTTCCAAATTTGGATAGATTTAAAATTACCTATGTAATGATAATGCTATCTATCTATGTATTTTTACAGTACATTCTAACAGTCTCAAGCATGACATACGGCAGCCAAACCGTGGAAATATACACAAAGAGCAAAACACAAAATCAAGACCTGTCAAAGAGCAATTGAACGGAACATCTTGAAAAAAAATCTAAAAGATAGGATACTACGTATATAAGAGCAAAAACCAAAATAATTGATGCTCTAGAATACAGTCTCAAAATAAAATTGAAATAGGCAGGACATGTAAGGATGCAACCGGAAAGGTGAACAAAAGTTGCTACGATGTGGACGGGTCCAAGCGGAAAAAGAAGAATTGCTAGACCTAACCCAAGATAGTCAAGTTGGAAAATAGCCACAGATTGGGCCAACGCAGTGAAAAGCAGAGACAGATGGCAGGAGCTGTAGGAGGCCTTTACCCGAGAGTGGTCCAGACCAAGATATTTTACATTGACTTATTTTATAACGTAACTTTTTTGTAACTTTTGGAGTAAAATTGCTTCACGAACGCTTGACTTGGGCAGTAAGCTGGTGAATGCGTGACAAAATGCGTTACGAAAAGTGTGATCGGTCGAGGCGAACGGAAGCTACGTTTCGTATTATCAATGAAAACCCATAATAAATTTAAATATTGCAAATATTCGTTGAAAATTAATATATGTGTATGTACACACCTGTATATGTTATACATATATAGGTATACATATAGATGGAGCTAAAGAAGTTTTACTTCAGTCGTGTGGTCTAAAGGCCACTCGTTTTTATTTTATTTTTAAATAATGTCTTTCTCTTGGTTTTTGGAATAAATGGGCTTTTATTTTACTATTATATAACAGTACGTTACCCTTCCTATAAAACATGCTACGATAAAAACTATCTTTAATTGATGTTTTTATGGTCAGTAACATAGATGCGGTGAAGCATTAAAATAGTTTATACTTTTCAAATCCCGACTTTTATATTTCGTTTTATGTGAATCTTGTCTATCGAGTTCGCTTTATTTATAAATCTCTATTCGTTATCTTATCGTAAAGTCTAACGTTGAAGCTAGCTTGACCACTGTAAGAGAAAGTTGTTAATGATAGGTAGAATATTTTTATATTGTATCAGGACAAAATAAACACCATATGTGGACATTCTTTCTCATTTTTACTTTACCTTTGTCAATCAAAATTAGTGCAATATTCTATCTAAAGTATTTTAATTTTAAAAAGTATAATAATATTAACAATAACGTTTATTTAAAAAAGAACTATAGGGACCTAAAGTTTAAAACATTTATTGAAAGACAAAATTGCAACATATATATAGTCCTGAAGCACGTTTGAAGTCTACTCCTTAAGAAGTATTGTTTTCTATTATATCTCATATTGGGAGCATCCAGTAATTTGAGAATTCAGCAGTCGAAATTAACACATACACAGTAACACATATTTTTATTATTATGAAGATTGGAAAAATGTCATCCTTTTTAACACAGGTGTTTGCTAACAGCGTAGATGTTATTTTCTATGTTATCAATACTGTCGATGTATTGTTAATGCACTTTTATTTTTATTAATGTAGTTTATTCCAAATTATTCCGTAATTTAAATTGGATTAAACTGTTCATAACTTCTAAGATTTCCACCTGTTTTCCACATTAGCAATGATAAAAGTTACTAAATAAACCGGTGTCATGCATCACATCTTAACGAAATGTGTCGTCATGCGATAAAATTTGTATCTCAATTTCATTCTTATCTTAAAGCGGACCTAAATTAGTGTCACAATAATTAAAATCGAATTTGCGAAATTCTAATGGAATTATTTTAGATTTAAGTAACACGTGGAGACCTTTTGTGCTATTTATTTAGTGTCTTTAAAACCGGAATTACATGCGACGTTCAGCCGAGATGGAATAAATTGCTATTTAAAATTAATTACAATGCGTAAGATTATGTAATAAAAATATGTGTTAATTTCGACTGCTGAATGCTCAGACTACTGGATGCTCCCACTATGACATATATAATAGAGAAAGGAGGTAAATAAACGTATCTCCTATAATACTGAATCCAATATACTATAGTTTATATATATATATTTATTATATTTGAATATATCGCACTAGCGACACGCCCCGTCTTCTCGTCGGTGTAGTATATGGTTCGAACACCGGCATGTACCACCGATTTTTTCGGAATTCACGTACATTTACTTAAACGTACATTTATTTAAATTGGTAACGCTATTATAAAAACTATACAAAGTAATAACTATAAAAAGTATAGATACGTTAGATTTAGATTCTTATTATATGTATAGATATAAACGTGACTTTGTTTATTTGTCATGACTTAACTTCTCAACCGATCATTATGAAATTTTACATCGACGTTGTCATGGGGACAGAAAAGGACATAGCGTCACATTCATACATTAATATGCACTCTTCCCAAGGGATAGATTAAATCTCCATTGATGCGAGAATATCCACGAGCAATAGCTAGTAAATGTAATGTATTTGTATTACGTACAACGACACATATACAACGAATTTTTCCGAATGCGCGTACATTTACTAATTTAAAATTGGTAACACTTTACGCGGACGGTGAAGGAAAACATCGTGAGGAAACCTGAATCTAAGAAATGTCTTTTAGTACTAATATATGTGGAGAAACAGAACTGTGGATTTCTCAGAGTTTGAAATCGCCAATACCTCATCGGCTGGCGCGGTGATTATGCCCATACCTTCCTTCAGGAAGAGGCCTATGGCCCTGTAGGTAGTATCTTAGAGGCTGATGATGATGATAAATATTTCAACGATTTAGATCCCCTTTTTTTGGGGTTTTGATATACGCACTTCGTCAAATTTATATAACCTACGCGAGATTCTTCATAAAAATAATTAATTTTTTGTTGCGCTTTGTTTTGAATCTGTGATATCTTTTAATATATTCTATAAAATTGTATGCTATAAAAAGCAATTTTGTTCTACATTAAATGTTAAACATTAAATAACGAATATAGTTAATTGTATCAATATTAGCACTTTATTCCTATTTATGAAAAAATGTCACTTTTTCATTTTAAAAAATAACGATCTCAATTACAAAAATGTACAAAGATCTAAAGATAAATGATCGAAGTGAAATAAAATCAACTATAACAAGTATTTATAGTCGTTGATAGAGGCTACATAAATTGGGAAACGCTTTGGTAAATCCAATTAAATCATAAATTGATGTTGAAAATCGGTGTATAGGAAGATCGGCCGGTCGACGAATCGAGCGGTAACAAACGGCACGTTCTAATTCCGTCGGAGCACCCTGACGTCTATTTCAGCTGATCTAATTATAACATGACAAAGATCCATCGCGTACATACATATGTGGATCGGTATTCCTTTTGCTTGTAGATGTATCGCGACGATACGTTGCATAATCCACGAGCAATGAGTTTCGTGAAGTTGAATTTCAGTTGGTAGAGTTTACCTTCTTGTAAACTTTCTTCTCGAGCCCGTGATAGACTCTTATGTTTGACTAGCTGACCCGTGCCCACTTCGTTCGGCGGTAAATATTTTGATAAGAATTTATAATTGTTGTTGATAATATGACCAATAAACATCACTTAACGATTTAAATTCTTTATTTAATATAAAAAAACTACTTTTTGTGACTTAATTATAGAAGTGAGGCATATGCTATTGCTGACTTTTTTGTACGCCTTCACACTTTTTTTTAGAACTCAATCATATATCTCTCATCGTTAAGGCAGCGTTCATAAGAAACGTTTCCGTTCGACCGTTCTTTCTCCGACTTACTTTGCAAATCCGACTACCACAAAAAAGTCTTTTCATTTTTCGTCTTAATATAGGTAGGGTACCTGACACTCACAAATAACGTGGCATTGTATTAGTAAAATAATTTTCAAAATCGGTTTAGTAGATCCACATATTACGCCCTACAACGTCACAAACTCACAAACTTTCCTCTTTATAATATTAGTATAGATATCTTATATTTAAGGTGATTATGATTCAGTTGATAGCTTGTTCGAATACTGCATCGATGGACGTACGTTTGAATCCTTGCGACTGAGTCGTAGCTATCGATAAAGGAAAACATCATAGTGAGACCAAAGCACGGTGGTAGGTTTTGGCCGAGTCCGCCTGGCTAGCTAGCACCCTCAAATTGTAAAGCTGTCGCCAAGTACCTGTTGGTGTGTTCCGGTATGAAACCTTAATATTTTTTTTTATATATCATAGGAAGGCAAACGAAGAGGTGGGTCACCTGATGTTAAAAGTGATCACCGCCGTCCATAGACACCAGCAACACGAGAGGAGTAGCAAGTGCGTTGCCAGCCTGTGTTGGTGGGGAAGGAGGGAGAGGGAAGGGGGAGGATGGGAAGGGAGAGGGGGGACGTGGGCCTCCGGCGCTCTCACTGACCAAACGAAACGCAACAATGCAAGCACTGTTACTTCACGCCGGTTTAATCATGAATATGAAAAGGAAAAATATATTTAAAAAGTCTCAAAGATACTATGATCCTATGCTAAAACTCTGTGATTACGTTTTAAAGTGTGTAAAAAGTGTCGGGGCAATGACATGGTGCGTACAAGAGTACGACGTCATCCATCATACGAGACGAGAATGCCTAGTCTTCAGGTGGTAGCTAGGCAGGTGGACTTAGAAAAAAGCCCTAACACCATGCTGGTTTCATAATTATATATTTTCTTATATCTTATAAGTTGTTGCGTTTCACTACAATCTCATCTGATGTTAAATGACGACATGGTATAAGTTGATAAACACATTATACCTAGAGAGGAGGCTGACCCTCAAGTGCAGCTGCCGGAACACACTAAGAGGTGCTTGGCGACAGACTTGCAACTTGAGCACAGTATAAAATATAAGAGACAGTACGGAAACTACATACAAACGCTCGAAAACGATACACTCACACAAACATGTGCATCAGCGAGAGGTTTTAAAAGGTACTCTATGGACAGCACCGCGAAAACCTCTTAGGGGTCTCGTCGATGCGCATGTTTGTGTGAGTGTGCCGGTGCGAATGTTTGTAGGTAGTTTCCGTACTGTCTATTATATTTATACTGTGACTTGAGGTTCGTAGATAGCCAAGTAGAGTTAGAAAAAGCCATACAACCCTGAGTACCTACCACTTACCAATTTTCGATACACAAAAAGCATGTCGATCAGAATTTGAAAATCCTCCCATAAGAAGTTTGACTTCAATAAATATGGAACATGAATTCTAAGATGTCACAAAAACTCCTTACAAAGTTCTGACTATAGTCGACTGCAACCACTGTACCGCGCGTACGTATGTGTGGGGAGGTAGGGAGTGGGAAAGAAAGAGAATGAACTGCCATGAGATTCCTAGTGTCAGACAGATCTTACGATATCAAAGCACAATTTTTGAAGCCGTATATTTACGAGCATAATTATATCCAATCCCTGTTTTTGTCCAATATGATCTTTAAATAAGTACAAATAAGAACCAATGTAGATGAAATTAATCTTCGTTTCTTGAAAATATCAATCTATACTAATATTATAAAGAGGTAAAGTTTGTGACGTTGTGGCGTTGTAAGGGGTAATCTCAGGAACTACTGGTCCGATTTAAATAATTCTTTCAGTGTTATATAGCTCATTCATCAAGAATGGTTATAGGCTATATATCATTACGCTGAGACTAATAGGAGCGGAGCAACAATGAAAAATGTTTTAAAATCGGGGTATTTTTTCCTTTTGAGAGCTTCCGCTGCGTCTTGCCCAAAATAACTATTCCACGCGTGCGAAGTCGCGGGCAGAAGCTATTAACTAATTATATTATCTATAATCAATACTAATATTATAAAGAGGTAAAGTTTGGCAGGTTGTAGGGGGTAATATCTGGGGAGTCGGAGAAAAATGGTCGAACGAAAAAGTTTCTTACGAACGCTGCCTTAATTATGAGATATATATGATTGAGTTCTAGAGAAAAGTTGTAGCTTGATAATGCCTATTAACGCCCAACGAAGTGGGCACGGATCGGCTAGTCTAAAATAAAATAAATTATAGCCATCATCGTGTTAGTACACTGAAGTTATCAGAAGACTTTGTAGAATGCGATAATTATCCGTTTGATAATGGAAGTAATAATTTTAAACATAGAAGACTAGTTTTTGCTTGCGGCTTAGCTCGTTATTGTAGATTTGAGCTGCCCTTTGAAAATAGTATTTTTTTGTGGAAAACGTACCCTATGTCCTTTTTTGTCCACCTGACAACGTGTATGCAAAATTACACGATGATTGGTTGAGTATTTAAGACGACAAACAAATTTACTTTTACATTTATAATATAAGATTAGATTGGATAAAGCAGGAAAAGTTAGATTTTAAAAACACCTATGAATGTATTCATTAAATAATTTTCATCATTGCAAAGAGATAAAATAAAATTTGAAACAACCTTCATTAATCTGAGATTGAAATAGATATTGTTTTGAAGTATGCCCATTTTCCCAAGTATGCTGTTTTCTTTCTATACATAAATAAAAATCAGAGACGATGGAACTTTCCATGTGTCGTCAACGCTATGACGGTTATTTTCATCTTATATTACTATCAAAATAGAGCCGCTTTGTGACTGTAAAACTCTCCTAGAAAACTGCAGCTTAAGTTTCCAAATTCGAATTAAATTAAATAACATCATAGGTTGTAATTAAAAATATATCTCATGATAAATCCTGAAATATCTTGAACGCTTACAATAGATTTTTGGCGTGAGAAATAATAAATCACGGTTGGAATTCTTTTAGTTAGTGGACGACGTAGACACATTTGCCGATGTCAATATTTTATTGTCTCAGAAGTTTTCTTACTTTTTCATTACTGGCAACTCAGTCATCTTCAAAGACTATATTACTGCCATTTTCACGTATTAAATCAGTCTCTTCTGTTTTATGCGATAAATATACATATAATAACGGTTACAAAATACGAAAGAAAGAAAAAAATATAAATATTACAGTATTACAACAATATTACAGCACTAATTGACTAAACAAAATAACCTATCTCATATTCTATAATTCCACTGTAATTTGTAATCGTTCTTAAAAGTTTTATAATATTTTTTTTATTGTAGCATAACACAATGACTGCACTATGCCTGATGGTAAGCACAGTATAATCCAAAAACAATGACGACCACCGAGAGACACACTATCCATCGTCGATCGCCGCTGCCATGCCGGTCTCCGAAAGTGTATCTTTACGTTGCGCTAGAAGGACCCCATGTCATAGGAAAGAGGAAACACACAGACCGGAAGATTGTTCCACAGCTTCTCGACACGACAAAGATAAGACGTGCGAACTTTCTAGTTCGTACCCAGATAGGATTCATAGTAAAACTGTGGCTCCGAAGACCAGCGCGCGTGATGTGGTTATGAAAAGGAGAGGAAAGGATCAAATTGAATTACTCTTCAGAACACTCGCCATGATACAGACGATAGAACACGCTCAGTGAAGAAATGTCTCTGCGCAACTGAAGCGGCTCTATAAACTCTATAAAGTCTGCATTATTAACAATGCGGACAGCCCGTCTCTGCAACCTGTCCAGGGTATCCAAGAGGTATTTTGCCGAACCGTCTCAGAGGTGCGAGCAGTATTCCACGCAGGGCCGTGCTTGGGCCTTATAAAGGATGTTGTCTTGCATTACACTTAATTGGTGAACTTGCGATTTATATGCCATTCTACTAATTTAAATCAATAAATAATTTAACCTCAAAAAGATAGAAAATATAATAAATTTCGTTGCAATTATTTTTTCTGCCACTCTTCCACCCTCAAAACAGCAAAAAAGATCTTAGAAATTAGTAATATAATATTGACGGCTTACTATATTTATCTATTTATTTATATACATTTATAGATCTTTATAAATAAGCGATTGAATTCCAATGTATCATTTTTAAGCTTTAAATGCCAACGACATTGTTTAGAAGCGCCGGCAATTTATTTAAGATCGGCATCTTAGAGAAGACAGGTCTGGCTGAATATCTTGTCAAATAGGTGAGTCATCGACGCTGGCCATCAGCGTAGATCCAGTATCTTGAGACTCTCACCCTGCCAATTCTATTCTTGATAACAGGTGGTAACGATTTACAAGGAATAATAGTCTTTATTTAAAATCCATAGAGTCGTTTTTTCATTAACGTTTGTTGTTATTTTCGCGATAATCAAACTTTACTTTTCAACTCATTGGTTAAGGTTCAAATTAGTTGTGTCTTATATAATATTATACTGGTAGTTTGTAAATGTTAGGCCAGTTTGATCTGTACGCCGCAGTGATAAATGATAATTTTGTTTGAAAATCCGTGAGGTGATAGAATCTGAAATACTCAACGGTATTTTAAAGACTAAGTACGTTATTGACGGTGTCGAGAACATTCTAATATTTATATAGACCATAGATTACAGATGACCAATGATAACAATAATCGTATCTGTTTTAATATTGAGGAAAATTTTGCAGAAAATCTAAATCTGTCTAGAATTATAGATAGACTAGCTTTTGCCCGAGACTTCGTTTACGTAGAAGGTAAAAATATTACGTACGTATATTCCTATTGGTCTTAGTGTGATGACGAATAGCCTATAGCCTTCCTCGATAAATGAACTATCTAACACTGAAAGGCGTAGTCCGGTGAAGGTGTTAAGACCTTGCTAGATCAATAGCGTAGTCAGTTCGAAAAAAAAAACGCTGAAAGATTTTTTTAAATTGGACCAGTACTTCCTGGCATTAACGCGGTCTAGCAAGCAAACTCTTCAGTTTTATAATATTAGTATAGATATATTTGCTTAAAAAAAGACGACGGTTATCAAAAACCATGTTTTTGGTAATTAAGATAGATTAAAATCTATGCATATATACCTGTATTTTTTTTTTAATTTTAAATACATTTTGTTTAAGTAAGCATACTTTTTTCTTTTCTTTTTCTTTAAGTATGATTACATATTTAAATAATTTTAGCAGATATATATTATATTTTTCCATTACAATACTTAGTTCAATTCCTAATGACTATATCTTTTTTATTGCTTTTTAATATATCTTAACATCATTATCATCATTACATAGTATAAAACAAAGTCCCTTACCGCGTCTGTCTGTCTGTATGTTCGCGATAAACTCAAAAACTACTCAACGGATTTTCATGCGGTTTTTATCAATGGATAAAGTGATTCATGAAGAAGGTTTTAGTATATAATTTTACAAGGATTTTTTTATAATCAGGGCGGGACAACTTCTGCCGGGCCCGCTAGTTACATACTAAATCTTCTAAAACTAAGTAAGGTCCTAAATAATGTTTATATTTAAATTACAAGGGATTTTGAGACTTTTTACAATTAATTTTCTTTTTCTTCGACGAAATGGCTTACGTACATATTATTATAGAAAATTGAACGCCCTACATAAAAAAAACTTTGCATAGTTTTTGATTACTCCTTCAAAAGTTATTTGATGTGAAAATTGAACTCGTATAAGTTTTCAGTTTCTTTTTACTTTTCCGAGAAAGTGACTACGATTTTGATGAAAGTCATTAATTTATTTCCAAAAATAAATTAGTCACATGAAAAGACATCAACTTGGTAAATAACGGACACCATATTCATTACCGACCCTTAGTTATAGTTTTCGTCATATTTAACAAATATCACTCTGTAAAAATCTTCAAATGTGTTCTATAAATACATCATAATCTATACTAACTTTATAAGGCTGAAGAGTTTGTTTGTTTAAATCCACTAATGTCAGGAACTACTGAAACATGCTGTCAGTGTTGGATAGCTCATTTATCGAGGAAGGCTATAAGCTTTATATCATCACGCTAAGACCAATAGGAGCGGAGTACCAATGACGAATGTTTCAAAATCGGGGTTAAAGCATGTATTATTTAAAAATAGTTTTACCGTTGAAGCTTAGCCCAAAGTATCTATTCCACGCGGACGAAGTCGCGGGCAGAAGCTAGTGTATTTTATACAAATAAAAGAAAAACTCTGATAAAAACCTAACATTACCTTTTAAAATGGGTTTGCATTAACCCGACCTCGAATACAATGTTTATGAATGAGCTAACTTTATAATAATCTTCGCTGGAACATCTCCAGTTTGACGTCCAGCTGGCGTGAACCGAACGGCCTTAATCAAATATAGACACTTAGGTGGCTGACGTGCAAATCATCTGCACAGGGTTGCACTTTGCATTCTTTGTCTCCCTTTTTCTGAATTCGACAAAATTATTGTGTACTAGCTATGCTCGCGACTCCGTCCGGGTGGAATCTAATGTAAAAGTAGCAGTGACTAATAAAATCATCTGAATGTATTGAGTCCATTTACTTATCTACTTTTCTCTCGTACTTAAGTCGGATTGTCATTAAAATTACAATTACTTTTGATAGAGTGAACCGATTTTAATGAAACCAAGACTAAATGTTACTCGAGGATATATTTTATGATTTTCTTGAAGAGGTGTTATCATGAATGCAGCTTTTTAGCAGCGACGCGTGTTCATACAAACGTAGAGATAGACAGACATTTCTAAAATTGATTGATATGTATTTTATTACTTATTCCAAGACGCCATGAAAATAGACAGACAAGACATTTCTAAAATATGGTAAGTTTTTTCCTCTTTTCAAATCATCGTATTAGTTTAACCAGGGATTCCCAAGTGGTCGATATCACCTCTTATATCTATATTTTTCCCAAATACATGAAATGAAATGACTTTCGAGATCAGTGAGGCTTAAAAATCGACCCTTATTAATTAACACAAGTCCTTATTTGATACTTTCAAAATACTATATGAGTTGTGTTACGTGCAAGAATATTTTAGTAAGAAGTATCATCGTTACATTTTTAAAAACTCGACAAGCCAATAAGCGTTAAAAATTCATAAAAGATGAATAACTCAGCAAGTCAAGGCAGTCTTTCAAGGCACGTTTTGACTTGCAGTTTTTTTTTTTTCGAACTGACTATGCGCTATTGGCCTGATTGACATCTTCACCGGACTAAAAAAATGCTCTGTATTTAATGCATACACGCGATTTAAAAGTAATTTGAGTATAGGGGCCTGAAGTATCAGGTCATTTGTCCAAATTAGTTTGGAAATCGCTGGTTTAAGCTGTCAACCAAGATCAGGTTGATTAAATATTTTACACGTAGCTCACCAATTTCGAGAATTCTGAAAATGGTTCAAAATTACATTACTTTTTTATTTTTCCTTCGCCACGGCTTTTTTTCTAAATTAGTTTCAGCAAATTTCAGCTCAAGATATGAATTTTTAAAAGTTACTCCAGGTTTGTTATTCCCCGTTGTCGTATACGGATATACCACCAGATTCAAGGACTTTTAAGGTCTTGTGGGAATTTTAGGGGGGCTGGTATTAGTCGCATCCGCAGGAAGTGTACCTCTCATTCCCTTTGGACGTGCTCTCCGGGTGCTGCTAAAAAGTAACACATTTTTGGCCGCCGTACTGTTCTGCGTAAATTGAACCTCCCAGTGACAAATAAAGTAATCAATCAATCGACGATAATAAAATAAGGGGAACTAAAGGATAAGAGGGTTTTAATAGATAATAAAATGAAGCAGGCGAGGATTTAGCTTATTTTTGCATAAGTAAGTAATTATGAATGTAGGTATGGTTATGCTTTATATGAATAAAAATATTTTGCCTAAAAAACTATGTCGTAACAAAAAGGTACAAAAAATTTGATCCCGCTTGTAATAATAGTATATTCGACAAACTAGATTCTCAATACAAATCTAGGGTCCAAATGAAATGTAATATTAGACATATATAATGGTTTTTTAAGGTCACTGTAAATTTTACGGATGTAATAGCTTCAGATACCGCATACCGTGTGCATCTAGATAACTTTTTAGAGGTGGTAGAGCCACGCTGAAGCTATTACTGGTTTCAGCATGAATGGGTCGGCTCGCCCGGGGTACTTCTACCCTCTCATAAAAAACCGACGTGAAGTAACAGTGCTTGCATTGTTGTGTTTCGTTCGGTCAGTGAGAGCGCCGGATAACCCACCTCTTGCGACGCTTCTGGTGTTGCGAGTGTCTATGGACGGTGGTTATCACTTAACATCAGGTGACCCACCAGTTCGTTTGCCTCCTATGATATAAAAAAAAACTCCTGTTTATCTTCAAACTAGTTCTTCAATATCGAGTGAAAATACATCAGTCTTGCTGACCGCCGCTGATCGCCTACGCATCGCGGCAACGTTCACATGGCAACGTGTGGAATATTTCACTTATTTCTTTCATAATACACAACTTAGTCATTTTATGCACGAGATGTATTTTCTATCGATAGCTAAATGTAGTTCAGGGTTGTTAAAGCCCTTTTGGTGGTAAGTTCATAAGTTTTTTTTTTAAATGAAATCTCAGACTAAGTAATAGAAGTACATTAAACATTTTTGCCATCGACAAATGTGTCTTTTGTACATTTGAAATTTATATTTTCACTACATGAATTCTCGCAGTTTATTTCCCCCCCCCCCCAGTTACTTGTAAATGTCTATTTGATCTTTAAATATATAAATAAAAAATAGTCAAAATGTTTTGACATATATATAACTAGCGGGCCCGGCAGACGTTGTCCCGCCCTGATTATAAAAAAAATCCTAGACAAATTATATACCAAAACCTTCCTCATGAATCACTTTATACGCTGGTGAAAACCGTATGAAAATCCGTTCAGTAGTTTTTGAGTTTATCGCGAACAGACAGACAGACAGACGCGGTAGGGGACTTTGTTTTATACTATGTAATGATAAGTATTGTTACGGGAAATTATACCAAAAAAACAAACAACATTGTGTTTCTGAAATAATTGAGGCGACATTAACCTCTGGACGGTCCAAAACCATAAAGGTTCAAGCTCCATACTAACAAATGTAGATCTCATGAGGCACAGGTCAACAGACTGTTCGCAGCATAAGTTTAAAAAAATACCTAATTTATCACAAAAATTACAAATTTATGTATATAATGAATTTATTATATCTATTTATATTCATATTTCATTGATTATAAAAAAAAATCCTTGACAAGTTAATTACTTAATATTAAGTTAATTACCAAAACCTTCCTCACTATATCTACTGGTGAAAACCGCATGAAGATCCGTTCAGTAGTTTTTGAGTTTATTGCGAACAGACAGACAGACAGACGCGGTAGGGAACTTTGTTTTATATTATGTAATGACAAACATTAATTTTATTTTTGACAAAATTTGAAATATTTTATTTTTGATTAAGCCTATTTATTTCCTGTTGTAAACTTTTATGTGTATTACCTGTACAAAATAATAAAATTTCAATGTTTCATATCTGCCAGGCGTACCGCGACGGTTCATTTTTTTATACCGGCACAAAAGTAATATATACATGCGAGCGAAACTTATTATAAGCGCGAGAAGAAAATTCCGTTATATTTAGAACGTACGCGCGTAATGTAACTATATTTCAATAAAATAATCAGCGACCTGCGATCGGATTTATACGCTATTTACAGATACGTTAGCGGATATACTCAGTATGTGGATCGACAGTATTCATAGTTTGCATACCTTTGCTTAAGGGGGGGGTAGGGTTAATTCGGTGAAAAAAATGCATATTTTCAAGATTTTTTTTTAGAGATACGGCTAGTGTGGGTTTATTTACTTAATATACATATAATAGTACAACATTTAAACAATATTCTGCCAAATTTTCAGCTCAAAATATTGAAAACTAAGCGAATGACAGTCAATTTTTGGAGGCGCCTCGAAAAAAAGGTGTTTTGCGGTGTCCAACATAACTCACGACTCAATCATCTGAAACGGAAAAATCAAAATGCATTCATTGAAGGAGATGTTTTTCTAGGTAACAACGAGGGCTTTTTTCGTTTATTTGATTTTTCGATTTTTGGTAGCACTTTGAAGCTGAAAAACCGATTTTCGCTAAAAAAAATCGACCTATTTGTTATTGTAAAATCAATAATTTTTCAAAAAATCAAAAATCTCGTCAATACCTGGTGAATTATATAAAGAAGAGCTGTACAAAATTTCAAAGCGATCGGCTTATAGATTTTGAGTTATCGTGGACACGGACTTCAGAAATCACAAGTTCCAGAAAAGCGCTTTAAAGTTTTCTCATTGAAAAATTTAAGATAAAGCCCGAAATTTTTTTATACTCAAACAGAGTCTTCAATACCAGGTCCATAAAGCAAAAAACCACCTTCAAGAAGATCCAGAGCATCTTTTTGTCCTTGTCTGCGTGAAATTCTCTCTTCTTTAACGTTGCGTGCCACTTGCTCCTCTGCTCTACTGATTCGTAACTCGTCAGCTTGTCGCGCCCATTCGTGAGAACTTAGCCCTGTACCGATCTGCATCTCTTCCATAAGGGCCAATAAAGCAAAAGAACCTTCATTGAAAGTACATGCAGCTATATTAGCTGCAATTTCAATAATTGTAGAGGCGCCACTCATTGATTTTGGTGATATTTTCCAAATAAGCTGATTGAGACTTTCATTATTATTTTGTGTAAAACCTCCAAGACATCGCTGCAAAAGTGCATCTTTGCTCAAATCTTCATAAATGGGCTGCATGGCTTGTAGAACATCTGTAGGAAGAGCTGTGTAGCTATGTTTGCAAGACCTTCTTTTTTGCATGTTTGGAAGGAAACTTTTCCGTCACACTTAACACATTTCACTAAAGTATCAATAGTTGAAAAAACAAGAACAAAGTCTATTATTCTATAATGTTTTTGAATATCTTCAACTACCCCTATAACAGGACTATGTCTAATTTTTTTCGACGACGCGCTACTAGCTTCCACTTCGTCCATTTCACGTTTACGAGGAGGCTCTCTTTTTTTCGATCGACACAAACGTAATCCACTATTCTCCCGATCTTCTCTGGTTATTTTTCGAGGCATTTTTAATAATAAATATTAAATATACAACGAAAACAGAATCAAAATTTTAGCGTCACTCGTTACTGCTCGGCACGGAGTACAACGATGAACTAAAGTATACAGTATATAATTGAATTAATATTATGTCTCAAAATGAGCAGAAGCAACCTTAAACTACCTAGAAAGACGTTCCTACTAATAATTAGAGATATTCAGAGCTCAATTGAAAATAGCATATAATAGCGCGTCAGGTAAGCGCACCTCCAAGCTGCATGCAGCGTTCGAGCAGTTAGAAAAGAACTTGCTGGACTCCAATGCTCATAACTTCGTCAATTTTGCTCCGATTGACTTGAAATTTGGACAGAATATTCTTGAAATGTTATACATTCATTTAAAAAAAAATGAGGAAAAAAAAAATTTAATACCCTACCCCCCCCTTAATAAATTTATTTCTATGTTAAAATGTTACTACAGTGAAGTATAGCCAAAATTTCAAGTGAGCTAAGACTATTTATCACTTATAGAGGCTTTTCATTCACTATATTTATAATAGAGTTTTGATATCAAAACCTACTTGACAACGTATTTGAACTTATTATTTGGCAAATAACCTAACACTTAAAAAACTGTTACAGCACTCATTGAGTCTGAAACATGGGATGGTTCGTTTGCGACTATCTCTAGTATTAAAATCATGCCGAAGATCAAAGAAGAGAGTAATTTTGTCATGAATAAAACAGCTCAGTCTTGATTCTGATCGTAATATATTTATCAAACATATAGCAAGTAAAAAATAGAGCCTATGACTAAGAGGAGTCGTGACTATTTGCTTGGCTGTGACTTATCCGTTGCTAAAATGAGAAAAATCTCAACACTATTTTATTATATTGTAGACCATAAATTATTTGGTTAGTTCCACTGGAAAGATATACACAAACTAGAAAACTACTACAATACTAGAAAAAGGATAACTACAGAAGTGATACGAGACAAATATACATTGAAAGGTACAACTAAACATGCATCTCAAGACTAATGTACTATACAACTGTTGATGAAATATTTTATAATTCGACTCGGCCCTGTAGGACAGTGTGAGTCAGGGCAAATTCTCGTAAACTAAATTTACAGCGACCGCGTCATATGCGATCCCGAAAACGGTTTTTGTGGGTACATGCCAAATTTAGATATCGCGGTTGCGGCCCACTTTCGTTCGAACGACGCGGAAAAGTATCCATTATGGGGTAATGCCACTGGATGGGGAAGTATTGGGTAAAACAGGTGATTATTTATTTTTACATAATGACAGAATTATATCTGATAGAAAGCAGTCCAAAAATAAGATTGATCCACGAAGCAATTGGTAGACTTATCCATCGGGATGTAAGCGCTACGGTGCGGAACATTGTGGATTACAACCTAAAAATGATTATAAAAGATAATAATGAAAGCGCCATAATGGCTATTTATTTCAACAAGAAATTTGAGTCACTAAAATAGACTTATATAACACCCATTAAAGAAAAAACGATTAAAAAAACAAAGACATTAACAAATAGCTATAACTAGTTATGAATTTAAGCTGCACTTGAGTTAAAATTATTCCAAAAAAAGGTGCGGAATAAGGGTCTGCAGGAAAAAAATCAAACAATAGTCGCCGCTATTATACCGGCTGCTGAATATATGTATATATAGCTGCGCATTAAATGTGGCAAACCAAGAGTTACCATGACGATTTTATCACCACCATTCTGCTTGAATTCTAAATACATGGGCTGATCCTTCCGGTTGTTTCCACACGGCTTACTTAAACGTGCTACTATTCCCCAATTTTTTTCCAAGCTAGATCTATAGCATAAGTATATAACGTTCTTTAAATTGGTACACCAGTTTTATATTTATCACAAGTGGGCAATTTTAGATGCTCTGTGTCATCGCGTAGCAAGGTTATATCTGATATAAACAAGAGATTAGTAGTTGTGGGATTAAAATATGACGGACAGACAGACTGGTAGACGGAATGTCATTTATTATTGCACAGATTATTCATATTCTAGCATCGTAATATTGCACCTTTCTTCAGAGAGAGTGCGAGTTCAAGCACATGTATTTATTACATGAATGATAAATTTGCTGTATGTTCCAGGCTTCTATCTACGCATTGGTGCATAATATATAAGACCAAGAAGTTATTGAGTAATTGTCTAATAAAATAATGTTACATAAGTCCAGCAATTAGTGCCACGGATGTAATACATATTGGGTGAGGCAAACGAAAGCTCAACCAACTCGTTGCCAAAGCAAATAAATAAATTTCTGTAAAACAATTATTCGAATATTTCTGATACCAAAGAATTTATATTGAGAGTTCCTGACATTGAAAACGAATGGCGTACTGCACTTGCCAGACATACGTTGAATGCATTGGATAACTTTGATTATGTAAATTGGTTATAAAAAGTGGATAATAGTGAAAATTTAGTTGATAAAAATTATTGTTTGATGATTAGGTATAGAAAGCTTCATTACGGTGAAGCAGAGACGAATTAATATCATCTGAACGGATTAGTTTACCCCCCAAAAGCACTACATAATTAATTTACAAATTGTATTCTCCACAGCAGTATTTATTCCTGGTTTGTGTAAATGTATATATAATTGTTATCAATGCTTCTTAAATAACTACAAACATATCTATTTATTTACTGTTGGATATAAGGTGTAATCCTAGATCATACAATCTTTGCACTTCAATTTCACATTGTCATGAGGTCTCCAAAATTTATACTATAATTGGAGCCCACGTAGAAAGGTGTCGCCGACGGCTCTGTTGCTTAAAATAAGCTAGCTAAATGCTTAGCGGCGAAACAATCATACATTCTTGGCAGCGATAGTAGAGCGTACTGTATGTCGAATGTTTCGTAAATTGTTCGATCGTCACGGTGTTTTGTGAATATTGTTATGAATTCTAAGAGATTATATTAATTCTGTCTCCATATCACCTAGCATTTAGCAGCTTATACATAGATATTTTTTTATAATATCATTACATAGTATAAAACAAAGTCCCCTACCGCGTCTGTCTGTCTGTCTGTTCGCGATAAACTGAAAAACTACTTAACGGGTTTTCTTGCGGTTTTCACCAGTAGATAGAGTGATTCATGAGGAGGGTAAGGTAAGGTATATAATTTGTCAAGGGTTTTTTTATAGTCAGGGCGGGACAACGTCTGCCGGGCCCGCTAGTAAAAAATAACATTAAGGAAACATTTTCAAAGAAAGAGCAAAGAAGCAAATACTTTTTCTCTCTTACAAAATTTTGTGATTCTGACGGAAATTAAAACTGTTACTCATAAAAAAGTTTATTGACACATTTTTATGTGTTGGGACGTGAAATCTGAAGCGTTGACTTCTTTTTCTTTATTAAGGTTGCAGTTCGAAAGTGTCAAGAACATTAATTTCAAAATTATCGATTATTTCATCTATATTTAATATAATATAACTGTTTGCTTCTTATTCTTTACATCATGATATGTAGCTTATTAGAATTCATTATGTACTATTATGTGACGTGAGTTCATATATAAATGTAAGCATTGACAACATACATCTAAAAAAATGTACCACAATATTGTTTGCAATCTCAAGGTCAAATTCGCATTATGTGACATAAAAAGCGTTGGGCCAGACTGGAAAATATAATAAAGCAAAATTTCTCTTTTGGTTTTTCTAACATTTTATTACCACAAAATCAGGAATATAAGTCAGGTCCGACGCCACTCAGTCTTCTGCTCTTCATACATTTAAGTGCATTACATTGAAACGTTTACTGGAGTACCTACTTGAATTGGAACGGTATTTATAATTCACCCAGATGGTCGAAGTACGAATGAGTCAACTTCTCGTGGTATATATATGAAGTTACTTATACAGGTATATTTGTGGTAGGGATTTTTGTTATGTTTGCCTTACTAGCTTGCCTAGGGAACCTTTAGTTGAACATCTATCACCAACTTTTTGGTACATAAAAACAGTTAGGCAGTAAACCGTGCAGTAAGGCTGCACTAACAGGTTCCTACCAAATTTGGCTAGGCAGGGCGGCAAACTCGAGCAGTGAAGGTGAGCGTTGATGCGCATCTCAAAGGGGGCCTCCTTAAACCTACACCTGGGTCGCAAGTCCTGCTCTGAGTTTCTCCTTCTGCCACACGATGGACCCGGCACCCGCACGGTGAATCCATGGAAGGCTAAGAAGTTCGTCTCTCTCTCTCTACTTGGAGATTCTAACATGCTGAATCTAGAATAGAGAATTGGTTTGGGTCTGAGTTTTCAAAGAAGAAAAACAACTTGACTAAATTATACGTATTTACAGAATTGCTTCAGCAGCTGGGCTTGAAAACCAGTTATGTCTAAGCTTTAGCCTGCTACCATTTTGCTGCTCTATATTCACTTAATACCGAGAGAGCTTTCGGTCTAAAATAACCTGAAAACAATAACAAATACAGTTGAATATATTAAAAAACTCAATAAATATTGATTACAGGCAATTTTTCGTTCTATTTCAAAGGCTTCTACTATTTCGCATGATCTATGTGTCTGGTGACATCTTGTGGCAAGTTGGAGACTGTCTGACCGTATCGGCTAGTGACATACACAGGGGTACAGGCTTATCGTTTACCGGGATCAGCTAGATTGGTGGTAGGGATCTTTATTTGACTGGATTGCAACCATCATGCATATGGTAATAAATCCGTCATAGTAATTCGTATTTCAGTGTGCGTTTTTCTGAATCAACCAATATGTAATCAAGAGCGGAAAAGAGTGCAAGTCGGCATAACAGCCACGGCCAGCAATGGATCGCCGATCGCTTTTGTTTTTATGAGTACTCAACAACGAAGAGGAGTGCGAGTCAGCACAACAGCAACACTCGGCAATGGCTTACCGATCACTGTTGTTTTTATGTCTACTCAATAGCGGAGAGGAGTACGAGTACGCATAATAGCGACGGCCGTTAATGGATTTTCTATCGCTTTTGTTTCTTTGAGTACCCAAAAGCGAAGAGGAGTGCGAGTCAGCATAACAGCGACGGCCAGCAATGGCTTACCGATCACTGTTGTTTTTATGTCTAGTCAATAGCGGAGTGGAGTGCGAGTACGCATAACAGCGACGGCCGGTAATGGATTGTCGATCGCTTTTGTTTTTATGAGTACTCAACAGCGAAGAGGAGTGCGAGGCAGCATAACAGCAACACCCGGCAATGGCTTACCGATCACTGTTGTTTTTATATCTACTCAATAGCGGAAAGGAGTACGAGTACGCATAATAGCGATGGCCGTTAATGGATTTTCGATTTTTTTTTATGTGTATCCAATAGCGAAGAGGAGTCCTAGTACGCATAACAGCGACGGCCGGTAATGGATTGTCGATCGCTTTTGTTTTTATGTGTACTCAACAGTGGAAAGAAGTGCGAGTCAGCATAACAGTAACACCCGGCAATGCCTTACCGATCACTGTTGTTTTTGGGATCGAGCGTTGAGGTAAGCTTTACAGAAAATGTCGCTGCTGGAGACAGAGGGTGAAACTTGAAGGAACGTGTAAATAATTTTATGATCTATATAGGTACATATCTATGGTCGAAAATGAAACACTGAATCTGTCTCTTTAATACTATTTACAATCATATGATCATACAATCAATTGATGGAACCTCTAACTCATATATTCCGGTAGGAACATTTCTGAATGAAGACTCAAATTCTATACTTTATATTTACCTCAACTCTGCATAGTTGTCAGAGTATATCATGCTTATTGGCATTAAGAACAGTGATGTAATTATGAAGTCTTGCTAAAAGCATTCCAAGTTATAAGCAGTTATATACATTAATAATCAGAATAATTTAAAAATATTAATAATTTAATGTATGTCCGCAAAAACTTAGATAAGCTGCACTTAGTAAAATATCAACATATTTATATATTAGAAACAGCAACAAATTGGTCATTTCATGTTACAGGCTTTGCAGGGTAATCTCAGGAACTACTGGTCCGATTTGAATAATTCTTTCAGTGTTATATAACTCATTCATCGAGAATAGTTATAGGCTATATATCATCATGCTAAGGCAAATAGGAGCGGAGCACAGATGAAAAATGTTTCAAAATCGAGATGTTTTTTGTTTTGAGAGCTTCTGCTATGTGTCAGCGTTAGCCCAGAGTAGTAACTATTACTACGCGGACGAAGTCGCGGGCAGGGGCTATAATCTATATACTAATATTATAAAGAGGTAAAGTTTGTGAGTTTGTGACGTTGTAGGGGGTAATCTCAGGAACTACTACACCGATTTTGAAAATTATTTTACCAATAGAAAGCCACGTTATTTGTGAGTGTCATAAGCTATATATTATTACGTTAAGGGCAATAGGAGCGGAGCAACAATGAAAAATGTTTTGAAATCGGGGCTTTTTTTCCTTTTGAGAGCTTCCGCTGCGTCTTAGCCCAAAATAACTATTCCACGCGTGCGAAGTCGCGGGCAGAAGCTATTAACTAATTATATTATCTATAATCTATACTAATATTATAAGGAGGTAGTTTGTGAGGTTGTGAAGTTGTAGGGGGTAATATCTGGGGAGTCGGAGAAAAATGGTCGAACGAAAACGTTTCTTACGAACGCTGCCTTAATTATGAGATACATATGATTGAGTTCTAGAGAAAAGTTGTAGCTTGATAATGCCTATTACCGCCCAACGAAGTGGGCATGGGTCGGCTAGTGAAGAGATAAACCAGATCGAGTTTCTTACCGGTTATTGTCGATGACTGGGTTGTTTTCCGAACCGGTGATAGTTTTGACGTTCATAAGTGCCATCTCGGGGCCTAAATTAAATAAAGTAATTTTGATTTTGAAATACAGGATACACTAAGAACATGAAATAAAGATCTCACCAACATCGAAATTATTTACAGCACAGCTTCTGAAACTGTTAACAGGCTGGGATATTTCCACTCTGTACCGCCGATGATAATAAATCGAAAAGAAAACGTCTTGTCTAAATATGTTACAGTGTTTGCAAACGCCTGTTTTAGCCGCGGCCGGGATTTATCTTCACGGATTCTTTATAATTTAAACATTTCTGTTTAACTTGTAACTGGGCGGGTTTTATATAGATGTGTGACGTTTTTGAAGTGAAAACTTCTTTTGGCACGTTGACCGGTATTTTTCGCAGGCGATAAATTTATAATTTCGCGTCATGACATGCTAGTAAGCGTGACCGGTGGTATGCACGTTTGCGTCAGAGTAGCGACGCGTAGTATAGGGGCCTGTGTACATGTAATATTGATATTTTGCGGCTCATCATACGTTTGATTGATTAATAGCCTTTTAAAAAATGTATATAGGTACCTATAATTATTGCCCCGAATGTCAACAGATATAAAAACCAATTTAAAAATTCAAAAGAGAGCACAGTTATTTAATGGTTTTCACTTCTGTCGGCAGTCCTTATGCCTCGAATTTTTTTATGTTCATTTCTTTTGAAGCGATGATGGCTAACTTGATACTGTGTTTGGACAACGCGCTGATCGACTTAAGTACGAAACCTTGAAGAATCTCTGAAGGAAAATATTGTCATGAAACTATAACATGGTACTAGGACTTTTTCTAACTCCGCCTGGTTAACTGCTACCTTCGAGTTGATAACCCGTCGCCAAGCACCTATCGGTGTGATCCGGTAGCTGCACTTAAAATCCAGTCCCCCTAGGTTTAGCATGCATGCGATCGTAGATCACATTGTAATTTAACTACAGGTGAGATTGTGATCAACCGCTATATATCCTTTAATTTAAAAAAAATATTCAACCCCAAACACAGAAAACAGAAAATCGGTTGAAACTCTATTGGTACAGCTGTTAAAAATAAGAATTAATTAAAATTTGTTGTAAATTAAACTAGTAAAGACCACAACGGTGTTATTACAAAAAAATTAAATACATATTGAAACCTGGCTTTAAAAAGGTCTCATATTAAATGCACCGCGGTCGCCATCTTGTCCTTTTGTCTCGCTTTGGTTACGTAAAAGGATAACGCGAACTTGCCACGGGCGAGCGCGGTGCATTTATTTTTTAAACCAAGTATTTAATACGTATTTAACTTTTAAGTAATAACACGGCAAATGTTTTTTTTATCGACACTTAGGTTAGGTATAGGTTTCATTGCGCCTCCCATCAGTTCGTCAGAGAGGGCCGTCGGGGCCATGATAAGGGGTGAACACCCGCCGGGTCGGGTAGAAGCACTGCAGCGACCGTTCCTGCCCACCCGGCTAAATGGTGCAAGAAGAACAGCGAGAGGGTTAGTCAGTTGAAATCTGGCATTCTCACCTATGCTGCTCGGCTAAGTAGATCTCCATGAGGATTACCCCGCGAAAAAGAAAGGTTTTAGGGTTTGACTACAATCTTATCTGATTTTAAAAGACGATGTGGTATAAGATAGTAAGCACGTTTAACCTAGGGGGACTGGATTTTAAGTGCAGCAACTGGAACACACCAACAGGTGTTTGGCGACAGATTTTAAACATGAGGCTGGTAGCAAGCCAGGCGGATTTAAAAATAGCTCTACGACCATGTTTTGGTTTCAAACATGTTTTCCTTCTCTGAAATCTCTGAAAATTACCAAGGATTCGAACCTACGCCAAATCGACACAGTGTCCGAACACGCAATCAAATGAGCCACTTTGCACTTCGCACGCGTGGAATAGTTATTTTGGGCTAAGACGCAGCGGAAGCTCTTAAAAGGAAAAAATACCTCGATTTTAAAACATTTTTCATTGTTGCTCCGCTCCTAATGGCTTAGCGTGATGATATGTAGTCTATGACACTCATAAATAACGTGGCTTTATATTGGTAAAAAAATTTTCAAAATCGGTTTAGTAGTTCCTGAGATTACCCCCTACAACGTCACAACGTCACAAACTTTACCTCTTTATAATATTAGTATAGATAATATAATTAATTATAATATTAGTATAGATAGTATAATTAATTAATGGCTTCTGCCCGTGACTTCGTACGCGTGAAATAGTTATTTTGGGCTAAGACGCAGCGGAAGCTCTCAAAAGGAAAAAAGCCCCGATTTTAAAATATTTTTCATTGTTGCTCCGCTCCTATTGCCCTTAGCGTGATGATATATAGCTTATGACACTCACAAATAACGTGGCTTTCTATTGGTAAAAGAATTTTCAAAATTGATTGAGTAGTTCCTGAGATTACCCCCTACAACGTCACAAACTCACAAACATTACTTTTTTATAATATTAGTATATAGATTATAGCCCCTGCCCGCGACTTCGTCCACGTAGTAATAGTTACTACTCTGGGCTAACTTGACACACAGCAGAAGCTCTCAAAAACATCTCGATTTTGAAACATTTTTCATCTGTGCTCCGCTCCTATTTGCCTTAGCATGATGATATATAGCCTATAACCATTCTCGATGAATGAGCTATATAACACTGAAAGAATTATTCAAATCGGACCAGTAGTTCCTGAGATTACCCCTTACAACGCCACAACGTCACAACATCACAAACTCACAAACCCACAAACTCACAAACTTTACCTCTTTATAATATTAGTATAGAAGTATAGATTACATCTTTCTTCTCTTTTTCTTAATCAATGTGAAACTTCTTTTGGGACGGATTTTGGGATTTTATGAAAAGAACTTTTTACGGTAGAAGAACTGAGTTGGGAGCGGTTTTTTTATAAGATTTATTTTTGATGGCATCTCATTTATTTTTGTAGATAGTCCTACTTTTTCGTTTTTTACCTTCTACTTTTTGAATACAAACAACTTATCTACACTTATTATCCATTATATTAATACATACAGGTACACTGATTCATTAACTGCAAATGTAACTAACTTTGTAATCCTATATATATAATCCTTATAATCCTATATATGCAGGTTGTGTATCTAGAAAACTGGACCAAAATTACAAAGTATTTTAGTTTTTTCTTGATTTATACACTGAACACTAATTGTGTTCTAAATTTGAAGCTTCTGTGTCTGCTAGAAGTACCTTAGAGTTGATGATCGGTCAGTCAGTGAGTGAGTGACAAAATTAAGAAATTTTGACTAGTTATAATTTTTAAACTTCTGGTTCAATTTGGATGAAAATTGAAATGTACCGTGTTTATACAGTGCCTGCTTGGTTACTGAAAGTCACGCTTCTAGTTTTAGCCACAGCGAAGTTATAGGAGGTCGAAAATGGCCTGAACTGCTGCGAGAAAATGGTACGGCGGTGCCGCTTGTTTGCTCGACTTGGTGGGGGCACTGCTGTGCCCGCAGATACAGGTTTTAAGCTGTGAGAGAATGAGATAGTACATTCTTAATATACTTGAAATATAGTCAAAAAGAGTAATTGACAGAGTGAGGAATACGTTGAAATCTATAGCACTTTATTTTCTGTTGGATAGTAGTGACTATCGTGCACTTTTAAAAGTTATTCTGTGTTTGGATTATTAAAATTATGGATATGTATTAAAGTATTACAAAATAATGTCGAAAACCAATATTTACCACCTTTATAGTATGTTTATCTCATTCTCTTAAAATTAATCAGAATACTAACTACTTCTACCGCATGTGAAGGATTTACTAAATGCTTTCCACAGGACATTTTTAAACGAGTTGGACAACATCCACTTCTTATGATTTAAATACATTGAGGTACTAGCTGTATCCGCGACTTCGTCCGCGTGGAACCTAATATAAGAAAACGGTGACTAATAAAGTCATCAATATATTAAGTCCATTTATTTATCTACTTTTCTCTCGTACTTAAGTCGCGTTGTCATTAAAATTACAACAACTTTTGATAGAATGAACCGATTTTAATGAAACCAAGACTAAATATTACTCGAGGATATGCTTTATGATTTCCAGGGTTAGGTTTTCGGTTCAAATCAACAGACAGAAATTTCTAACAATGATTGAAGTGTATTTTATTACTTATTTCAAGACACCTGTAACGATTTTTTTCACAAAAATCTAAAAAGTACACATGAAAAAGACATGTTAGATTTACATTCTTATTATATGTATAGATTTTATCGGATATCGTTTGTATAATTGTTACGATATAATGTTAGTAAAATAATTTAAGAAACTTTAATGTTTTGTGTTCATCCCTTCTCGGTCAATACTTGTTCATACTGAAATGATATTGGGTTTACTATAAGCCATTACCTCATAAAGATTCATGATTGTTTGAGAAAGAGAATTATGAGGCAGCGCTCATAATATTGCATTCCGATGTTAAACTCTTGGCACCTTATTTATACGAAGCCATTTTTGCTTGGCTATTATAATAGTATTTAGTTTCTACTTAGCTACTTATGGTAGAATCGTAGAATGAAGTTGTAAAACTTTTTATAATTGGACCGATCTATTAGTTCCTAAGTATTAATCCAACTTTGTGGTATTACTAGCAGACGCTCGCGACTCTGTCTGGGTTCGAATCTCATAAATGATTATACATTATAACACACATGTGTTCTTAGATGGCGGGATTCTTTCTAATCTGTCGTTGTATCTTCAGCAATTTGAGCAAGATATGTATCATAATAAGATAAAAATTATAGCTTATATGTTATTCTGATGTATAAACTATATAACTGTAAAATTCCATCGAAATCAGTTCAGTAGTTTTAATCATAATAGTAATTTATTGAAGAATATTGTAAATGACAAAGTTTGTGAGGATGGATGTATGTTTGTCAATTTTTCACGCACAAACCACTAAAAGGATTTACATTAAACTGTACAAGGGTGTAAGGGCGACATAGTGTATATGTGAGAATAATATATATATTATAATTTTTACCTTATTATAATAAATCTCTTGGCCAAATTGGTCAAGATAGAATTAAAAGCATTAAAAAAATACTGCCATCTAAGAACTCAAAATCATTTATAAAATACAGATGCAGACGGAGTCGCAGGCGGACTAGTAAAGCTGGATTGACACTTAGGAATTAATCTTCGATCAAGAATTGCTATTGTTGATCGAAGGAACTAACAGACCGATTTTATGTGAAAAACTTTACAACTCGACGATACGATTCATCCATACATCCATCCATCTTGACATACAATAATTACTTATTAAATATCTTTATTTATATATTCTTTTTTTTTTTTTAATCTGGTTCAGCAAAATGACTGCACTGTACCTGATGGAAAGTACAGTACAGTCTATAAATAACGGCGACTGTCAATGTTAAATAGCAATGGCAGTCATCGCTATCATGCCGACCTGCAAAAGTGCTTCTTCACGCCTCGTTTGAAGGACCCCATGTCGTAAGAAGAAGGGAACACACTGGCTGGGAGACGAAAGGAGAAGATGGAATGAGGTCAAACAGCTCTTCAAATCATCAAATAGAATTTATAGATCTCTTGTTTGGTCGAATTAATATTCTATAAAGCTGCAGCGATTCTGATAAGGTTGTTATTGTGTGACTAAGAACTTTTCAAAGTATTTTCAGGCAACATTTAATACGCTTTTCGATACAGACTAGACTGTAACTATTACCAATAAATACTGAGTCAAATTAGGTGCCTTTATTGAGGTAGCTTGCTTAACTGCTGATTCGAATGCAGTGAGATGGAAATTTATGATGAAATGGTGCTTTCAAAACTATCTTGAATCCTATTTTAAAGGTATAAACGAGAAAGTTTCTCAGTTTGAATGGATATTTGTTACCCATTCACGCAAAAATTGCTTAACAGATTTTAATGAAATTTTACAATTCTATAGCTTATATATCACAGTAGCACACAGGCACGCATACCCAGAATAAGTATCAAACAAGTTGAAAAAAATCATCTGCCACGCAATAGCTATATCGACGTGCCTATTAGTAAACCATTAGAGTTACTTGAAGATAACGTAAGCTGTTAAAAGATTTTGAGACTAGAAGATTTTGCTGTGGGGGACAGCAGCTGATGTAGACACCATATTTTTATTAAAATAAAGGACAGTTCGAGCAATATATAATCTGGGACCTCAGGAATCATTAAAGAGTAAGTTGCAGGAATTCGGTATCTTAACTCTACCCTCATACTACATTCTTGATAATTTAATCTATGTCCGCAAAAACTTTGAAATTGACTGACGCTAGATTTGTAAATGACCGGCATAATTTATTCTAAACTAGCGAGCTCGGCGGACGTAGTTCCGCCTTGATAATAGAAAAATCTTGACAAATGATATACTAAAATCTTCCTCATGAATCACTTTCTCTACTTGTGAAAACCGCATGAAAATCCGTTCAGTAGTTTTTGAGTTTATCGCGAACAGACAGACAGACAGACGCGGCAGCGGACTTTGTTTTATACTATGTAATGATACTAGAAACTGTAACTGTAACTGGTCTGGTCTGGTAAACTGTTCGTCGCATGTTTCAGACTCAGTAAAGCGAGTAACATTTTTTTAGGTAATAATGTTAGGCTTTATAATAATGTCCGAAAGCATATTACCGATTTGCCGGACTGTAAGTTTAAGCGCCATGTCAAGCGGGTTTTCGTGTTAAAGATAGGATGGGTCAATTATGCCTGGAATTGACTCCTCTCTGTGCATCCACTAAAAGCGATAGCAACGTGTAATGTATTGTAAAAAGATAAACCTGATCGAGTTTCTTGCCGGTTCTTCTCAAGGACTGGGTTGTTTTCCCAATCGATGGTAGTTTTTACGTTCATAAACGTCTTCTTAGGGCCTACATTTAATAAAGTATTTTTGATTTTGTTACAAACGCAGACGAAGTCGCGGAATGCTGCTAGTTTTGTTAAAAAGCGAATAACATATCAAGAAGCAATTCTTTATTAGCACAACCGTAAAATTGCGATCAATCAATATTGTTTGTAATTAATTTATTTCACTCGAGTCTGTTTTTGACTACTGTAGTAACTCACTCCAGTGTCGATCCGTTCCAGATTTTATATTGTAAACATAATAAAAGTTGAGAGAATACGGCAGTCTGAAATGCATCATAACGATCACAGCGTCCGGTCCTGGCGAGCAGACCGTACGAGCGTCGCCGCCCAAGTGAAAGCTAAGCTCGTCTGAAAGTGTAACCGTGCGCCAGGCTCGCATCCGCCTAAAATGGGGTGATCGCGGCCGCTAGTATCATATTGCGCGTATAAAAAGAATCGAATACCCCCGCCTCCGGTCAGAACGGCTTCAAACGTGAGTACGGATGCACGTGGTCGTGCTAGTGCGCCTATTATTGTGTAGTGCATGTGTTCGCCGTGTGTGTCCTGGTACACCTGCTGTGGATACCCTCAGTGACGCGGCTGAAGGACGCCGCTGATTTATCGCGTTCACTGGATTGTTTGTGTTGTGCCCAGGGACAAGCCTTATGGTGTACGATTTATGGTTCAAAAGTATTCTATAAACCTTTGCAAATTTGAGTGATTCACACTTTAATTCTATTAAATTGGATTCACATTTAAACAGTGTAAAAGTTTAACTAATCCCACTCGAATTACATCGACCGTTAATTTTAAATTTAAAACCGGAACGATAAATTAAAATCGGAACAACAATCGTATACGAATTGACCCATTAACCGGCACCATAAAAGATAATAAAGAATCCATTGACGGATAAATCGGTTGGCACCTCTCCAGTATAGCATTCTTGTGTGACGTAACATCCGCGAAGGGCCGCTCGGGATAATCTAATAAAAACACGAGCATTAAAGACGGTATTACGCAAAGCTTCGGATCTGGCAACGTTCCCAGCGGTCACTACTCGGGTTACAGCCACAAATAGGCGCACGCGCACCGACCTATCTAGCAGGCTGTCTCCACTCGGAGCTTAGACTTACGCGCTGTGTGTTCGCAGGAAGGCTCCAGGGCTGTGTTCTCGTGTCTCGACTAGCCCAAAAGTCTCGTAAGCCCTCCGAAAATGCCGAAACCTGCAGTCCAAGAGGGCGAGGACCCCGATCCGACCCCGTACCTGTTCGTCTCTCTGGAGCAGAAGCGTATTGATCAGAGCAAACCCTACGATGGCAAGAAGGCATGCTGGGTGCCTGATGAAAAGGAGGGCTTCGTACAGGGCGAGATCAAGGCCACCAAGGGTGAATTGGTGACCGTCAACCTGCCTGGTGGCGAGGTAACTTGTTACTTTTTTCAATTTACGTTGTTTTTTAATTTATGATGGACTGCAAAGTGATGATAGAACAAAACATATTTAAAATTAAACCTACTTGAAGCAATTTATTATTTAGCATCTAATAAATTAAATAATCCGAAATGAAGAAATATAAAGAAAACAGAGTCCAAGAGATAGATATGTTTTAGTTTCAATTAAAATAAACCGTTAAATAGGAAAACAATTTAACAATCTAATCAACATAACCAAATAGTTAATGATTATTGTAGAAAGTATATAAAGAAAGGCATAACATGGTTAAGAATGTTACTAATAATTTATAAAATTTAGAAACATTATTTAATTTATGTATGAAATGAGCAGGAGAAGACACTTAAAAAGGATATGCTATCACAAGTAAACCCGCCGAAATTCGAGAAAGTAGAAGACATGGCAGACCTGACCTACTTAAATGAGGCTGCAGTCCTTCACAATCTGAGACAACGATATTATGCGAAACTTATTTACGTAAGTAGGCGCCATGGCGCCTTTACCATTACTATAGAACTAACTTAGCAATCTTTCCCGCAGACCAAAGACTTCAAGAAGGATTTGGTGGCTCAAGTGAACCCACCTAAGTACGAGAAATGCGAGGATATGTCCAACTTGACATACCTCAACGACGCTTCGGTTTTGTATAATTTGAAGCAGAGATATTACCATAAACTTATTTACGTAAGTCGGCGGCCGGGCCGGTCAGAAGTTAAGGCGTTGAAGTGTGCATGTACCTCACCTGCCCCATCTTTCAACAACGTAGACACATTTCACGATATTGGATACAAGTCAAGATTTGAATGGCAAATTATTATTCATACGAGTAAATTATTAATAGCATCTCAATTAGTCAAAGATTGTTATACCTATTTAAATGATATTTATAGATCCATCTGCTTGCCATATGTTTCTATTTTTATGATCTTCAGATATTTTGGGGTCAATCAAATGATTTCTTTAACGTTCGGTTTAATTGTTTAGCATTCATTGAATAGATCAAAATCTAAGTTGCCATTCTTATTTGAAGTAAAATAATTTAACCATAAAATTTTTGGACTACCTTTACATAAACGTGGATTAGAGGATAGTGGTGTTTAAAAGGTAAATGTGTCTACTAATCCTTCTTCCAATTCCGTTATGTGACTAATCCAAATACCCGCATCCTGAAACCGTACTTGAACCCTTTTACATAGGACAAGTCGGTGCGACAGGACTCTACAGGATCCAGAGGGTTTCTCTTGTTTTTTCTTAGCATACAGGAATGTATTTAGATAATTTTTTTCGTTAGAGTAGTTTTTTTAATGTTGTGTTTTGGACAATCTCGTTTCTTGTACTGGAATTGAGATTCGTTTTTCTCTCTATTGTTGAGCGGAAAGGTATCGTTACTGTACCCCGGCTCCTCATCGTTTACATCTCTACGAAGTTCATATTGTCTTCATGGATAATATTTCATTTTTTATGAATAAGTAACAGGATCCTCTAATAAAAAATTTTGAACCACAATTTTGAATAAAATTAATCCAATTGATTTATAGCATTGGAGAATTCTGTTAATCTTTACAGAGATTCAAAGTATTGATACGGTACTGTCTCTGTATTGAGTGTTTTATATTATATATTTTTAAGTCACATATCTTCATCACCATTTTTCATGATATCTATTTGTATGAAACAATTACTCCCAAAATTAAGACTCTCCAACTCCATTTTAGTTATAACTTGTTTTTCCTCTTTAGCAGTTACTCTATCATACTTTATTTACTTAAAAATATCTTGATTTCAACATTATTCGTATTATATAAGAATTTAGTAAAAGACCGGCATAATCTAAATATTAGAAACTGTAATAAACTGGTGATCCCATGTTTCAGACTTAGCAAAACCAGTAATAGTTTTTTTAGGTAATAGTGTTAGGTTCTACAATAAAGTCCCAAAGCATGTTACCGATTTGCCGGATTGTAAATTTAAGCGCCACGTCAAACGGGTTTTAGTTTCAAAAGGATATTATAGAGTGGATCAATTGTGAACGATAGTGATGTCTGGAATTGACTCCTCTCTGTGCATCCACTAAAAGCTATTGTATGATGTATTGGAAATATATGTTAAAAAAATGTACCCGATCGAGTTTCTTGCCGGTTCTTCTCGATGACTGGGTTGTTTTCCGAACCGATGGTAGTCTTTGACGTTCATAAGCACCTTATTAGGTCCTAAACTGAATAAAGTATTTTTGATTTGATTTTGATTCCTAAGTTTAATGTTCTCAAGTATAAAAGCGTTGAAATCCAAAAATTGTCCCATAAATTCAAAAAAGCTTAATTCAGCAAACACCTACGCGTTTCAACTCCCACAGTCATTTTCAAATTAAAGACGTCGCCACAACTATTTATTCTTATCACATTTACTTCACACTCTCATCACATTTCGATCATATCGAAATCGCTGCGCAAATCATTACCATCATCACTGATGAGTTAATTGTCACCACAGACGTACTCGGGTCTTTTCTGCGTGGCCATCAACCCGTACAAGAGATTCCCCGTGTACACGACACGATGCGCCAGGCTTTACCGAGGCAAACGTCGTTCGGAAGTGCCCCCCCATATCTTTGCCATCTCCGACGGCGCTTACGTCAACATGTTGACCAACCACGAGAATCAATCTATGTTGATTACGTAAGTACAAATTGCTAATAAAACTTTAAACTCTACACTGAATTAAATTATCCGTTAAGTTTTCCAACGTAACTAACAAAACAGATTAAAGATTTGAGACTAAATTATCTCATATCTCTATAATAAAAATCAACTTAGCTGTTATCTTATCAAAATTTTGGAAGTTACCTTTTGATTTTTCTATACTAGTGGTCTTCAAATCGCGGCTTTTTCAGTCTATAATTGCGTCTATTCCACAGAATACTTACTGTCAGACACGAGATATTGTCTATTAATTTGCATTGTAAACCGACAGAATACATTCAAATTTTTAGAAAGGAAAAGTAGCACGACTAGTTTCGCTCAAAAAAGATGCATTAAGCAGAGGCAATCTCCAGAGTGTACTTTTAATCCTAATTATTTTGGTAATAATATATCTATGAAAGCGAAGCTTAACATAAGGCATAACATAACAAAGGCTCTTTGAATAAATTTCAATTTTGTATTTTTTATACTTGGCTCTTTTGGATGACGAGTGTGACGAGCACTGTTCTATACTAACTGATAGAGTAAATTTTGTAAGAAAAATGTATTACCTCAACTGGTTTAAAATCTTCCCTACGTCAAAAACACTAATGTAATATTGTATTTACTGTACAGCGGTGAGTCTGGTGCCGGAAAGACTGAGAACACGAAGAAGGTAATTGCTTACTTCGCCACCGTCGGTGCTTCACAAAAGAAGGACCCCAACCAGGAGAAGAAGGGCTCCCTAGAAGACCAGGTCGTCCAGACTAACCCTGTGCTTGAAGCGTTCGGTAACGCTAAAACCGTCCGTAACGATAACTCCTCGCGTTTCGTAAGTATTTTACCACTTGATACATTTAAGTTAACAGTAAAATATCTTTGGAACATTTAAGTCATCCTCCAAATTAAAAAGATACTCTTCTAAATTTCTAAACCCTAACTCAAACTAATAAAGAATTGCATTTGGCAAAGTTATATTTTGGTTAATATCTGTAATTGGGATTTGAAAAAAAAATACCGTTTTTGTTAACTATGTTTATAAATATTTAATGCGAAAAATTAAAATAAAAGTTTGTTTTTTATAATAAATCAATTAAATAGAAACAATTAAAAGTTGATAGAATCAAAAAGAAACCATGCGACTGTGAACGCGCCATGATTGGTCACCATACTTGTGACGTCATGATGTTAAAGCAGTTCCATAATAGTACAGCGTTTACAGCTATTATGCTTGACTTGAGAAAAATATCTCCAATTTACTACAAAAAACGATTTGTTAGCTATTTACATAAAAATACGTGGATTTATTATTTAATCGCTTTAAATTATCCTTAAAAAAATGTTAATGCTACAATTCTAAAGGTTATGATTTGGAGCCCAGTTAAAAAAAATGAACTCTACTTATTCGATTTGTACACTTAGATAAATAATAGTTAATAAGAATATTATTATGAAATACTTACATCGGAATGATATTCACAACAAAAAAAAAAAAACGATCTTGTTTTGAGATAATCTCGGTGCACTGCTTGAAACCATTTGTTTCGACATTTTTATTTTTGTGGAACATTTAAAAACATTTTTTCGGGAGTTGTTTTTGTGGTATACGTACATAATGGTACAAAACAAGAGCGATAACTTCGAGGTTCGACATTTTCGATATATTTTTGAGTATTTAACAATGACAACAGAAATTAATAGATCAAAAGTTAAAGCATTGTACTTGTTATCTCTGTATGCTGTATGGAATGCTGTAATGGGTGAAACCTAACATTATGACGTTACACGCGTTCGGGTCCGTTCGGGAGTTGTCGGCGGGTCTTCGGTACTGAATTCAAAAATTAATATTCATTTTGATAAAACTTTTTAATTATTGCGAAAAACAAATAGTTTTGTTATAAAACGTATATATGATCTTTCCATTTATCACAAAAAATAATCAAATACCTAATTGTTCTATGCCACTAACTAATAGGCAATTTGATTAAATAACTAGATTTTTCTACTATGACTGTAAACCTTTTATGATATTTTCCTATAATCACATCTTTCCTTTCTCTCCAGGGTAAATTCATCCGTATTCACTTCGGCCCATCTGGCAAACTTGCTGGTGCTGATATTGAGACTTGTAAGTATACTTCTACTCGACTCGTCTTCCTGCAACACTACATTGAACAGGAAAGTGACATTGTTATATAATTCTTAACAGATCTGCTTGAGAAAGCCCGTGTCATCTCCCAGCAGGCTCTTGAGCGTTCTTACCACATCTTCTACCAGATGATGTCTGGCTCCGTCGCTGGACTTAAAGGTATATTCTATAACAACCGTTACGATTGGATTTTTTTTGAGAATTTCAAATACAAGAATCCAGTACTTGATGGTTTTTTCGAACAAAATTATAAATTATATCATATTTTACACAGTTATTATCAATATTGTATAATTGATTTACTTAATTCATCTTTCAATTTTGGTCAAAGTAATTATATTAAGAATATTGTCCAGTTATTTTGATATTATAATCTGCTAATACATTCTGTTAGGTACTTTGGAAAATCTAAGCAATATGATAATCAGTATGATGGATTTAGAGCAGGTTAATACACAAAATATATACTAACAAATTTATTGTGGTTGGACAGTATGTAATAAGTACTACTAGAAAATAAAGAAAAGAGCGACAATAGTTATAAATTCATTGATAATTAACTCTAATTTCAACATTTAGAAATGTGTATGCTGTCAAACGACATATATGACTATTTCATCGTATCACAAGGAAAAACTACCATCCCCAATGTGGACGATGGAGAGGAGTGTGTTCTGACAGATGTAAGTCCAGCCCCACTGAGCAGAAGGCTGTCCCTGTTTCTGTTTGTAACGGTTCAGCTGTTATGCCGCAAACAACCGGCTAACATGTGAACATATTCCATCGTTTCCGGGCATGGACCTATAGAACCATACTTTCATCCCTAGTTAGATGTTAGCATGAGTTTTGATCCCTTTTCTCCTACATCCAAGACACCAATTATCATATTTGACTATGATTGGTGTTACTTTATAGGCATCTGTTATCTATCCAACGACGTTACGGACTACAACATCGTGTCACAAGGCAAGACTTCGATTCCTGGAGTCGATGACGGCGAAGAAATGAGACTTACCGACGTGAGTCAAGAATGGGACAAATGACTCAGTTCATCTATTTCTTTCCATTGTCATTTTTCTATCTTTCGCTTTGCTTATCACCGAGACAAAACTCGGTCCGTTTATGTGTACGTCAGATATGCTATTTCCAGAGAAAACGATGCTAAGCCACCGTATAGCTGACTATCCTCTAGTAAGTCAAGGGAAGACCCGTATTCCTGGTGTCAACGATTCGGAACAGTTCGAATTCACTGTTGTAAGTTATGAACTCACGCATGGAGCGTGCTTCGGGTATCCGAGTTTTTAAGCAAAATTTCTGACATACACATAACCCTCGCTCCCTGCGAGAGTTCTATATGGCTTTTTGCACAGGTTTTTTCTACACGGAAGCTACAACCACCTCCAGCACGAGCACTACCATTTATAAACTAATACGCGCACAGTTATCGCAGGATATGTAGGTCGTAGGGCTCGTTTTTAGGGTCATCAGTGATTACTGATTCGGAATTAATGATAATACGATTTATTTGGCAGACATGTGCTTGTTGACCAACAATGTCCACGATTACTATATCGTGTCTCAGGGTAAGACTACAATCCCCAACGTTGATGATGGCGAAGAATGTTTGTTAACCGACGTAAGTGAAATATATGGGCTCACCATTAATGGTGTTCATTAAAATGGTATTTTACATCTATTCTGAATTTAACAGAGAGCCGGGTGAAAACAAGCCGCAGTTCGGATCTTGCTAGTTCACTGTCTAAAAATCCAAAGAATGGATTTGAACACTTCATCATCACATGGATTTCTCTACTATCTTACTCTTCTTTTTTTATAAACTTATCTCTTTCACTGTGCAGGGCATTCCTATGCTACTAATTGTTGTGGACTAACGTTTTCTTTTCGATCTAACAACTACCCATACTTTATGATATCATCATTCTCGCATTTTAATTATAGAATTTATAATTAGTATATTCGTAATGAGATTGATACTACATTAATTAATGTAGTAATTTTAAAGTTGCTGTAAAAATTGGCTATAACCTTTAATAAATTCAGCTTCTAAAATTTATAAATACTAATTTTTCATTTACATGACAAAGTCTTTCAAAGGCAAGTTTGTAATATGTATTTTTTTATGTACAGCAAGCCTTTGACATTCTGGGTTTCACCCAAGAAGAAAAGGATAACGTTTACAAGATCACCGCCGCTGTCATGCACATGGGTTGCATGAAGTTCAAGCAGAGGGGTCGCGAAGAGCAGGCTGAAGCCGACGGTACTGAGGTGAGAAGCACACATTCTTTGAAATTATTAGATATAGTTTATTACATTTTCTTTTAAATAATAAATTCAAAACGTACATAGAAACTGATAAAGACTAAAAATATAATTTATAATAATGCGCTTTAAAAAAGCTATAAGAGTATGAGTATAAGATCTCAGAATGAAATTCCTGATGAATCTGTGCTGTCTGAACCAACGTTAACAACTTTTTTAGAAATGCCTCATCTTATGATACGCACCTTGGTCCCGCGAGGATTAATAGACAGGACAGAAAATTTGAACCGGTTGAAAGAACCACGACAGAAATTGTGAAAACCCTGGGTTGGTCGTTTTTTATAAACCAATTTAAGGACAGAAACTAACTTTAGATTGTGGTGTTTACGTTAGGTGTTGTTTTAATATTTTATTAGCCTTGCATTCATTTTTCGAATGTGCACAACAAAATAAGAAGTGGTATTAACAGTAAACGACAGCGATTGAAAAATTTTATGATAATAAAAAATATATTTCTTCTTGCAGGATGGTGACAGGGTTGCCAAGCTTCTCGGCTGCGACTGCCAGGATCTTTACAAGAACTTGTTGAAGCCCCGCATCAAGGTCGGAAACGAATTCGTGACCCAGGGTCGTAACAAGGACCAGGTCACCAACTCGGTCGGTGCCCTCTGCAAGGGTATGTTCGATCGTCTCTTCAAGTGGCTCGTGAAGAAGTGTAACGAGACCCTTGACACCAAGCAGAAGAGGCAGCACTTCATCGGTGTACTGGATATCGCTGGTTTCGAGATCTTCGACGTGAGTATAATAACGTATGGGGAATTAGTGTAGTTTTACAGAATAAAATATTTTAATATTATAAATTGTAGGAAGTGTAATTGAGGATGACTAAATAGTTGTAGCCATCTTTATAAAAGATGCGACTGGAAAAATATTTTCTTTGATATTAATATTAATTTACTTTCTTAGTACAATGGTTTCGAACAACTTTGCATTAACTTTACCAATGAGAAACTCCAACAATTCTTCAATCATCACATGTTCGTTTTGGAACAAGAGGAGTACACCAAAGAGGGCATTCACTGGGAATTTATTGACTTTGGAATGGACTTATTGGCTTGCATAGATCTTATCGAAAAGGTACAACTAATGTGCAATATGCACGGTTGGATACCCTTAATGATTGCGCATTATGTTTGTGTACCCCATTGACTAATGATGGTTATAGATTAGTTTACTTTTAATTAATATATCCATTCATTTTATTTTATTATTTATAAAAGTTCAACGGTTTCGAGCAACTCTGCATTAACTTCACCAATGAGAAGCTCCAGCAATTCTTTAATCATCACATGTTTGTACTTGAACAAGAGGAATACAAGAAGGAGGGCATCGAATGGACCTTCATTGATTTCGGCATGGACTTGTTAGCTTGTATCGATCTGATCGAGAAGGTAATAGTCGTGCAGTCAATGGGACCTAGTCCCGCACACTCGTCGCTCGCTGGGAGCTCTCCTGACGGGATAACAAATGACTTAATTCAAGCTAATGGGACCAGCTTGACTTTTACTACCATTTTCAGGTCTCTTGATCTGCGGAACGAAATCCGCATTGTACAATATTAATTTTCCCTAACTCAATCCTTCCCGTTAATCTACCTACAGTTCAACGGTTTTGAGCAACTCTGCATTAACTTCACAAACGAGAAACTCCAGCAGTTCTTTAACCACCACATGTTTGTGTTGGAACAAGAAGAGTACCAACGTGAAGGCATCGAATGGACTTTCATTGATTTTGGCATGGATCTCCAAAATTGCATTGACCTTATTGAAAAGGTAGATGGCGTAAACGCAACAAGGAACGCTTGCCTCACGCCAGGAAGTCGACGAATAAAGTCGTTTTTTATATTTAACGTCACAACTTGTTTTTATATCATAATTTATAATTGGTTTTATTAAGACGACTTTATTCGCGTAACTTAGTCAATGCTATGCTCGTTGTGATTTCTTTGTGTGTGTTTCTATTGTGTGTCTCTTTTGTGTAAACTAAGGTACTTCCTATAAAACTGGTCAACCAATAGATAGATCAACGATTTAGGTTTTATTAATTAAAAAATTTCGATTATTTTTTCCATGTTCTGCCACGGTCCAGATGAACGGATTTAATCAGCTATGTATTAATTTTACCAATGAAAAATTACAGCAGTATTTTAACCATTTCATGTTCATCTTAGAACAAGAAGAGTATGAAAGGGAAGGGATCCCATGGACTTTTATAGATTTTGGTATGGATCTACAACCGACAATTAATTTAATAGAAAAGGTATTAGAGATATAAATTAAATAGCTTGAAGATACAGGGTCGCGTCTAGAAGAGCTTCGAGCTGTTATGGCATCGCCTGTAAACTCAAAAATAAATACTACTGATTGTACCCCCAGCCTCGCGGTATTATTAAAGCAAAATAAAATATCGCATGACTTACACGCGCAAAATAGAGCGAGCGATATCACCACATAGTTAATATAAAATTCATTTAATAATATCAATCCCCTTATTTAATTATTCTCGCTGCTATAAAGTCCATGCATAGATCTAGGTATTGCGTACTGATTAAATATGTTAAAAATTAATAACAAACATTGAACAATATTTTGCTTAAAATAGTCGCTTTAATATCTTTATGTACATAAATTCTACATTTTAATTTAAAGCTATAATTAATATAAGCTTTCTAGTTTATCAACACTAATCAGCTTAAAACAAACACAACTGCTATTTTGCATGATGTTTCTATTAATAATGCAGAAATTGAACTCATTATTCTTAACTTAAAGAAACTTTTTATTTTAAAATTTACCTATTTCAATATACTTTTATTTAAACATTTTTAAACTACACTCCGTAAAGTCTGTTCTTTAGATTCACTCAACTTAACCTAAATGCATTCGTGCGTCCCCGTGATCCCATAGCATAATTACCAATTTCCAAGTGAAGCAATTTAGAGAGCAGATCTATAAATATCTTTTCAAAGACTAATCGCGTCGGTGCGTTTTCAGCCTATGGGTATCCTCTCCATCCTTGAGGAAGAGTCTATGTTCCCGAAAGCTACTGATCTAACCTTCATTGAGAAGTTGAACAACAACCACTTGGGCAAGTCTGCTCCTTACCTGAAGCCCAAACCCCCCAAGCCCGGTTGCCAGGCTGCCCACTTCGCTATTGGTCACTACGCCGGTAACGTAAGTATCTGCTTGACTACTTTCTTTATCATCGTCGTTATCTTTAACGGATTTAAGTATTCATTTAATCCATCGCTTGTTGTTTTGAAATAGGTCGGCTACAACATTACTGGATGGCTTGAGAAGAACAAGGATCCCCTTAACGACACAGTCGTTGACCAGTTCAAGAAGAGTGCCAACAAGCTGTTGATTGAGATCTTTGCTGATCATCCTGGCCAGTCTGGTGATGCTGGTGCCGGTGGTGGCAAGGGTATGTATAGTTTTAATGATCCGATAATATAAGTGATATACAAAAATATTTGTTATTCAAAATATCTTTATAATTGTTGTTATTTTATCCAGGAATATTAATTTGAAATATTTACTATAAGAGTAATAAATTCATCGATGGAGTTCAGGTATCATGAGCTGTAGTCATCCACATCTGTGAACTTACATACTTTATTTTCCAAATTTCCTAACCACAGTACATTTTTACATTACTTATACCATCTACAATGCCTACCGAGGTCAAGATGATACTACAAGTGCATTTATTTCATCACATATTAGAATAACTTTCGAATCATCTAGTATCATAACTAGAGAACTTTCACAGATACTCATAAACGGTGATCGATTCTTAACCATGATTTTATGACATTATGAACATGTTTTTTAAATAAAATAGGCGCTGGTGGCAAACGTGCTAAGGGTTCCGCCTTCCAGACCGTATCATCGCTATACAGGGTAAAATGGCCTTAAAATGTCCAAGACTTGCTTCTGTGGCTCTTTCGTGGCTTAATTGTCTGCGTTTACTTATATGTTAAAGACTGACGTCTATTGTATGAGGCATCTTTTTATTCTCTTGTATAGTTTCATTTATTGATGTGTTATGTTATAGAGTCAGTCTTGCACGCCTCAAAATAATACCATTTTTGTCGTTAATGTAAAGTTTACAGCACAGCTCATGTTGCCGCAAGTCGCAGGTGTTTTCATCGTCTGGTTAATTGTGATCGTCCCACTAATATATGCTTGTTTAATATACGTTCTTAGGCGGCCGCGGTAAGAAGGGTGGTGGATTTGCTACCGTCTCCTCCGCTTACAGGGTATAAAAATGTTTCAGATTTGTTTTAAAAATTATTAGTATTATATTTTGTTTTCATTATCAAAATGACGTAGTTAACTACTTGGATGTAGAGCTACGTTATTTTATTAGTTGCATACTCTAAAAATATTATTTAGAGGACTTACAAATCACTTTGTACAAATACGTATATTACCTATATGTATTTGTGTTCCACCATCATCCATTGTAAATACGTCAATCTTATACGATACCGTTGCCATTTATTTGTTGTAGTGCAAAAATATTACAGTTGCAAAGTAGTTATTCAAAATACTATGCTAAGTTGCCGCTGGTACTACTAAGCTTTTGTGGTTTTATGTTTTAACCATGTTTTTTATGTGTGTGTTGTGTTTTGTTAAACATTTTGTTTTTTCATCAATTTACTTCTGTTGTCAATATCACGAGTGCTATTGCTTTTATGTGTTTTAGCTCAGACTATTTCTTGTTGGTATACTTGTACACTAGAAATAGTCTTTCATTGTAAGCCGTGTTACGAAATTTTGTTCATTTATTTATATTATAGATTTTATAGAGCTGCTTAAACTTTGTGGTTCCTTTAACTTTATCTGTTATATCTACAGGAGCAACTTAACAACTTGATGACAACTCTGAGGTCCACTCAACCTCACTTCGTGCGTTGTATTATTCCCAATGAATTGAAACAGGCTGGTGAGTTTATGTTTTTATCTAGTTTTACTACCAAATAACGTTTAGTCCTACCTTAAATCTGAAAGAACAACTAAATCTATATGTTGTTAAAATGTAATGTCTGAACCAATACAAATAAAAATGCAGTATTTCCCATAACAACATAAAAATCTAAATAGAAACAATTTTTAATGTATGCTTAAAACATTTTCTATTAAAAAGATGATGTAAAATTAAAAGATAGAAAACTTCGTCCGCTTGTCGTCCTAAATCTGTTTCTAATCCTTGTAATTTTATCGGGCAGGTCTCATCGACTCTCACCTTGTGATGCACCAGCTGACCTGTAACGGTGTGCTTGAAGGCATCCGTATTTGCCGTAAAGGTTTCCCCAACAGAATGGTCTACCCCGACTTCAAGCTTCGGTGAGACTTCATATTTATAAATAACTACAGTGAATCTTCCAATATTTAAAGAAACCGAGAGAGATACTCGTAAAGTTTGATCGTTAACACTTTGGAATCTCGAATCATCTTAGAATATTATTTATTTTAATACCAACGCAGAAAATTTATTTCGACACCTCATATCATCGTTGACTCGAGTCTAAACAAAATTCTTTATGTTCTTGAATATTCGAATATTTCCGTTTTATTCTCGTAAAGCGGGCTGAGTAATGTTGACGTCATCGACGAATCCGTTCAGATCTGAGTAACACTTTCTAAAATTATTTCAATGACTCCTCACACCTCCACAAAGTTTTTATTAATGTTCAGGTATTCAGAGATGTGGGATACCGTCTCGTATTATTTTATTGCAATTAAATATACTATTACAGTTGATATTTATAAACAGTTACATGATTCTTGCACCAGTCGAGATGGGGAAAGAGAAAGATCCTAAAGAGGCAGCTAAACGATGTTTGGAAGCGGTCAAGCTTGACCCAGAAACTTATCGTATTGGTCACACAAAGGCAAGGATATTAAATCCCTACCCAAATTATGGTAGCATGTTATATTTGAACGTGAACACACTTAGTATAATTGAAGTCTTGTGTTGTAGGTATCACAATACAATTGTCAATAATGCACCTTTAGTTTATATCCATAGATGTTATACGATGTAATCTTACTTCATACCTACCTACTTGTGTTAAAAAATGACCACAATATTTTTTTTAAAACGTGACATTAATTTAGAAATTTGAGAATGTTCCTTTATTCCTAATGTTGTTTTTTTTTATGTTGTTGATTATTTAAACAAATCCCTCAATGTGTGCCCATGTATTTTGATAATGTAGCTACAAGATCCTGGCCCCTCAAGCAGCGGAAAAGGAATCCGATCCTAGGAAAATCGCCCAAGTCATCCTGGAAGCCACCGGTTTAGATGTCGAGTCCTACCGTCTCGGTCACACCAAGGCATGTCTTGGACCCTCCTCTACAGTAGATAGAATTTTAGAACTAACGATCCAAATACGCAGGATCGTCGGGTTTACGCTTTGTCGAATTATATCAGCACCTTATGAGACTGGTGTCATAATTTGACCGAAAACATATACCCGCTTTCCCTGTGGAGTCCAAGCTACTTAGGCTCCATATAATTTCCTTATCCTGATACATGACATACATGAATTACACCACTATTTTATTATTATGCTCCTCAAACGCAGATACAAAATTCTGTGCCCGAACCTCGTCAAAGAACCTATTACACCGGAGAAAGCCACAGAGAAAATTCTCGAACATACCGGTTTGGATTCGGAATCTTTCAGGCTTGGAAAGACCAAGGTGATACAAGCATGAACACACTACAACAAACTGACTTCTTCCATCTTTTTGCATGAATCTTTAATTGTCTTCATTTTTTCCTCTTTATTATAAAAAGTTTCCTGTGTGCCACTAACAATGTGTTTTGTAAACTGTGTATAAATGAATATGATATTTAAGTTATGTCTGTTCTTTCTTCTTTGATTTTCTTTTAATTTATGTCTGTTCTTTCTTCTTTGATTTTCTTTTAATTTCCTTCAAATTTACATACATAATAACATTGTATGTAATTATATCTTCTTCGCAGTTTTTGCAATAAATCTATACATCTAAAGTATAATTAGTGTTGAAGCCTTGAAGATCAGATGTATGATACATATTTATGAATAGGTGTTCTTCCGCGCCGGTGTCCTGGGTCAGATGGAAGAATTGCGTGACGACAGGCTTGCTAAGATCGTCTCATGGCTCCAATCTTACATCCGTGGTTACTTGTCCCGCAAGGAGTACAAGAAGCTGCAGGAACAGAGGTACGTAAAAAAATTAAAAATGATACACCCAAATTAGGTCAGCGAACCGGATCGTTATAACCGATATTTATTTTACAGAATCGCTCTCCAAGTTGTCCAGCGCAACTTGCGCAAATACCTCCAGCTCCGCACCTGGCCCTGGTGGAAGTTGTGGCAGAAGGTCAAGCCTCTCCTCAACGTCACCCGTATCGAGGATGAGATGGCGGTAAGTATCCGTCAACATAATCATTAAAATGATAGAGCACTCTGACCCACTATAAACATATTTGGCACGCGTGAATCAGGGGAACGTAAATAGAAACAACCGCGCCCACCTGTCGGTTACGCGACACCACATTACCTGTAGCCATTTCTGGAATCTGTTCCCCCCACCGCTACAGCGAGTTTTCTCCATGCACAATACTATAGGTGCGGGGGCGACTCAACGCCCGCTGGAAAACTCCAGCAGCGTTCAGTAGCGGAGCGGTCGGCGGCGCGCGCACCACCCCTTCCGATTCTCACGAACGAACCGAACACTTGCATTCCTTTTTTATTTTGATGTTATAATTACTGAATCAACAATGGCGGAAGTGATTAATTATTTATCTGAGTGGAACCATGGTGATAAAAGTTCCGAAATATTACAGAAACTTGAGGAGAAGGCAAAGAAAGCTCAGGAGGCCTTCGAAAAGGAAGAAAAACTGCGTAAGGAGGTTGAGGCTCTCAACTCGAAGCTCCTTGAGGAGAAGACCGCTCTGTTGGCCACCCTTGAGGGAGAGAAGGGCTCCCTCTCCGAAACCCAGGAGCGTGCTGCTAAACTGCAAGCACAGAAGGCTGACCTCGAGAACCAACTTAGGGTGAGTACAATATTCTTATACACTCAACATAAGAGTATACAATATAAGAGTGACTATATGTATGTGAATATCTTAATAACTCGTATACATTTTAGTTATTGCTATAAACTGTTTAGTAGATATTCTGGGTAGGCTAATGTCTCCTGAAATAGCCAGTGAGATTTAGGTTGCGATTTCGCTTTGAACACTAATTAGTATAATTAGCTTTGACGAAACATCATCCTGCGGAAGAGTATTGCATATAATCCCAACTATGCAGTAATTTCAACATTTCTACGAGTTGCCTTACGTGTTTCTTTAAATAAATATTGGTTTTGTTTATACGGGAAACGGTCCGATTGAATTTAAAAATAAACTTTACGTCTGCAAGTTATAAGATTTTATTGCAAGCAGTTAATTGCTGTATTAAATGTCGATAGACGCAGACCAGAATCTATCGACAATATTACACTCGAAACAGATACTCATTTCGTAAAAACAATAAAATTTATATATCGTATAACTATTTTTATTTTAGGACACCCAAGACCGTCTTACACAAGAAGAGGATGCCCGTAACCAACTTTTCCAAGGCAAGAAGAAGCTCGAACAGGAAGTCTCTGGACTCAAGAAGGACATCGAAGACTTGGAGCTTTCCGTCCAGAAGTCTGAACAGGACAAAGCCACCAAAGACCACCAGATCCGCAACTTGAACGACGAGATCGCCCACCAGGATGAACTCATCAATAAGTTGAACAAGGAGAAGAAACTCCAGGGTGAGAGCAACCAGAAGACCTCAGAGGAGCTCCAGGCTGCTGAAGACAAGGTCAACCACCTTAATAAGGTCAAGCAAAAGCTCGAACAAACACTTGACGAGCTTGAGGATTCATTGGAACGCGAGAAGAAACTGCGCGCTGATGTTGAGAAGCAGAGGAGGAAGGTTGAGGGTGACCTCAAGCTCACTCAGGAAGCCGTTTCCGACCTTGAGCGTAACAAGAAGGAGCTCGAGCAGACCATTCAGCGTAAGGACAAGGAAATCTCGTCTCTCACCGCCAAGCTCGAGGACGAGCAATCTCTGGTCAGCAAGCTTCAGAAACAGATCAAGGAGCTCCAGGGCCGCATCGAAGAGCTCGAAGAGGAAGTCGAGTCCGAACGCCAGGCTCGCGCTAAAGCCGAGAAACAACGTGCTGACCTCGCTCGTGAACTTGAAGAGTTGGGTGAACGTCTTGAAGAAGCCGGTGGTGCCACCTCCGCTCAGATTGAGCTGAACAAGAAGCGCGAGGCTGAGCTGAGCAAGCTCCGTCGCGATCTCGAGGAAGCCAACATCCAGCACGAGTCTACTCTTGCAAACCTCCGCAAGAAGCACAACGATGCCGTCTCTGAAATGGGTGAGCAGCTCGACCAACTCAACAAGCTCAAGGCTAAGTAAGTATTACTATATTTGTTACATTACATCTATGAATCTCCGATTGATCCTATAGCAGATCTAAATTTTTATCACGGGCATGATATACTTTAATATTATAATGCGAAATTCAGGGCAGAGCATGACCGCGCGTCTTGCTACAACGAGTTAAACAACACGCGAGCAGCTGTCGATCAAGTAGCGAGGGAAAAGGTAACATGTCATCATTAGAGGCATGTGTACCGCCTGGGTTGCACCTTGCATGATACTGAACTTACAAAGTCCGACGATACACTCCCAACACGATATGATATAATTAGGTTCAGAGTTGAAACAGGCTTAGAAATTGATTAAAGCAGGGATCTAAAGTTTTATGTAATTCCATTCAGGGCTGAGAAAGAGCGCGCTCAATACTTTAGCGAAGTCAATGATCTCCGCGCCGGTCTTGACCATTTGTCCAACGAAAAGGTACAGAGAGAAAATAATGAGAAGCCATGGCAAGGCAAAAATCGCTTCGCAGCTTATAAATTCTAAATTAATGAAACACCACACATCAAACTCTAAACCAATTCCATATAGATAACTAATAATTAATTGTATTCGTCATCAACAGCTCATACAATTTTGCATGTAAGCTAAAACGGCTTTAAAGAAAATTATGGTACTAATAATAGAAATAATGTTATTTCTAACGATAAATGAGAAAAATATTGCACGATAAACAGAAAATTATATCGTTTTTTGTTCATAGCTAATAAAAATTGTATTGCATGTGGGTAATGATTTAAATTAACTACTAACCAAATACTTTTTCATTTGAACATTCGCGATTCACATTGATTTATAATACTAAAATAAACACTTCTTTACTTTGAAGAAAACCGACTGTTTACATTGCCGGATTATATTAAAGAAATTGAATTTCATTGCAACTTGTTTCTAAATATACATTATTAAAGGATTATAACATGCTGTTATAAATAATTAATTATTTTTACTAAAGGCTTCCCAAGAGAAGATTGTCAAGCAACTGCAGCATCAACTCAACGAGGTACAGAGCAAGGCCGATGAGGCCAACCGCACCCTCAACGACTTGGATGCCGCTAAGAAGAAGTTGTCGATCGAGAACTCCGACCTTCTCCGCCAGCTGGAGGAAGCTGAATCCCAGGTTTCACAGCTATCCAAGATCAAGGTGTCGCTCACCACTCAACTGGAGGACACCAAGAGGCTCGCTGACGAAGAGGCCAGGGTATGTAATCATAGCAACTTACCGTTTTTTTTAATATATATATTTATATAAACACTATTTTGATATTTTAATGAATAGTTGATTGAAACGGACAAACAAATTATTTTTATATATTTTATCTACAGGAACGCGCCACACTTCTTGGCAAGTTCCGCAACCTGGAACACGATTTGGACAATATCCGCGAACAAGTGGAGGAAGAAGCCGAGGGTAAGGCTGATCTTCAGCGTCAACTATCCAAGGCCAACGCCGAAGCCCAATTGTGGCGTTCTAAGTACGAGTCCGAGGGTGTCGCTCGCTCTGAGGAACTTGAAGAGGCCAAGCGCAAGCTCCAAGCTCGTCTTGCCGAAGCCGAAGAAACCATCGAAGCCCTCAACCAGAAGGTTGTTGCTCTCGAAAAGACCAAGCAGCGCCTCGCCACCGAAGTCGAGGACTTGCAACTTGAAGTCGATCGTGCTACCGCTATTGCCAATGCCGCCGAGAAGAAACAAAAGGCATTCGACAAAATCATCGGAGAATGGAAACTCAAGGTCGACGACCTTGCCGCCGAACTCGATGCCAGCCAGAAGGAATGCCGCAACTATTCCACCGAATTGTTCCGCCTCAAGGGTGCCTATGAAGAAGGCCAGGAACAACTTGAAGCAGTACGTCGCGAGAACAAGAACCTCGCCGATGAAGTCAAGGATCTGCTTGACCAGATCGGCGAAGGCGGCCGCAATATTCATGAGATCGAAAAGGCCAGGAAACGTCTCGAAGTCGAAAAGGATGAACTCCAAGCTGCTCTTGAGGAAGCTGAAGCTGCTCTTGAACAGGAAGAAAACAAGGTCCTCCGTGCTCAATTGGAGCTGTCTCAGGTCAGGCAAGAAATCGACAGACGCATCCAGGAGAAGGAAGAAGAATTCGAAAACACCCGCAAGAACCACCAACGTGCTCTCGACTCCATGCAAGCTTCTCTCGAAGCCGAGGCTAAGGGTAAGGCTGAGGCCCTGCGCATGAAGAAGAAGCTTGAGGCTGACATCAATGAGCTCGAAATTGCTCTTGACCATGCCAATAAGGCTAACGCTGAAGCACAAAAGAACATTAAACGCTACCAGCAACAAATCAAGGACCTCCAGACCGCTCTCGAGGAGGAACAGCGTGCCCGTGATGATGCTCGCGAACAGCTCGGCATCTCGGAACGCCGTGCCAACGCACTCCAGAACGAACTGGAAGAGTCCCGTACTCTCCTGGAACAGGCTGACCGTGCTCGTCGCCAGGCTGAACAAGAGCTCGGCGATGCTCACGAGCAACTTAATGAGCTTTCCGCTCAAAACGGATCCCTCTCTGCCGCCAAGAGGAAACTCGAATCCGAGCTCCAGACCCTACACTCGGACCTCGACGAACTCCTCAACGAGGCTAAGAACTCTGAGGAGAAGGCGAAGAAGGCCATGGTCGACGCCGCTCGTCTCGCTGACGAACTCCGCGCCGAACAGGAACACGCCCAGACTCAGGAGAAACTGCGCAAGGCGCTCGAGCAACAGATCAAGGAACTGCAAATCAGGTTGGATGAGGCCGAAGCCAACGCACTCAAGGGAGGCAAAAAAGCTATTCAGAAACTCGAACAAAGGGTTAGGGAGCTCGAGAATGAGCTCGACGGTGAACAGAGGAGGCACGCGGACGCACAAAAGAACCTCCGCAAGTCCGAGAGGCGCATCAAGGAGCTCACCTTCCAAGCCGAGGAGGACCGTAAGAACCACGAGCGTATGCAGGACCTCGTCGACAAACTGCAACAGAAGATCAAGACATACAAGAGGCAGATCGAAGAAGCAGAAGAGATCGCAGCCCTCAACTTGGCCAAGTTCCGCAAGGCACAACAGGAGTTGGAGGAGGCTGAAGAACGGGCAGACCTTGCTGAGCAGGCTATCAGCAAATTCCGTGGCAAGGGACGCGCGGGATCAACCGCCAGAGGAGTCAGTCCGGCGGTGAGTCTGCCTTGTATTATATCACAAATATAAATAACTCAAACTTTAAGACAGATTCTAAATACTTAATTTTTTTCTATAAAACGTCAAAGATACACAATAGCAATTGTAAATCGTTAATTAATCATAATACTTTAATTGTTAAAAGTGGATCTTCAAAGAAAGATAGATCTTGTCTTCTCTATTCCAATATCTAACACTAAATTGTATTTTTTCATCCAGGCGTCCATTAAAGGGCGTCCATAGATCAGCTCTGGATTAACGAGTAAGTCGGCAGTATTTCACCTTCCTTACTGCACCAGAGACAGTGCGTTCCTCGTATACTATTATTACCTGAATGCTTGCCTTATCCTCAACCTAAATTATATCTAGGCTTGCAATCTGTTTTTCTATTAGGATTGGATGATTTATATCGTTCCCTAGGCATGGACCCTGCATGTCGAAAAGATTATAAAATGGACATATTTTTAATGATTTGTTTATTCCGCAGCCCCAGCGCACGCGTCCTGCCCTCGCTGACGGCTTCGGCACTTTCCCACCTAGGTTCGACCTGGCGCCCGAAGATTTCTAAACGTTCCACTACAAACAAAATACGGACTGTAATGATTTTACGGTGAAATTATAACTTTTTATACGCAACAACAATTTATCGCGTTACGTGTATGCGTACACGGAAAATTGACATAAAAACATTTTTTTAAAGCCAAAACAAAAAAAATATATACACTAGTGATTTAATCTTTTTACGAAAGGCTATTTTATAACTTGTTGATATTTATTTATATTATTTATTACCGTGGAATATGTATCGAGAGTGAGTGAGATAGCGAATGATGCGCGTGAGCCGCTAGCGCTTGTACATTGAGACACATCCCCGAACCCCGCACCGCGGGCGGCGCACGCGCATCACACGCCCTACTCCGTTTGACATCTAATAAAATGATATCGTTGTCATAAAATACTATTATTTGGTTTTATTTTTCTAACTCTTATACCTGACCTCATATTCCTATTGTTTACTAGCAGGCCCGGCAGACGTTGATTTATCGTAGTGCCACCTACTGGGTTTAATTGTGAATCTAAACAATTCTTGAATTCACCTGAATACACACAATAAAATTCATAAAAATTTGTCCAGCCGTTTAGGATAATTTCAGTCACATACACAAGGATAGAAGAATTATATATATAATATATATATAAAGGTTTATAAAACAGGTAATTATTGAAAGATTCATGGACTTCTCTATAAAGTATACTAGATTGGGTTTCAAGGTATGGCCATAAAAGTCCTATCAGAAATATACCACACAGTGTACAAGCGGCTATACTCACAGAATTATGACATTTTCAAAGAGTTTCATGCAAGTTTAGTATTTTATCACACTGTGGCACTAAATGTAATTTGTTAACGACTTAGGTAGTAACTGTGCAAGGTTGAACTGTGGTAGCACACTACCACAATTATTTCCGCCGCAAAGAACAGCATGAGTGTTATTGTCTTCCCCTTGCGAAGACGGTGATGCTTTGGACTACGAGAAGTTACAGTTCTCAATAAGTTAGCTTCAAAATATAGACAAATTTGGTCAAAACATTTTAGAGCACAAATATAAAAAAAAACGCTACACCATACACAGACCAAAAATTGAAAACCAAGAATGAAAGAAAACAAAGTCTCTTACTCCCGCTACCAAAGAAATAAGCTTCAGTCTCGCTGTCCTTTTGTGGTTGATTATACATAGCCATAAGCCGGAGCGATCACTTAAAATTAGCTGTTTATTTGCTACATAACAATAAATATTTTTAAAATGTCCATACAGGCATTAGAATATGCTTTAACGTAACGCTATAGTGTGATCACGAGATTGTTCTGACATCATCAATCGACGTGGGATCAGAGCACGATACAACTAAACCAAAAAACAAAAGAACATTTCTACATAATATAATGGATATAAACTGGTGGAGATGCAAGAACTATTCGTTTTCAAAATATTATCCTGTATGTCAAGTATGTCGGCACGCACTGAGAGTTCGCTATATAAAAAAAGTATAATAATCGTGTTCGAACACCGCGTCGATGGACGTAGGTTCAAATCCTTGCAACTGAGTCGGGGCTTTGGGTGAAGGAAACCATCGTGATGAACCTGATGGTAAGGTTTTTTCTAAGACCACCTGGCTAGCTACCATCCTCAATTTTAAAATCTGTTATGAAGCACCTGTTGATAAGTTCTTATATATAGCACTTGAGAGCCAGACTCCTCTAGGTTTGGCTTGTTTACAATCATAGACCACTTCGTTATTTAACAACATATAAGATTGTTGTATCCCCTACAAAGTGTAAAACAAGCAATTGACGAATTTATGTCAAGTTATCACATCATAACGGCTTCATTCATTTGGGTAATTCTTATTTGTTGTGTTTGAAATTGACGAGACTAGGTTGCTATAAAAGAAAATGTTTTCTAGATCGTACGTAAAAGTGAAATATTTGGATTAAAAAATTCCTTATAAAAAAGTGAGATAGAATAGTAATAATAACAATATAACGGATAGTACGGATATCTTCAACGATATTGACACACTAAAGTTCAGTTGCCATTTTCATTAATTTAGATTTCACTTGCTTTAAGATTTTTATAGCGAGTTTAACTGATTTTTTTATAGTTATATAGAGATAAGGCTATAACATATTCGATATAGCATGTTTGGGATAAACTGAAAAAACATATTGAACAGAGAAATCCAGCGCCTGCTAATCCAAGGGTTTCACAACTGCATTGATCGAAGAATAGAACCTAATGCCACAACATTTCATTGATAATTTAATAAAAAGTATGCTCAGACTTTCAAAAATATGCTAAATCTAATTTCAGCCGTTCCTAATATTTTACGTTCTTTTTCAAGACCTTCAAATTTTGTACATGTCAAAAAAAAACTAAAATCCTTACAGACGGCAAAATCTGAACTTCGTTCTCGGTGCATAAAAACTGGAAATATTGAAAAAATTACACATGTTATATGAACGATTGAAATTGGATTTAGCTCATTTTAAAATGTTTCGTTACATATATTGGCAATAAAGAATTGAGTTTGTAAAACAAAGAAGACAAAAATAATAATTTAATTTAAAATAAACTATAAGAAATTTACATAACATTCACAACAATTCCATAACAATCACCACCAAAGTCCGAATAACGCTATTTGACCCATAATTATCCAGCCTAGAACAGACCGTGAGATTGAAGCATCATCCGCGACCGGTACCCTGTAGTCCATACTACAGAATTCCAAGTTAGATGAATTGTACGGTTGGAACTTGTTTACGAATTGCTGCCACGTACATCCTTCGAGGGGGCAGAGTTCCGTCACTTTCTCATTGACGAATATTTGGACGCGGTACGACTGGACCCCAGAATTGACACAACTGGAAAACGCAATATTAATCATTTAACCTTACAAGTGCTCGTCCAGTGGTCAATCTTCGACCATAGAGAAAAAAAAGTCAAAACATTAATAAGGACTGCCGACAGAAGTGAAAACTCAAAACAATGGAATTTTAACTGTGTCCTCTTTTGAATTTTAAGTTAATTATAGTGTGAATGATTACTTTGATTTTAAAATCTATTGGCACTCCGAATAATAATTATACACTTTTCTATACAGTGTATTAATTAATCAAACATATGATAGGATGCACAATGTCAATACAAAATATCAATATTAGACGTACAGAGGCCGTACTACGCGTCGCTAGTCTCACGCAAGCCACGCAAGCGCAATACTACGATCGCCCTTACTAGCATGTTATGAAGCGAAATTAGAAATTTATCTCCTACCAAATAATTACCGCTTAAAGCGCCTAAAGAAGTTTTCACATCAAAAACTGTTTCCATTTTTTATTGATAACTCTAAAGCTCAGCAAAATAAAAGAGAATGCAGAAAATCATCTGAGAAACCGAGCAGGGAGATGTTCTTACCCGTTTCCCGACTACCTATTTATATATAATTACTGTGAATTATGTACCTGCTTTAGATTAATTAATGTACCACGTTGTTGGACTCGCGTTTGATTTCCCTCGCCCTCGTACAACGATACTCCCTCTACATACGACGTCGATTTTTATAACTTGTTTCGTTTAGCATACTTTCTTCCCTTAAATGTGAGCGGTAATCACTCCGTTCCTAAGAGTCGTGTTTTAGTCTATAATCTTTCTCAATAAATATGCTATAGGATTCAAAAACGTTTCATAAATATGGCTGTTAGTTCGTCAGATTTATACGTACAAACAAACAATCTTTTCAACTTTATGATATTTGCATTTATGTTAATTACTTTATGCTCATAATTTTTGTAATATTTTAATTGTTTGTAATTCGCTATTTTATATGTAATAAATAAATAAAATTATAGTACATGACTTCGTTATAAGACTGCGTTGAACATTTACTATCAAGAGGATAAGTTCCAGTGACTACTTCTAAAAAATTTTTAGGAATATTGTCACTGTTGTTTAGACGAAAATAATGCTATAATTTAGTGACAGGTGTATAAAATTATCATTATGCAAACCATATTTCAATCAATCCGTATATAAAGATAAGACAGATGATATTTCGTTAAATACAGTCAGATACTATGGTCGTTATCCGCAAAATTGGTGATCATAAATCCGCATGTATGTCGTGTTAGTCTCGCATGACAATATGCGTGCATATGTTGATAAAACAATAAACTCTCTACGCTCGCTTCATACTTTATTAGTAGATAAGCAAATAAATGCAAAAACACAACCTGATATAGTCAAGATACGTGACGTAGGTTTTCCTTGAAAACGTAGGGATCAGATTATAACAAATTTTCTTTTCGATGTTGCCGTAACTCTTGCATTTCCTCTAATTTGCCTTTTCTATAATCCCGCGCAAATTTACTTACTTACACGTATGAGACGATATCTTTAACTTGTTTGATTATGATTGTGATTATTTTCGTGATAAGGCCATACCTTTCTTCGGAGAGAGGCCTATGGCCCTATAGTGGGCCTCTTACAGGCTAATGATAATAATGATGATGATGAAGGAAAGGTAAAATCAAGGCCACTATAGCCTTCATGATAATAAGGTAATCAAACAAAATACCTGTTCAAAACTGCAATCAAATTGACAGAGAAAGCTCCAATATAACTGGTCTTCCAAAGCCTGTTGTTATCTCTCCTCCATCCTTGAAGTGGAGTGTCATCTTTGAAGATGCCCAGCGCGCAGTATACCATCTCCATCATCGTATCATGGGTGAAATAGGATGTTAACTTCTTGCCATGACCCTGGACTGCTGCTTCGAAATTCTCGTATAAGTCTTTCATAGGCGGTTCGCCGAGTCTAACATTCACCTGTTACAGAAAACTTGATGTTTTTGTGAAGCAACCTTTAAGAAGATATGATGAAATTTTTCGGCTTGGTATACAATTCTACGAGTAACCTTGAGTCTTGAGATAAAGGAATAAAAAGGGCGTTATCAATTATCTACCTTAAGAAGAAACGCGGTCTGCAAGAAATTTGACGAATAGGTTAACAAAGGAGTCTATCGCTGTTGCACTCTGCATGAGCTATAAAAAAGAGAGCGAGCGAGACAACTGCAGCTCAGACTGATTATACCTATACAAAATGGAGAAAATCGTGATTCCGTATTCCCCATTTCCTCTAAAAGTTGGGTTTATAATATTTCGTTTATGGATGCAACTAAAACATAGGACCAAATTGCATGATGTAAAATATTTGCTGTAATTTCGTTGGAAACGTATAAAAGGAATATCTTTGTATGGAACAAACGACGCCCTCGTTTCCTCTTAATGCATTCATGCCTTGCAGTTTGTTCCTCTAGTATTATAGTCAAGATGTAGCTTATATAGGTATCCGGGCTTATATAGGAGTTATATAGGTATTTTTGGTATATTTGAACAAACTGAAACAATTTTTTTTTAATTTTCTCTCATGATTTCAGAAGAAGTATATATATGCTAGAGCTATGATATATTAAATTATATTAAAAAAAAACAATCGGTCTAACGAAGTGGGCATTTATCAGATGTTAATAGTCAAAATACAAATATTTTATACAATTTAGGCCCTGAGAAGACGTTATTTTGAACGTCCAAGTTACAACCAGTTCGGAAAACAACCCAATCGTTTAGGAGACCCTGCAAGAAACTCTGGTTTATCTTTATATTGTATTTTTATAAAGACACCGTGATCAGAATCCTTTTTAAAGGTTGTACAGAGAGGTGTGTTATTTCCAGATATCACTATTTTTCACTTAATCATTCATCCTATAATAGATTGTTGATATCCAAACCTGTTTGAATTCACTATCCAGCAAATCAGTAATATATTTTGGCTCATTCTTGTAGAAACGACTACTATTACCTACGAAATTGTTACTGGTCGTACTGAGCCCAAGACATGAGATTCTAGACTCGACAATTTCTAGACTAGTTTACTGCTTCTTTTTTCAAGTAAAAGATCAGACTTGAAAAATTTCAAATCTGTACAGCTTTTTTCTTATTTATTTATATTATTTTACATTCCGAAAGAAGAGGAAAATTTTGTACGATTACTTATATATGAGAGAATTTTAGGGAATACTTGAATCTATATTCCCGGGACTTACCCAAGAGCCGTAACCATTCCTATGGTAATGTCTGACGTCGTCTCTGTACTCCAATACTTCTAAATCTGCATCAGAGAAAACAGCACACCACGGCGATCTCAAATTCGGCTCCCACGAGCGGTAAAAACGGCATATTTCATAGAAATCGTATATCTCATCAGTAGTCAGTTGTTTGGAAATGCCAAGGCGTCGTTGAACTGCATTTTGTACCTGCAATGCAGAAAGGCATTGTGATGAACCTACTAATGATAGTCGTGCACTTTTTCCTCCACTTGGCTTTACTACCGTCAAGTTGAATATTAGCCACTAAGCGCCTATTTTTACATTATGGTAATGCTCAGGAAATGGCAGTAGTTCTAGATCTTCAGATTCAACATAGACATTGCATACAGAGTATTAAAAATGAGTAAATTTTGTCGTCATTCGACAGCTTATATCGTCCCAAATTGGAAGAATGCCAATTGTAGTAAATATTTCTATAATACTTAGATTTTATACTTTTAAGAATTGGCAATGCTATTGTTACTCATTCTGATGAAATGATTTTCAATGGATGGTAATATTCGGTACCATTTTACATTATAAGCCTACCATAAACCAAAGCTCAGATATAATAAATAACTTGGATTATGTCGGTGAATTTGGCCCATGTTTCTTATAAAGGTAATAAATAACTTACAGCAATATATTCTGCTGTGTTAGAATATCCGTCAAGATGGTCTTCCAAGGCAGCACCACCTTTAACTTCTGTTTGGTATCTATCACAATTCTCGTACGGCTGTAGACATTTATTGTTTATTAGCACAAGTCCAAAAAAATTGAACGAAATATGAAATGGATACAAAAAATTTTTTCATGGATTCCAAGTTAAGAATAACAATATCAGCTAATGTTGAAAGAGATAATCGTTAAGAATCCTGAACGCATACGTGGTGTAGTAACGTAATGGGAAAGTATATAAATGAAGATTCCTTAGTGTTTCAAATCACCAAGATATTGTAGTCTGACCTGTGGTGATTACGCACGAACCTTTACCCTACAAGGAGTAATTTACTGGCTGGTAAGGGAACTTGCATACATCTATTGTAGCACGTGAACTATCTTATTGCCTACTGAGTTTGAGTATATGCATTGCCTAATACCAACAACGCGGTCCTAACTATCCATGTGACTTATATGAAGTATTCTGCCTTATTAGTTACTGATCTTGGGAGATCCTTCATTGCCGACGACGGTGATACACCTATACACGAGGTACCAGTACAAACATGTAAAAAGACACACAGAACTTTATCTAGTGTTCTTCATTATGATATTATTTCTTTTTGTCAAGGAATGGGAACAAAAACAGCATTTTCTGAGTAATTTTCTATTATTCCCTGTATTATTGTATGGCAAGCTACCAAACTTAATTTGAAAGGTTGTAGCGAATTACTTATTAATGTGTTTCACTTAACAATCAGCCTCCCTTTTAGACCTAAGGTATCACCATTTTCGACATAGTTACCACGTACATAAAGACTAAAACCTCTACGACATCATATTCAGGACGATTGGTCGAAACCCTTCAGGGAATGGGGTTCTGTTATATTTTATAAATTGTAGTGATACTACAGCCCCAAGTATGTTGAAAAAGGCTCTCTTAATTCTAGCGATAATATCGTCATACCATTACAATAATTAGTTATAATCTTTATAAAAGAAGGCTCAGCTATAAATTCTAGGAACAAGCCTTACTCAATCCTGAGTGCAGCACCTGATTAGACCATTTTAACGGGCATGTATGAAAAACACTATAAAATCCCAGAAGATGTGTGGGTTTTGTCATTCAGACCGGACATATTTCTTTTTTTTAGATATACAAAGCACTTGTAGAACTTATTGTTCCGCGGGAAACTAATATTCCCAAAGACCACGAGACGAAGCTGAATAAGTATTACGACTTTGTAAAAGAGTTGACGAAAAACGGTTATGTAGTTAATTTATATGCCGTAGTAGTAAAATCTCTCTATAAACTGCTGAAAAATTTGGTCTGTCCAAAACTACAGCAAGTTCTATACTAGAACAATCGTCTAAAGCTGCATTAGCAGGTTCATACCAAATTTGGATAGGCAGAGAGAGAAGCACGAGTAGTTAAGGTGAGTGTCGATGTACGTCGGGAAGGGGCCCCTTAAACCTACACCCGTGTCACAAGTCTCGGAACTACTCGGAGTTTCTCTCATTGCCACGCGATTGCCCTGGCACCGGCACGGTGAATCCATAGAATGTTAAGCCTCTATTCGGACATATTATTCGGTGTATAGTTAACCTAGGATTCTATCGTAGTGTTGTTACCTCCACAGCGACTCACTTTTCGTTTGCCACATCTCGGGACCAGTCACTATATAATTATTTTCGGACTGCTCTGCACTTACCATCAGGTACAGTCTAGTCACTCTCGTGATATAATTAAAATGTTACTATATACCCGAAAATATCTATCTGGAAAAATTAGTACTGACCCTTATAATGTCATCTCTCTCCCTCGCAATATCCGGCGCCATGGTCAAATTAGTACCATTAGACCAACCGTGGGCGAAAGCTATCGCGCTGGTGATCGTCCTTTGTTCATTCGTGGGTCTGAAGTAGTAGTCCTGTTCGGTGCCATTCAGGAGATGAGGGTATCTCTCGCTGAGCCTTTTCGCTATATCGTAGAGTTCCTCATAACCAGTTCCTGTGAGGAATGACTGGGATATTTCTAGAGTTTCGTTCCATCTCCATTTCTTGAACTCCTCAATGTCCTGTGGATTGTGTGAATAAATTAATGGATGTAGTAGATGTAGTGTTAGTTTTTATAACAAAGTCCTAAAGGACATTACCGATTTGCCGTATCGTGAGTTCAAGCACCATGTGAAGCGGGTTTTAACGTCTAAAGGCTATTTTATAGGGTGGATCAATATATGAACGATGGTGACGTCTGGAAATAACGCTCTTCTCTGTGCATCCACCAAAAAGGAATGTAACTATCTATGTTTGTAAAAATATACTAGTATATAATGAAAAGATAGATCGAATTTCTTTCTGATTCTTCTCGATGACTGGGTTGTTTTTCCGAACCGGTAGTAGCTTTCACGTTCTTAAGCTCCTTCTCGGGGCCTAAATTGAATAAAGTATTATTGATTTTGATTTTGAAATGTATTGATCTGAATGTACGAATGAACTCTATTGCATTTTTAAGTGCGTACGCTCTTCTATCACAACTAAAATTTAATCCAGCAATACGCAGATGAGCAATGTATATTTTTAATAGTACCAGCGGGCGCGGCAGACGTTGTCCCGCCCTGACTATAAAAAAATCCTTGACAAATTATATACCAAAACGTTTCTCATGAATCATTTTATCTACTGGTGAAAACCGCATGAAAATCCGTTCAGTAGTTTTTGAGTTTATCGCGAACAGACAGACAGACAGACGCGGCATGACAGCGGCGACCGGCGATGGATAGTATGTCTTTCGGCGGTCGCCATTGTTTCTGGATTGTACTGTGCTTACCATCAGGCACAGTACAGTCACTTTGCCGAGCTACAATAAAAAAAAAAAAAAAAAAAAAAAGCGGTAGGGGACTTTGTTTTATACTATGTAATCATGTAAAATATAAAAATGATTACTGTTGAATTAATTATCTTTAATAATTGCAATATATTTTTCAATAGGCGTTCATGTAATACTTAATTCCGAAGTACATTATTTTGATGTTTGTCATTTAGCGTAAGTAGTGTAAGCACCCGATTTTTTCTTTCTTTTTGATTAAAATATATAGATTTTTAGCTATTGTATATAAATATAAAATGCATGTGTTTTACGCATAAACTTACCGAAAGATAGTTCTCCACATGATAGTGCAAACCGTTTTTAACCGACTTCAAAAAAAGGAGGAGGTTATCAATTCGTCTGTATTTTTTTTTTTTATGTTTGTTACCTCATAACTGGACTGGGTGAACCGATTTTGATTATTCTTTTTTTATTTGGAAGCTGGTACTTCCCGTGTGGTCCCATTTTAATTTGGTCCAGTTCCGACAACGGCATCCAGTGCAAAACCGTATAAGTTTTAAATTTGCATTAGGTATGTACACGACAAATAGACGAATAACTCAATATCACGCTAACCGATTTCGATGATTAATTTTTTATTGGAAAGGACGTACTTCAAGGGTAGTTTGATGAGAGTTTGGTTAGATTCTGATTATGGGATCCGTGACAAAGTAAGAAAATGCAAAACCGTATAAGTTTTAAATTTGCATTAAGTATATACACGACAAATAGACGAATAACTCAATATCACGCTAACCGATTTTGGATGATTCATTTTTTATTGGAAAGGACGTACTTCAAGGGTAGTTTGATGAGAGTTTGGTTAGGTTCTTATTATGGGATCCGTGACAAAGTAAGAAAATTTCAAGAAACGAGCCTACTCCTTTCTTAAGGGCCGGCAACGCATCTGTGTTTCCTCTCGTGTCGCAGGTGCCCATGGGCGGCCGTGATCACTTACCATCAGGTGACCCGTATGTTCGTTTGCCACCAATATTATAAAAAAAACTCTTCAATTCTTAGAAGCCTATTGTGCTTATGTTCGTTGCTGTGTTGCAACATGACGCAAGCATTGTAATTACATTACTTAAGGTGTATTATGTGTGAAGCGATGGTAGCCGAGTTGGTGGTAGAAACTATCGCGGATTATTGATAAGGTTGCGTTCGTACCAAACGTTACTTATTGTACAACCAATTGAAACCATATCGCATACCATACCGATAGATACCATACTGCAAAATTGCGCATATTTTAATATACTTAAGGCGGAACGGAGTTCGCGGGCACTGCTAGTAAAATATATTTATGTACACTAAAAATGGAAAAATAAAGTAAATTTTCAAAAAAAAGTATTAACCGACTTCAATATCAATCAAAAACCCATAAGGCACTAAAAAGCGGAAAATAAATAGTTTATCAAATTAACCAAATTAAATAAAACATATGAATATGTGTGCTACCTAGAGATGTATTGGAAGTCGGTGCGAACCGAAGGTATGCGAACCGATAAGGTTGCGTTCGTACCAAACGTTACTTATTGTACAACCAATTGAAACCATATCGCATACCATACCGATAGATACCATACCGCAAAATTGCGCATATTTTAATATACTTAAGGCGGAACGGAGTTCGCGGGCACTGCTAGTAAAATATATTTATGTACACTAAAAATGGAAAATAAAGTAAATTTTCAAAAAAAAGTATTAACCGACTTCAATATCAATCAAAAACCCATAAGGCACTAAAAAGCGGAAAATAAATAGTTTATCAAATTAACCAAATTAAATAAAACATATGAATATGTGTGCTACCTAGAGATATATTAGAAGTCGGTGCCAACTGAAAATCGTATCATCTACATAGGTACAAAAAGTTTAAGTTCACTCTCGCGTCTCTGTAATACTTTTCTACCTGGAACAAATTTGAAATTTCGGTTGGCACCGATTTCCAATACATCTCTAGGTAGCACACATATTCATATGTTTTATTTAATTTAGTTAATTTGATAAACTATTTATTTTCCGCTTTTTAGTGCCTTATGGGTTTTTGATTGATATTGAAGTCGGTTAATACTTTTTTTTGAAAATTTACTTTATTTTATGTCAAAAGCAGTCAAACGAACATGTGGGTCACCTGATGTTAAGTGATCACCACCGTCCATAGACACTAGCAACACCAGGGGAGTTACAAGTGCTAGCCTGTGTATGGGGGAGGGGTAGGGCAAGTAGAAAAGGGAAGGGAGAGAGGGAAAGGAGGTGGGCCGTATCGAAGTTCTTTATGTAGTTTCAAATAACTAAGTGAACAGACAGCGCGAAAAGTGACATTTTATGATATTTATAGAGTACAAGCGATCCGCTCCAGCTTCGCACGAGTACAATGCCGCATTACAATTGTTGAAATAATTCATATGATTATTTCCCGCTTGGATCATCTCTTTCATATAATACTTTTCACTCATACTGCTAACTTATTTAAAGCTAGCAGACCCGTACCCACTTCGTTGAGCGGTAAATATATATAAAAAACTACTTTTTGTGATTTAAATATAAAAGTTAGGCATATGCTCTCGTTGACTTTTTTGTAGGCATTATTAAGCTCTACAACTTTTGTCTAGAATTCAATCATATATAGTCATCGTTAAGGCAGCGTTCATAAGAAACGTTTTCGTTCGACCGTTTTTTCTCCGAACTACTTTACAAATCCGACAGCCACAAAAAAGTCTTTTCATTTTTCGGGTTAATATATAGCCTATGACACTCACAAATAACGTGGCTTTCCATTGATAAAAGAATTTTTTAAATCGGTTTAGTACTTCCTGGGATTACCCTCTACAACATCACAAACTCACAAACTTTACTTCTTTATAATATTAAGTATAGATAGTATAGACTAGATGATGCCCGGGGTTCCGCGTATTGTATTAAATAAATGTAAAATTGTGCGAAGATGTAGAATTACAGAAATGTTCTTTCAAAAATATTTGTAGATACGGCTCGCGTGCCATCCACTGTAGGTTAACTGCACTATACCTATAATCTTCGTGCGAGTGTAAGGAATACGTTAACAAAAGTCTATAGTCTATATAACAAAATGAATGACATACTAACTCATATGATACGAACAAACAAACGGAGATTTTCACATATTAAATATTTAAATAGAAACAGTATGTCATTTACCATCACCATTTATTCAACATTTTTTAAAAGATGTAATATGGGTTTTAAAGAGAAATATAATTGCGTACATTATCTATACTCCCGCGAGCATTCTCTCAATTAGCGAGCTATGTAGCTCTCATTCATAACGATATAGTATAGAATTATTAAGAAACGGTAAAGAAATCAATTTAAGTACTAATTTATGCTGAACAAATAACTACTTTCCATGCGAACGAAGTCGTGAGCAACAGTTAGTCTAAAATAAAATAGCCTAAGTTGATTCCTATAAGATCAGCTATCTGTTAGTGAAAGTCCCGTGAAAATCGGTCCAACCGTTTCGGAGATACTACGTTGGACGAAATCAGAAGTATCAGCTAGTCTAAAATAAAATAGCCTATGTCATTCCCTACAATTTCGGCTGTTTGCTAGTTAAATTCTCGTCAAAATCGAATTTAATATTTTTTTTTTTAAATAGACTTTTTATTATAAGTAGCGTATATACTTTCATATCCATTCAATAAAAAGCTGTTATTTTGACATTACATACATACAGACACTTCATTTTTATTATATGTATAGATATATAACATTTTGCCTCCTTCATATTAATCATCATTTGAGCAAAGACAAAAACAACATTAAAATGTTCTTTTTAATACGGTTTCCAGACAAAGGTCACATTTTATAAATCCTTAACATAAATTTCGAATTTAGTAACTTCTTTATGATTGCAGAATGCATCAGATATTATTGGAAACAGAGCATGTTACTGTCAAAGTTTACAATTCGGCAGTCGCTCCGATGTTATGAAAACTTTATCTAGACATTCTGAACTATGACAAGCATACAACCGGTAATATTGAATATAGGTCATCTTGGTTACATAATCCATGCATATTTGGGTATCACATACTTCTACGTACTTATAAGTAGCTAAAGAAAATATTCTACACATTACTAGCTAAACCCGCGGTTGTATTTACTTGCTATTATACTAAATTGTTGATATTCAGGTTAAATAAGCATTATATAGAAATTATCCGTGAAAAAACAATTAGGTCTCCCAATATTTATTAGACAAACTCTGTTGTAGTTTCTCAATTGAATATATCAACATTTTTTTAGATATACGAGCTGAGTTCCGCGGTTTCATTTGGTTGTAGGCTGAAAAATTGATATAACCTGTTTTTTTTTAAAGAGAAAAGTTCTTTAGGCGCGTTGAGCGGTATTTTTGGCAGGAGATCAATTTATAATTTCGCATAATGACATGCTACGTAAGCGTGACCGGCCGTAGTGCGCTTGCGCGGCTTGCATAAGATTAGCGACGCGTAGTATAGGGGCCTGTGTACATGTCATATTGATATTTTGTAGCTCATCATACGTTTATTTGGTTAATAGACTTTTTGATTGCTCGAAGTGCCAACAGATATGAAAACCACACGAATGTTAATAACTTCAATAAACAAATTCTAAAATTGAAATATTGTCATTCCCACTATAATTAATAGGGAAACTCAAAAGAGACCACATTTATTTCATTGTTTTGAGTTTTCACTTCTATCGGCAGTCCTTATGACTGCCTCATCCTAGTTTATATGAAGAAAAAACAAATATTATTAGGGAAAAAAACCTCGACAAGAGCGCCACCGAACAGATCCAACAATAGTTAAAAACCATTCATGTGGACACGTAATAAAAAAAAACACACCAAAACTGGTTTAGCTTTAGGAAGAGAATAATTACAAAAACGAGTATACTTTTTGCTCTAAATAGACACTTGAAACGAGCGTAATTTGCATATAAATCTTTGTGAATTATAATTACTGCTTTAATTAAATTACTAATTATTAACGTCAACAGCTAAAAAAGAAGGAAAACAATTTGAGTAGGTAATCCCTGAAGTCTTAGTAAATATTGCCATATCACGGTCGTACGGTAAGGAAAACTGCGTTTGGAATCACTAATTTTAACCTTTTTATATGGCGGTTAGTAGCTAATAAATAAGCTAACGCCCGCGAATTCATCTACGTTGTTTTTTTAAGTATATATTATGTACTAGCTGTGCCCGTGACTTTGTACCCGTGATACCTTATGTAAAAATACAGCGATTAATAAAGTCATCTGAATGTATTAATTCCATTTATTTATCTACTTTTCTCTCGTATTTAAGCCGCGTGGTCATTAAAACAACAATAACGTTTGATAGACCGAATCGATTTTAATGAAACAAAGACTAAACGTTACTCGAAGATGTGCTTTATGATTTTCTTGGAGAGGTTTTATCGTGAACGAAGTAATTTAGCAGTGATCATTGAAGTGTATCTTATTACTTATTCCTAGACACCTGCAACATTATTTTTATAAAAATCTAAATAGTACAGACACGTTAGATTTACATTCTTATTATATGTATAGATAATAGAACAAATATAAATATAAGAAAGTGAGAATATACAAGTTTACATAATTTCATTGTAAAGAATGTTATCTGTTTACTTCCCCTCCTGTGGATGTGCGCCATACATCGCTGAACGCGTGGCTCTAATCAAAATTGTAATTGGTTAAACTTTAATAAATCCTTATTAATTTTTTTTTGCCTAAAACTTCGTATGGCGTGGTAGTGAAAAATTTTCGTTACGTATTACGCATTAAACGTAAGGTAGGTATGTATCTGTAAGTATAAGTGCTTGCTGGGTCTATTAGTATATGAGTAAATGTATAATTAAGTATTTATACTACGGGAATTCGTATAGTATATAGTTTATAAGCGTTCTCATATAAATATAATTTAATACATATAAGCCAAATAAATTTCACTTCCTCCGCGTGTACACACTGATACACGCAATGTTTTTATTAAAATAAGGACCAAGTGTCTAACGATTGGCATAAAAAAATTGATAGAGAGTCAAAATCAAAACTTACTTTATTTAATTCAGGCCCTGAGAAGGCGCTAATGAATGTCAAAGCTACCACACCACCGGTTCGAAAAACAACCCCAGTCATCGAGAAGAATCGACAAGAAACTAAATCTGGTTTATCTTTTCATGATACATATTTTTACAAACATAGATAGTTACATTCATTTTTGGTGGATGCACAAAGACGGGCGTCATTTCCAGACATCATCATATTGATCCATCCTATAATAGCCTTTAGATATTAAAACCCGCTTGACATGGTTCTTGAACTCACCATCCGGCAAATCGATTATGTGCTTTGGTACTTTCTTATATAACCTAACACTATTACCTAAAAAAACTGTTTTTATTCTTAGTTAGCCTGAAACATGTAATGATCAATTTCTTGCTGTTTCTAGTATTTACATTATGTTGGTCTATTACTAAATCCAGCATATCTAATTTTTTGCAGAGCTATGCTGTAGTCGCGTGAGGACAGACCTTATGATTGTATTTATATAGATTACCTGAGAGCATAGCTGACTCCTGCCATTCTCGTAGCTCGCTATGATGTCGTCTTTGAGGTCAGCGATGAGCTTTATGCTCGCAGTCACGCTGGAGCCAGGGTTACGGTTTCCGTGACGATTGAGGGTCCATATACTAACAGCCTCACAGTCTATACAATAGAACGCTAAATATTAACATGGAAAATGAATTAACACAGAGTTATCTTAATATATAAAAATCCAGTCTCATGATGTTTGTCCACAATGAACTCCGAAACTTCTCAGCCGATCTTCATGAAAGTTGGCGATTATGTATAATTTAAACCAACTTGAGAGATAGGATAATTTATATTTCGATAAATGGTTTCAATATTTTTTAAATACAAACTCAATTATTATTATTATATCAATTACTAGCGGGCTCAGCAGACGCTGTCCCGCCCTGACTATAAAAAAAACTTGACAAATTATATACTAAAACCTTCCTCATGAATCACTGTATCCACTGGTAAAAACCGCATGAAAATCCGTTCAGTGGTTTTTGAGTTTATCGCGAACAGACAGACAGACAGACGCAGTGGGGGACTTTGTTTTATACTATGTAATGATTTTATGTTTAATCAGACTCGAACAAATGAAGCTCTAAATTAGTTTGTTGACAGAAAACTGTAGGGCTGACTGTTATAGATAATTGTGAATTTATTTTTCAACTCCACTTTATTTTATGGTGCATGTGTTTTATGTAATACAACAAGTAATAACTGAGCCACGGCAACGCGTGGAAGCTAATTCATTATAAATAATACATGTCAAATTAATATTGTGAAAAAAGGCGCGCTATGGTTTACAGGAAGAGAGACTTAAGACTTTTTGTCTCTTTCACTGTACGTGCTAACTGTAATGTGGAGTTATTTTGCACTAATATTAGTTTCTAAGAATGTGTGTTAATTGCCAGTCATTTGTTTCACAGAATTATTCAAAGAGTGCCTAAGAATAGTTGTTGCCACCAAAAAGGGCGATGGACTACACGCTTTTATTTTATTTTTGGCAACCAATCTTCTAGTACATTGTTGTTACTGCGATCGTCGAGTAGGTTTTCAAGTTTCTTGCGATCATTTCAATGTTCTAACAAGATGGTAACCGTCTTGTTAAAAATTTCCAGGGACTTTTTGTGACAAATCATAATCCATGCTCCGTGGTACTATTTGCCATCCATTTCACCTGTGTACAATAATCGAATTATAGGTGGTAGAGCCACGTTGAAGCTATTATTGGTCTCAGCACGAATGGGTCGGCTCGCCCGGGGTAGTACCACCCTCTCATAGAAAACCGACGTGAAGTAACAGTGCTTGCATTGTTGCGTTTCGTTAGGTCAGTGAGAGCGCCGGAGGCCCACCTCACCTCTCCTCTCCCCCTCCCTCCCTTTCCCCCAAACACAGGCTGGCAACGCACTTTCGACTACCCTGGTGTTGTTAGTGTCTATGGACGGTGGTGATCACTTAACATCAGGTGACCCATCTGTTCGTTTGCCTGCTATGACATAATAAAAAAATACAAGTATTATGTACAACACCACTAATATTACGAAATATAGAGTCGAATAACAGAATATTATAAATACAATATAGAATCCACTACATGGCATTCCAAGATTCCGCCAAAAACGCCACTACACGATATACAAACAAGCAGTATAAAAAATACAACTACTTTACATAATACAACAATTAAGTCAAAATGTTCTTTTGACAACCTTGGACCTCATACCGAGATACATTTTCGCTAACGTGTCACAATAAAAATATTTACACCGGTGTATCAAATAAACATAAATACAACGCTGTTGCAAAATATAGACAATAAAACATTAAACATTGTTAAAGAACACACAGAATACACAAGAATAACGTGTCATTACGTTGTTGGTTTATTTGATTACGAACTTTTTTTTCTATCTATACATATAATATGAACGTAAATATAACGTGCTGGTATTTTTTAGACTGAAAAAAATGTTGCAGGTAACTGTCTGTCTGTTTGTTCACTGCTAAAATACTACGTTCACGATAAAACCTCACCAAGAAAATCATAAAGCATATCCTCGAGTAACATTTAGTCTTGGATTCATTGAAATCGGTTCACTCTATCAAAAGTTATCGTAATTTGAGTGACCACGCGACTTAAGTATAAGAGAATAGTATATAAGTAAATGGACTTAATACAATCAGATGATTTTATTAGTCACTGTTTTTTTTACATTAGGGTTAAAGCGGACGGAGTCGCGGACACAGCTAGTAAAAAATAAAACATTAAACATTGACGAAGAGTACACAAAATGAGAATCGCGTGTCATTACATTGTTGTTTTTTCCGTTTGCGATTTCTTTTTCTAATAAATGTATTGTTAGCAATTACCATACAATTTTAAAGTAATTCAGTTGTTTTTGTCAGAAATAACTACTGTGTTTTCATGTAATTCCAAGAGGTAATGACTTAGTATACGAATGGACGTACTATGAGATTACTTGGGTATAGAGAGATAGAAGGACACCGGATTTAAACTACAATATTATTTAGATAATATGGAGTAACAATATACTCTTAAATAATAATAAAAAAAAACAATATCTTATCTTGAAGATATCATCGAATTCTCATTTGTTTTTTTCGATCTGACTACTCTATCGCCCTAACAAGGTCTTAACAGCTTCACCGGACTGCTTCGAATTCTCATGCCTTGTTCTTCATTATAGGACAGTTATTTTGAAATGATACTGACTTGTACTCAGATATTGCGCCAATCGATATTAATTCAAATCCTTTTTTTAGTGTATTACTGGCTGGATGATTCCAAAACGAGTCAATATGTCCGCTTTATTACTAAGAGTATGTGGTAGTGATATAGCCGGGTATAGACAGAAATAATTTCCTGATCAGTCGGTGTAGGAAGATATCGTGATAAAACTATAGGATTGTGGTAATGCCATTGATTGTAGCTACCAATTCCATAGTTAATATTTAAAAAATGTAATTTAATGTAAACACACTAAACTTAGGGAGCGTCTGTCTCTCAACTGTAGCTGGTGGGACACCTCAACAGGCGCTTGAAAACAGATTTTTAACTTAAGATCACTCTTAACTTAAGATCAACTTAAGCTACTCAGGCGGAATTAGAATCTCATAAAAGGTCCTACCATAATACTATGGCTTCATCACGATGTCTTCCTTCACCTAAAGATCTGTTTCAAGGATTCGAACCTACGTCCTCTCAACTGAGCCATTCACTTCACTTAACATCTCAGAAGATTTTAGTCCCAACACTAAAGTCAGTATAGGAAAAAAAACTTATTTTAAAATGGATAAAATTTATCGACTTACTATCAGGTATAGCGTAATCTCTTATATCTCCTCTAATGGCATCGTAAGGCGTCTTCGACGAGTACAGTGGGTAAGGACAGTGGTTGTTCCAGTAGCAACTGTCCGCGGCGACTGTCGCGACAGCGCACAAGAGCGCAAACCGGTGTAGCATTATGGCGAGTGTTGTTTGAACACTGAATTGCGGTCGAATGAAATATTATTTTATACTAGCTTGATTCTTTGAGGTGTGTTTACACTACAGCGCGTCCGACGCGACTGTTGTTGTAACTGTAGTGTAGTTTTAGGTTATATGTAAAGTTTAACATCCCATAAAACCTTGTTACATTGTGTTAGAGTTGAAATTAGTATATACAAACAACACAATAGGTACGTCAGTGTCCAATAGTATTCGTAAGGCATTCGGTCACCATAATTATTCATTTTCATTCTTATTTAAATATCGTACGAAAGAAAGAGATATAAATATTCGCCACCCGTGAGACAAAATAAGATATATATTGATAGAATTTATACATATAAATAAAACTAAAGTATATGTTTTTTTTGTTAACCTCCAAATTGACTTCACCAATTTTTACGAGACCTGTATTGGTTAATAGAAAGTTCTTGGAGCATTACATAACATACATATCATTGCGCTTTTCTTTCGGAGTTAAGCAATAATCATAAAATGTAGCAAAGAGTACAATTCAAAATAAAAGTCCATACAATTATTATTTTCGTGCGACGTCATGTGATAAGGGGAGGGGTACAAGTTTTAAGCTCCGTGACGTCATAGGTATGGAAACGAAAGTGTTAGTGTTTGAATTTGAGTTTTTGAAACTTTTCTAAATATAAAACATTTTAAAAATGCTGTGTTCATATAATAATATCCCCAATTAAAATTGTAAAATATCTGTGACGTGATTTATGGATGACCTTTAATGTGGCCTTTCTGTGAACTTAATATTAAATTGTTAATATGATGAGATATTTGTATACCTAACAAACAGATAGCTTTAGCATATTCATGTTCAAATAATCACAACTTAGTTGTTACATTGTTTACAAAATCTGCTTATAGCCACGACTTAAATACTAAAAAGAGACATATGTTTAACGAGAATTATATTTATGTATTTTTAAGCGTGACATTCAAGAGATATATATCCGTCACTATCCAACTTCTTTCTATGCTGACGTATCCATAAAATACGTCATATGATGTTTTTTGGAGCCCCATCCTGGTCACCTTTTTGTAACTTCTCCATTCCTTCTATAACGTCTCATATATTGCAATTTTAAGTATAGAAATTTTTAAATTAAAATATCTCTAAAAATTTTTTAATTTTCTTTCGATACCTTTCCTTATAAAATAAAAAATGTCGAACGCTTTAGACGATATGTTAAACATAACAAATTGAGTTTTTGCCAGGATCTTGGAATGTCATGTACTGGATTTTATATATTATTCATTAACTTGTGTTATTTAACTTTATCATTTAGCATGTTACTCGAGGATATGCTTTATGATTTTCTTACTGAGGTTTTATCGTGAACGCAGTACTTTAGCAGTGATGCGTGCCCAAACAAATCAACAGACAGACATTTCTAAAAACGACTGAAATGTATTTTATTACTTATTTCAAGACATCTGCAACAATTTTTTTCACAAAAATCTAAAACGTACATACACGTTAGATTTACATTCTTATTATATGTATATATAGATACAAACGTGAGTTTGTGTATTTGTCACGAATTGACTTCCCAACCGATCATTATGAAATTTTATATCAACGTTGTCATGGGGACAGAAAAAATCATAGCGTCACTTTCATTCAGTAATATGTATTCTTTATAAAGGAATATATTAAATCTCCATTAATGCGAGAATAACCACGAGCAATAGCTAGTAAATATAATGATCATATTTATGTAACGTACAACGACACATATACAACGAATTTTTCCGAATTCGCGTACATTTACTAATTTAAAATTGGTGACACTTGAGGAAACCTGAACATGAGAAATGTACTACTGTATGTGGGAAAACATAGAACTGTGTATTTGTCAGAGTTTGAAATCGCCAATACGTTGTGGCTGGCGTGGTGATTACATACCTCTATTCGGGAAGAGGACTTTGGCCCTGCAGTGGGTTTCTTACAGGATTATATTTGTAATATTTATTTCGTATAACAAAAATAAACTTAACTCAAATGTATCATCATGTGAAATCAGCCTTATTTTCGTATCAAAAGACTACTTAGTAATAAAATCACATTATTATTGTGATTATTTACATTATTTTTGATTTAAGTAACATTTTTAGGCACGATAGCGGCGACCGGCGATGGACGGTTTGTCTCTCGGTGGTCACCTTTGTTTTTGGATTCTACTGAGCTTACCATCAGTTTAGTAACTTTGGCATGCTACAATTTAAAAAAATCAACCCATATTTATTTATTGTTATATTTGACAATGCGCATCTTTATCTCTCAGCCTCAATGTGACACAAATAGACACTAACAACACCAGGGGAGTCGAAAGTGCGTTGCCAGCCTGTTTTTGGAGGAAAGGGAGGGAGGGTGCTCTCACTGACCGAAGGAAACGCAACAATGCAAGCATTGTTACTTCACGTCGGTTTTCTATGAGAGGATGGTACTACCCCGGGTGAGCCGACCCATTCATACTGAAACCAATAATAGCTTCAGCGTGGCTCTACCACCTGCTAAGGTGGTAGTAGTGTACCTACAACCTTCTTATACGTATAGAAATGATAACACCATTTAACTAGCGATTTATGGAACGCACATCAAGATGGCTGAGGGCAGGATTTTTTTAACTTACTTGAAACTTATCATCATATTTTCCCCCATTTAAATAATATTGTTATCTTCGTGTTACTCAGATGTATATTTCATATTGTTGCAAACTTCATGGAAGTCCGTTCAGTAATTTTGCTTGAAATGGTAACAGATATACATCCATGCTCATAAAATTTCTTGTATAGTATGTATTGTATTTTATATTATAGGACAATATACCGCTCCTGATTGGGTCCGCATTAAGTTTCAAATTTAAAAGTTAAGAAAATTAAAAATAACCCACCGCCATATATGAAGATTTTTATATTACTGCCACTTTTAATTTACTCCTTTGACTCTGGTAATCCAGCGATCATTAGAGATTACCATAGAAAAGTAGAATTAGAAGATATTTCCGTTTACTAAAAATTCAAGTGCATTGTAAGGTCTTAAATCAAGTCCAAGATTCATAATCCTATTATTACCAGAAAAATAAACGTCTATAAGGATTTATGGGTATCTGTTACTCTTTCTGGTAAAACATAAGCTATATTGTACAAAGATTTAAATTGACTAAAATGTAATAAAAAGCGTCAAGTGAGTTAAAAAAATCCTACCACCGGACTTTATATCAAAGTACGTTGCATAAGTATTTAGAGTTCCACAAAGACAATAAATAATATGTGATGTCATTATTTATTTTATAAGACCACAAATGTAGATAAAGTCACGGGCGGTGACTAGTTAGTCCATATTCCAAAGATTATAAAATACTCTATTGATGTCTTACAATTTATTATCTAATCGTAGCAAATGATAGATATATATCTTATTTAGAATCGATAGTGTTATCAAAAACACGCGTAATTCGATAGGACATCCACTGGTACACGCCTCCAGCAAATGACAGTGCTACTGGATGATACTAGAGGCGTCTGTAAAGTGTATCCAGGCCATCAAGTATCTAAGATACAGAGGGTATCACTAAAAATATTTAGCACAATCTCATTTGATACTCATTGAAGCAATGATGACTGTGAAGTGTTCGGAATTCGTATCGATGGCCTTGGCTTCGAACCATATAATATGTTTGGGATCGTTAAAGCCCAACATCGTGATTAATCTATCGTTTGTTAGTATACCAATATCTGTGAACAGCAATCTTCTTTTTTATAAATTATGGGTTTGACCACAATCTCACTTGATGTTAAATGACGATGTGATCTCAGATACAATACAATCTTGCTGACAAATTTTCAATTTTAGAGTAGTACCTAGTTAGGCGAGCTTAGAAGAACAACTACGAGCATGCCGTTTCATACTGTCTTCTTTCCTTGAAAGCTTCGGCTCGTTTTCGATTCGGATTCAAACATAAGCCTATCGACGCAGTGTCTGAACATGAATGGTATCCATGTCATACAGAGTTTTTTTTTAATTAACAAAATCTGAGAAAATAATTCCAATTTTTATTACTTGATACAGCAGCATCAAATGTTTCGATTTTTCAATTCGAACCAATGATAGATAAAGATATCTGGTGCATTTAAATATGATTTTCTGTGGGTCTGTCTTCTCCGATGGTTGTAGAAATCTAAGTAAATTATTTTTACTTTATAGTGAATTGATTTTTTTAAATACTTTATATATTCGAGTAATATCATCTAAGCTAGTAGTTGACGTAGTGTGAAGCCGCAAGTTTGTTTTCTTTAGCGAGAAAGTATTTGTAAAAATAAATCCAAGCAAATCCAATTATGAACCACCCCATATAAAAAGTAAACACACGCTGCCCATGCGCTCAGAAAGTGGGTAAGTGCGATAATTTCAATCCCAACGAAAATACAGTCATCCAAATTGCCTATAATAAATTGTAATAGCAGCTGTATAACATAAAACTCATATACTGCAATATTATACCAATAAAGATATTAAAATATGATAATACTTTATTTAAATGTTGCTTCTTTACTTGTCTATAGAACTGCTAGACAAATATTATGATATAAGACAAATTTTAACTATCGTACCGCTCGTCATCGGTAGGGAATTCATCCTCACACACATTGGAGCCGAAATGATCTCGTTTGTGGATTGAGCTTCTTGTTGAGATTTTTCCTGGAGACTACAGTATGGAATTCATCAAGGGGAAAGTGAAAAGGTTGTTGAAGGGTTGGCAACGCGCATATGACACCTCTGATGTTACAAGCGTCCACAGGATGCAGTGACTTCTTAACATCAGGTGGCCCGCATGCTTGGTTGCCACCGTCATGGTATAAATATAAAAGTCCAGGAGACAGTTATATTCTTTTCTACAACTAAATCATGATATCACAAACACATCTGTTTCGAGTTCAAACGTATCTCCTCCCATAAAATCAATAGAAACAAGTGGACAAACAAACAAGTGGACTACACCAAAGAAAGATTTATACAAATTAACATTATGTCTAGATATTGTATACAACTGTATGCATCGAAACAGATATAAGTAGTTGTAAGGCGTTAATTGGCAAACGCCACGATACGATAAGTTACTTTAGTTTAGGTACGTTAAGAGGAATTAGACGATAAAAATGTCAGTTTCGTTGACAAAGAAATGAGTTCTTTTAATATTTATAATGAGTATTTTATTCTTCCATCTGCTGTAAGACGGTGAAGAAGCTATAAGATGCTTTTATAATCTGAAAATAAATACAGAACGTTATATTTAAATACAAGTAGCGGATCTTCGCAATTTTTATAGAATCTTTCCAAATTTTATTACAATGTTTAGTCATTCATACCATTTGACGTGCTTCGTTGTGTTACGTTGTGTTTCAGAATCAAATGAGTTACATTCAGCTCTATTGTCACTTCTATAATAGGTACATGGACATATCGATGACCATCTAATATAGTTTGTATACAAAATAACTAGAGTTAATTAATCGTATACTCAAATTCAGAGTGAAGTGAAAAACAATGCATTTCAAAATATGAATAGTTCGAGTTTTTGAAGTGAAAACTTCTTTATGCGCGTTTTTATAGCAGGACCATAATGTATAAGTTTTACGTCAGCGACATGCTACGAAGCGTGACCGATATGCCCATGATGCTTGCGTCAGACAAACGACGCATAACGGCCTGACGCATCTAATATTGATATTTTGTATTGAGCCTGTGGAGCTCATCATATGTTTGACTAATGAATAAACTGTATAAAAAATTATAAACTTATTTTTCGAGGTGCCAATAGATGTGAAGACCAGACAAGGGTAATAATTTGAATGTATAAATTATGAAATTTAAATAATTCATACTATAATTGATTTAAAATTTTAAAAGAGAACGCAGTTATTCCATTATTTTGTGTTTTCAGTTTTCACTTCTGTCGATGGTCCTATGACTTTTTTATATTATAGGGGGCAAACAAACAGACGGGTCACCTGATAGTAAGTGATCACCGCCATCCTGGTGTTTATACTAGCAACACCAGGGGAGTCGCAAATGCGTTGCTAGCCGTTCATCCATCCATTGATGGATAGGATACTCTCTCTTCTCTAATACCAGATAGACAAGAAGGATTTAAAAAAACTATGATTCCCAAATGACTTGAATCTGGCCTTCATTGAGGATGTCGAGTAAGTACTGTTTTATGCAAAAATAATACTAACAGACACGAAGCAGTTAAGTGAGAGGGTGGTGAAGCCGCCTGCAGTGAGGGTGATGGCGGAATAGGAACGCACCATCATGATCAGCAATGAACGCCTTATCGGAAGCGAGCAAGCATACCAGGGGCATTCATACGCTGCATCAGCTACCTCCATACTCTGATGACATAAGATGACTACGTTTCGTAAATGCATTTATAATCTATACTAATATTACAAAGCTGAAGAGTTAATGTCAGCGCTAATCTCAGGATCTACTGGTCCGACTTTAAAAATTCTTTTAATTTTAGACAGCTCATTAATCGACGAAGGGTAAGCTACCTATCGACCTAGCTAGCTATAAGAATATTTTTATAGGTGGTAGAGCCACGCTGAAGCTATTACTGGTTTCTGCAAGAATGTGTCGGCTCGCCCAGGGTAGTACCACCCTCTCACAGAAACACCGACGTGAAGTAACAGTGCTTGCATTGTTGCGTTTCGTTCGGTCAGTGAGAGCGCCGGAAGCCCACCTGCCCTCCCCATCCCCGTCCTCCCTCCACCCAAACACAGGCTGGCAATACACTTGCAGCCCCCCTGGTGTTGCTAGTGTCTATGGATGGCGGTGATCACTTAACATCAGATGACCCGTCTGTTTTTTTCCCTCCTATGCTATAAAAAAGCTATATATCATCACGCTGAGACTAATACGAGTGAAGGACCAATGAAGGATGTTTCAAAATTGGGTAATTTTTTTTAGCGTTAACCCAAAGTGACTAATCCACGCGGACGAAGTCGTGGGCAGAAGCTAGTGATTTATTTTGTTCTAGCGGGCCCGGCTGACGTTGTCCCGCTCTGATTACCCCCCCGCAACCCCCCTTGTGGGTGGAATTTTGTAAAATCCGTTCTTAGCTGACCTCTACTCGGCGAAAGGAATATTCCTACCATATTTCAAGTCGCTACGCCTTATGGTTCCAGAGATATCGTGATGAGTCAATATATAGGTGGGAATCTCTTATATATATATAATAATAATAGATAGATAGATTTAAACGGTTTTAAAACACCCTATCAGGGGAACCAAAGTCTGGTTTTCAGTAATATGCGATTATTTAACAAACATTCAAATTAAAATTGAAAATTACATATTTTAAGTTCTATAGTCATAACAGAATACCTCTTCAGATAAATAGGTCCCTTGATAGCAATATATAAAGACTTGTAGTATCATCGCCATTAAATATGCTGTCATTGATATGAGACGAATCTGGTTTGCGTGAGTTTCCTGGAATGTATTACAAATAACCCAAATATATTTAAATATTTCGTAGACCAACTAAATTCTGCCTCAAAAGATCAAAAAGAAGAGCGTGAGTTTACACGTGGTAGAAATGGAATTTACTGCTCTGATTTATTTTTAAAGAGAATGAGATGAAGACACTACGGCACTTAAAACAATCCGTTAATTTGCAATAAAATAATTTTAAATGAAGAAAAATCAAATGAAGGGCCAATTGGTTAGTAAAGAATTTCCATACCACCGCCAGTTGGTAAGCAGTGACACATATGATGACCATAGAAACAGTGAACTGCGCAAGAATTGGCACAGTGAAACACATTTTGATCTGCTCTGCTGATTCCAAGGTGGCTTTATGTTGCAGGACGCAGTGACGCAGCCGTGTTGACACTTTTTTATCATCTTCTGATGTCAGGAGGTGCTGAAAATTTCACAATCTATTATAACTAATTCAATAATCAAAAAAATGTCTATTTTAAATGAAGCAATTGTGCAATATGGCCTTGTTCAATACTTACTAATCTATACGAGGAAGCACTATGCAAAGTATATAAGAAAACTGAATCAAATCAAATCAAAAATACTTTATTCAATTTAGGTCCCAATAAGGCACTTATGAACGTCAAAACTATCACTGGTTCGGAAAACTACCCAGTCATCGAGAAGAACCGACAAGAAACTCTATCGGGTACATCTTTTTAACATATATATTTCCAATACATTCCATACATTCATTCTGATATAATTTCTATTTTTTTATACTTTATGGGTTTTTAGCGTTTGATCACGATCTTATCTGATCAAGATGGGAGGAGTTCTCCAGTGCAGCTTCCGCAACACCCCAACGGGTGCTTGGCGATAGATTTTTAACTTCATGGTGGTAGCTAACGAGACGGACTTAGAAAAAGCCCTACCACCATGGTATGGTTTCATCACGATGTTTTCCTTCACCAAAAGCTCTGACGCAGTCGCTAGGATTCGAACCTAAGTACATCGACGCGGTGCTATCAACTAAGCCATCATCACTTCAATTTTACTAATTTCCAGGCAGACGGTAATTGAGCACTAATATGCATGTACATAAAAAAAATAGCGATGCCACTTACCTTATCCGTGAACGTGACATCATGGCATAAAGCCTTTAGAGAGAGCGCAAGCAGCTTCAACCTGCAGCGGCAAACGGCTGTCAATGATGTCACCAGTATATCCAAGCTAACATTAATCATTGCCATCAGGACTACGGTGACGCTCTGTACGAATAGTTTTACATTACACTTACTCTATATGAACGAACTAACTTTACAATTTACACTTCAAGCGCAAGGAGGTTATTATGCTTATTAATGAGATGGTATAAAATTACAATGTACTGAAGTGATGATGGCTTAGTTAGGTTCGAATCCCAGCAACTGAGTCCTAGTTTTCGGTAAAGGAAAACATCGTGAATAAACCATAAAGCGGTAGTAGGGTTTTTTCTAAGACCGCCTGGTTAACTACTACCCTCAAGTTGAAATTCTGTCGCCAAGCACCTGTTGCTGTGTTCAGGCAGATGCACTTGAGAGTAATTCCCCTCTAGGTTCAGCTTATTCACCATCTTAGACCATATCGCCACTTAACATCAGTTGAAATTGTAATGAAATGCTAAAATTTATAAAGTATTAAAAAAACTTAAATGAGGACTGCCTCTTAAATGCATCTGCAGTACCTTAATGAAGTATCAAGCCAAAGAAGTACTGGTTCCTTATTAGATTCCAATCCACAACTTTGGCAAAGATACCTCAGCGATCTTCAACTAATGTTTTAAAATAATTTAATAAAATCTCATCATAATCCATTTAAACTCCTCGAATGTTTCATTTGAAGAGTGACCAAACTAAGTCTCATAAAAATATCTTTAAAAGAAACTTTGCTTACCTGATAGAAATATGTTAATTCGTAAGCCGGTGAATTTGAAAAATCATATGGATACCTGTTTAACAATGATTAGAATAATAAATATTATTAATTCTACTCATTTAATACCGTGATAAGTACAGGGACAAGAATTTCGTGGACTCAGTTCCATTGAGAAAGGCGACTGAAATGATTATGAATGCAACTTTTGTATTCAATTTGCGATCAATTAGTATTATTAGTACAAATATTATCAATTTATGCAATATTAATTGTATGAGTAAATGAAATTCCTCTCGTATCGTATGATAATAATTGTACGAATCCCTTTACACCGTAAGGATTGTAAACTACTATAAAGTGTACTATAAACTTAAACTAAGCATAAGGTACTTTAAATCTTTTGGATAATACTTAAGAGTAAACGAATTAATAGCATATGTATGCGAGCTGTTCGCGTCCTGAATTACCCATGCAGTCTAGAGTCATTAGAATTTTGCAGAGAGATTGGGTATCTATGTGTGCTTTACCGCATGTACCACAGAGAGTGTTGTAAACAACTTTTTGATATTGTGCATTTATTGCCGTTCCAAAGTAGCACCTTCCGTCACTGGCTGGTTGCTTATCCACACACCCTAAAACCTAGCAAAATAGCTACAGCTGTAAGGTTCTTTGGACCCTCATTGCGAGTATGCTATCGTCGTGGAATGGGTTACCTGGTACAGTTTTCCTCCAAGGGATATGACATGACATAGGTTTCTTCAAAACAGTATTGAAAATTGTCCTTCATGGACGGCAACTAAGAGTGATACCACTGGTGTCGCAGTTGCCCATAGGCGACGGCAACTATGTAACATCAGATGGGCGTTTACCTGTTTGATGCCCTTTAGCTTAAAAATATATTTTAGAAAAAGTCGAAAATTCGTAGTGCAGGTATCGGTTTCATTCACCCCTATTGCATAAAACAGAGTACACTTTTTCCTTTTATTTTTCAAAAGGCTAAACTTTACGCAGTTACTCTATGATTCCTAAAATGTACGTACCATGCCCTCAGAGGTAAGCTTCCTTTCTCAGCACTAGCCCCCCAACCCAACACTGTCACCGCCGCAAAAATCACGTATGATGCTAAAAGTCGAGTTGTTTCCAAATTGGAACTAGAAATGTTAATTAATACAAAAATGGCAGCAATTACATGATAATAGTTAAATACTATGATACAAGTTGTATACGGCTGTTGATAATTCTTAGTCAACTTTATAAATTTAAGGATGATACAGCAAGCATAGGGTCTGCTCTTAGGTCTTAGGGTCTTATCCCCTAACCAAAGGAGCGACCAAACGTCATGCCTTTTATACTATCCAACTCGGTCCAGATTGAAGGGTAGGGACGAATGTTGACACATTTTGACAATAAATATTTTAATATTTTTATATTAAAACAAAGATGCGTAATTAATTTCTTACTTGGGTTAATGAAAGAGCTCATGTGGCAACTAGAGACCAGATTTACGAAGAACATCGTCGTGCTGCACTTGATATTAGACATAATGAATTGAAAGCCCAACCGACCACCAGCGGCAATCAATTATACCTACCAGAATGGTGTTCCACTTGTGCACAATTTGCACACACCTTTCGTAAGAAAATTGGCTATATGTGGCATATGAGAACACACAAGCGTCAGAGTTAAAACAGTCGCTCTGGTTGTAAACGGTCAAGAGCATACATAAATGAAAGAAAGTCATCCGGCAAAATATTTTTAGAAAAAAAAAAACAAATAAGCCAAGCATGTAAAGATATATCGAATAACATTTAGGATTATCTTATCTATATTTTGGCCTATCACCTCCACATGTGCGACATTTAGTATTCCTTCCAATTTTTGTTAATGTCAGAAATCAGAATATACCTTTTCACAATAAGCTTGCCTTCTTCGCTCATCTCTGATGTCAATATAGCTTCTCCGTCATCAACAATGGCCTGTATCTTTTCTCGTCTTATCATTACATTGATGATCTTTGTTGTGAACGCGAAATTTGTGAAAAGCAGAAACGATGTATCCGTCATCAGGCTGATGTCGCCCCAAACTTGAATCAAGTCTCCGGTTTGGGTTATGATATATATACCTAAGTAAGAACTTAATATTTGATTCATTCATATACATCGCTCTCTCTGTATATCTGTTAGTTAGTATATTTCCAAATTTAGGAACATAATATAGAAAATAAAATTGTTTATCTCATTACTAACAATTCATACTGAAAGCTTGTCATAACTGGGCACTAGATATGAGAAGAGTAGTAGAAACTGTAAGGTTCGCTTGAAGTAGCAGCGCTGCTCGTCTAAATGACTATATAATTGTTTGTTACTTATTTTATAATATCAATGCTTCTTGAAGTTTGTCGCATGATCTGGGGTACAGAAAATCTGGATACATGAAAAATAGAGTAAGTTACTAAGTAAAATACTTTTATCTTCGATTTTGTGGTAGAACAATTTCAAATATAATATTTATGATTCTGGTTTCGATTCATACTTGACCTTCAAGAATCTAATTTTTTATGTGATATCATTTTAAGGACCTTGAGAAGATGTAAAAGAAGCTATGATTGATTCAAAGAAAATAAATATAAAATCGACATACCTACATTCATAAACCAAAAGCAAGAGTACAAAGAAAGGAGCGTCTTCTTAGTGCCAAACAATTTATCTGGAACTACGAACCCAACCCAACGAAGAATGTTCAAACTCCAGCACAATGTTGTATTCGCATTGTATATTAATATCTTCATTATTTTTATCGAAATAAGTAAAACTGAAATGTAGTTATAATAAAAATATAAGTAAAAGTATTTTTAAAATGAAATGTTTTTCCAACGCCTGAAATTTTTTCGTCTATCGCATGTCGCATTACAGCCAACGCGCGGCCGCGGAGTAGGGATATAGTGAAAAACGCTCGGCAGAGCAACCAAGGCCAGTATGTGTATCATCTAAATATATTGTATTTATTATGTATTCCATACTCAAATACGGGTAGTCCGGTGAGTTTAGTAGTTCGGTGAAGCTGTTGACCTAGGTTAATAGCATAGTCAGTTCGAAAAAAAAACTCAAATACGCAGATCGAAATTAAAATTTATTGTTGGATATCTAGTCTACTATTGATTTTCCGTTATCATTCCCGCTTTCCAATTAGTAAGTTAAGATTTAAAACGCGATTTTAATACCCTAAATCAAATAATTCCCCTAAAATGTTCAGTATACGATCCGAAAAAAAGTTTCACTTGCATCGTCGTTTCATAAAACCATACAATTTTTTTTTATATTAACAAGATATAACAAGGTATATAGATATACCTATTTAATCATACAATATTTATTGACTGCAATAGTTACTATAATAATAAGTTTCCTATATATTCCTACAAGTTCGATGTGTTATAACAGGTGTCAACAAATGGTGGACCATGGTAAATATCTGGCCTGTTTATTAATTTTATAGGAACCTTAGAGAGGAAACGTGGTTAGCGATGAAGGAAAGAAAGGTAGGTTATACTAAGAATCTATCGCTATCACGCTCAGCCAAAACTGATGGATGGAGTGCGAGAGACAATTGCAGTTCTAACCATTTGTAATTCACAATTTAGTATTCCGCTGTTTACTGTGCCAACACTGAACTGATCATAAATATTTTTTGCCAAAAATAATATTTATTATAGATTTCCCTAAATTGGTATGTTTTTTTTTAATTGATCATACACATTTGTCAAATTCGATTGTTGAAGTCTGAAAACGGCGGCATGGTTGAGCAATTTTAATACTTTTGGAAGGCTCCTAGATAATATAAAATTTAATTAAAAAAAATTCTGAACAGAAATATGATAATAGTAGTTATAGACTGCATAATATACAAAATATTTGCTATAGTTTCATTATTCAGAGTTAAAATAAAACAGAACAAGCAATTAATCACTACATATTATAAAACAAAGTCGTCTTTCTGTTTGTCTATTCGCGGTAAACTCAAAAGCTACTGAACGAATTTTCATGCGGTTTTCACCACTAGATAAACTGATTCATAAGGAAGAATTAGGTATATCATTTGTCAAGTTTTTTTCATTATTAAGGCAGGATAACGTCCGCCACGACCGCTAGTTTACAATATTCTTCATTACTATCAGAAGTTTAAAGAATATAATATGCATTTAAAATAACGGAGAATCTGAAAAACCATTGTAATCATTCTCACTACAGCCTATAAACGACTGACTGAGATGAATTTTATACAAAACAAATTTAGACAACAGCTTACCGATATTCAAGACTTTTAGCAATACCTTGTACCAGACCTGCAGATATAGATATCTTGATATTTTTGTACAGTATATAGTACAATATTGATCTATCAAAATATATATATAATTTTTTAGTTATGTGACTATTTGAAGCTTGATTGATGATCACCTACGTAAATACTATACCGTGTTTTTTTTTTAATATCAAATACGAAGTAATTGACAATCTCTAACGTTATGAGTTATGTTCATCGCATAATCGTTTCTTGATATTTATATATTGGGAAGCCCCAATATACCATAGAAATTACAGTACTGAATGGTTTCTCACATCTATTAATAAAATATTCAACAAGGCTCGCTAATTTAATTACAAAGCATTTATACGTGTAAATGAAAGTAGGGATTGCGATGCGCAAAATGATCGATTTTTAAATCGATACGAATCTTAGTCTGTGGATTCGGTTCATGAGTAAAGTCAAGGTCTAGGAGATCGATTAATCAAAAATCAAGCTCTACAACTTTTTATGACTTTTTTTAAAATTGTAATTGTAAGGTTTAATTTTGTCTAAATAGAAGATATCGAATCACTATTTTACAGCGTCAGAGATCGATTCGATGTTTAGTAACGAATCAAAGAATCGATCTTTCTATGTCTAATAATCGATTACTCGATTTCATATTAGCGTCCCTAAACGAAAGCCTGACTACAAGAATTATAATTTATGTTGCACTTAGAAATTACGTCCCGTCCTAGGAATTAATCCTTTTTAACTATTCACAAGAGTTAACCGCATATGAATTAACTAGCGACAATGTCCGCGTTTGTAACTTTAGAAATGACTAGCAATGCCCGCGACTCCGTTCGCGTGCAACCTAATGTAAAAAAATCATTGACTAATAAAATCATCTGAACGTATTAAGTCCATTTACTTATCTATTTTTCTCTCGTACTTAAGTCGCGTCGTCATTCAAATGATAATAACTTTTGATAGATTGTATCGATTTGAATGAAACGAAGACTAAATGTTACTCGAGGATACGCTTTATGAGGTTTTATCGTGAACGCAGTACACTAACAGTTATGCGTGTTCATACTAACAGACAGATTTTATTGCTAATTCCAAGAGACCTGCAACAATTTTTTTTCGCAAAAAATTAAAAAGTATAGATACGTTCGATTTACGTTCTTATAATATGTATACTTAATTTACGGTGTTATTCGTATCAGGTGTCTATATGTACTTAATAGGTTTTAAATCCCACAGCCGGCTGGTCTCCTGACTCAACTTATCTATCTAGCTATTACTTATGTACTAAAAATTATAAAAAGATAATAAATAGTCTGAATTGAATCATTGTTTTAACACGAATCTACGCATGCCGAAACTACTGAACAGATTGTGATAATAATTTAGGGAGGTATTCTGGGAACGCTCGAGAGTGTTCCTGTATCAAAAAATCTATATATATATATGTGTTTTTTAATATATTAATGAAATTGTTTTCCTTAAAGAAAGAAAGGGTTTTTTGTTCTTATTGGAACTTTTGACACTACATTTCAATATTATTTTGTCATATTTGACATATTTCAATTGAATATAATTAGCTGTCTACCAAATTTGTACTCTCACATAAATTAGATCAAATTATCATATTGACACATTCTCTGAGTTCCTTACAAACTATTCAGCATAGTCCGATTTTTTCTAAAGTAGAGTCCCCAATTATCATAATTATTAAATTCCATTTGTATCAACGTCATTGTTTAGGAATTTATGTAGTTCTGGTATGAATACCAGGACATAGCGGGAAGCAGGGTAATGAAGCTGTTTGTCTTCTTGCTAAAGAAGCTATCCAAACTGGATATTTTGATCACTATAATACCTATGTTCATGATTTATCCTCTTCAAACAAGAATGATTTGTTTGTATCATGGAACACAAACTGGTATGCTTGCAAATTAATGGTAAATCATATGCTTCTGGAAATATTCAGGACAACATTCCGGGTAAGCCATGGCTTTATAAGTTTCGTAACTGTTACAAGCTTGCTGTGACTGCTATCTGTAGACTGACGATCTATCTGTAAAGGTGTGTTCTCCAGTCCATCTTGCAGAACTCAGAATCAGGAACAAATCAATATGTAAATGTAGGTTGGATAAAGGCACTCTGAAACACATTTTTTTCAATAACCCCAATTTTGTATTGTTTTGTATAATATTTTACTTAACAATATACCACGTTCGTTAGTTTTTAACAAAAGCACAAAGGTGTGTATTTTCTCCTTTTGCCAAAACTCTGGCTAATTTTATAAGTTTTAACAAAATTAAACCTTAGGGTAACGCAATAACTAACAATAATTATTATATAAATATATATTTATTTAAGGCATGACGTATATTAGTGTTTTGTTTGTCTTTATGTATTTCAGTGGCCTAATTAATGGTAGAATTCGTATCTAATAAACTCCAATATTAAAAAGTTGAAGTTCGTGAGTTTGGACGTTCGGGGTATTCTCTGGTACTACTGAAACAATTTTGAAAATGCTTTCACGGTTAGAAAAGTATATTAGACTCCTTTTTTTGCTACATATATATATTCAATAATTGATCACAATAAATGTAATTAAAATTAGCAAAATTCTATAATATGACGTGCGCTGTTTGAACGGTTTGAAATAAAAAAATAAATTCTATGGCAAAAATATTCATTACTTTTACAAAGAAGTCTGCGACACCATATATATCTAAGTTTAATATCTCAGTCAACAAAACGACGGGCTATGTATCAAAACTAAAATAAATTTGAGAAGATTAAATTTGGATGCAGATTTCACGTATACTTACAAATTCTTATAGAACACACAAGTAATTTGGACCCGATTGGTGATGCTGCAAACGGATGCTAGGCTAATATTGAAAGATTTCTCACATACCAACTCGGTATAGTGAGTTCCTGAATAGTTTGGATTCACAATTGAGAACAGCAGGTGTCGCTGTAATCGGGTACAAGGTTTTTTAAGATTTTTTGCGTTTAAAAGTATAATTGAAACCGTTAGTAACCTACTTGGTTCAGACACAGTTGCACGGGTCGGCTAGTAATTTATAAATTAAAATTATTAACATTTGTCAATTTTTCAGATCTATTGGTACTCCGAGAAACACTTGTATACATTTTTATACAGTTTATTAATTCATCAAATATATGATGCGTTGCACAATCTCAATGCAAAATATCAATGTAACATGAACACACGCCGCTATACTACGCGTCGCTAGTCTGACGCAAGCGCAATACGTCACGAGCATGTCGTGGTCAGCGGTGACCCCAACCCATAAGTTTTTCCTACAAAAAGTCACTCAATGCAGATAAAGAAGACTTCACTTCAAACAAATACAGTTAAGGAATAATGAATAAAACAAAAATACATAATATTACTGTATTTTAAATATTTATTTGCTACAATATATGTGTTAATAAATACAATTATTATTAGTTGTGATTTGCTACATAAAATTTATCTCAGTAGGTACATGAAAGGTTTTAAATTTTTCTATTTTTTGTTTTCAACTTGTTGAAGTAATGTGAACAGAGAATATGACGCTTTTATAATCTGCAATGAAATATTCAAGTCATTTTAATGATATTTAAATGTTAAAGTGCGAAATTAATATTGCGATGTCCATAAATTGTTCAAACCGTTTAAACGCTAGAATCTCGTTAAGTCGAACGTCCAAATCAAGTTCTCGACAAGTGGAAATAATTAGTACTAAGAAAGTAATAAAAATATCTTTTTAAGAAGTGATTGTTCAGTCGAAAGGTGTTCAGACATCCCGTGGATTAAATTGGGTTCGAATCCTGCAATGTGTCTAGACTGGCGCAATCGCAATACGTGACGAGTATGTCGGTCACGCTTTACTAGCATGTCGCTGACGCAGACCATGCATGTTTCTCCTACCAAATACCGCTCAACGCGCTTAAACAAGTTTTCACTTCCAAAACATACGCAATATATAGATACATTCTTTCAGATAAGTACTTCAATAACGTTCGAATTTAAAAAAGAATACGGTCGAGTTCCAATCATTGATACTCACTAGATTATACTAATTCAGAATCTAAGTAAAAATAAGTGAACACCCACTCACAGCCATGAATGAAGCCAGCGAGAGGACGATAAAACCGCCGGCTGTTATCTTTGCAATACGACGCGACCTGATCATCACTATGAGGAATGCTCGTCTAAGCTTCATCGAGCATAAATACCAAGGACAAGCGTACACTGCGCCGGCTATATCTAAGCTCTGAAATTAAAATTAAATACGTTCTTGTTCTAAGCTTTATCACTCACTACATAAAAAGTAAAATTACCACCGGTTCGGAAAACAACGCAGTCATCGAGAAGAACCGACAACAAACTCGATCGGAGTTATATAAATCGTTGAGAGTGACTTTTTATCTTGTAGAGAAAGCTGCGCGAACGGATGTAACACACCATGAAGTTAGCAAGTAAACAGTTTCTTTTAAAATACTACCTAAATGTAAATGTCAATTTATATAAACTGTGAATGTTACTTATACAAAATTTTATCGGTGTGTAACTGGAAACGGTTAAAATGTGTTAAGAAGATTACTTTTTATATTCACGATAAAGAAGTACAACTTTTCACGTATAGTCCGCGTCAAACTTTTTGACCACGCTGAAGTGGATGCGCAGAACACAAATTTAGGTATCAGAGGGACGCAGATGAGGTGAAAGGGGAGCAAGCTCGCCCGCGTATGTACCTCGTCACTATTGCACCCACGTTGACACATGTGTCAGCGTCTGTACTAGTTGCAGTACAGTCGCATTCTGAATAGTTTTGTTGTTGATATTTATATGTTACTAGCGGACCGGGCGGACGTTGTCCTGCCTTGAAAACAAAAAAATCCTAAAAATCGACCGCAGCGCCACCTACCGGGTCCAATTGTGAATCTAAACCATTCTCGGATCCACTCGAACACGCACACAAAATTTCATCAAAATCGGTCCAGTCGTTTAGGAGGAGTTCAGTCACATACACACGCACACAAGAAATATATATATTAAGATTGTTATTTTCTTAGTTTTCTTTTTCTTGTTGATATTTGTTATTTTTGTATCACCAGATACTTGATAAGTTTTAACATTTGACTGTAATCTCACCTGATGTTAAGTAACAACGTGAACTAAGATGGTAAACACGCCAAACCTTGAAAGGACTAGCTCTTAAGTACAGTTTGCCGGAACACTCCAAAATTCAGTAACAAATCTATATTTGTGTGAGTTCCTGAGGTTGTAGAAAGTAATCTCTGCAATTACTGGTCCGATTTGAAAAAAATATTTCAATAGGAGCGGAGCAACAATGAAGAATATTTCAAAATCGGAGTGTTATTTCCTTTTGAGAACTGCCGCTATTAATAATACCGTTAGCTCAAGGTAACTATTCCACGCGGACGAAGTTGCGGGCAGAAGTTAGTATTCTATATGTCCGCTAAGTTCAAATAAACAGGTTTTCGTAAATTAGCTGTCAAAACGTTTACAAGACGACACGTTCAGAGTCATATCTTTATTTCACATACATTAGCTGAAAATAGTTACGAGGTCTTTATACTGCGACATCTCCCTATTACTTAATGTAATAGGCAAATGTTTACTTAAATCATAATTAATTAAAAACTTAATATATTATAGGCATAATATCGAGACAACTTGAAAATTAATTTATACCAAATATATATAAAGTCCTATTACAATATTTTAAATGTGTTTTGTATTAACCTCTTGACTGTACTGTGCACAAGGCCGAAATATAAAGCTATATTCAGACTGGCCAATAAGTTCTACGCGGACTGCATCCGTGTTATTACAAAAAAGTTAAATACGTATTAAATACTTGATTTAAAAAGGTTTCGTAATAAATGCACCGCGCTCGCCCGAGGCAAGTTCGCGTTATCCTTTTTCGCAAGTCTAACCTAACGTAACCAAAGCGAAACAAAAGAGCAAGATGACGAACATTCAGCGACCGCGGTGGATTTAATACGAAAGCTTTTTAAAACCAGGATTCAATACGTATTTAACTTTTATGTAATAACACCGCATAAGTTTTATTATGTCAGAATTAAAACTGATAGGCGAACGAATTTCGAAAATATTCGCGTGGCATATATTAAGCTTTAAGACCTGTCAAAGAATATTACAATTCTTTTGTACTTATATAACATGGAAATTAAATTTACTGTATTAATTGTAGGTCTACGAAGCAAATAGTTTGAATAATGAATTACCTCCTCCGATAGCTTGTTTCCTTGGTAGCAATAAATGAAGACTTGGTAGCTCATGTTCACTAAATATGTGCCCATCGATAAAAATCGTACGATATTCGCTGTTTGCTAAAACAAATGATAACAGTTTATTCCCTGTTATTCTGACAACTTTTTTTATCAAGACTCATCGAGGTAACTGCAATCACCAGACATAGTGCTGAATTCCTTGCGATGAGAATGAATTCACAGTTACTATCATATTAATTGACAATCTACAATTATAATGTAAAAACAGGGTGATTCGTAAAGACACGATAGAAGTGAAACATTTGTATTACAAGGAAAGTTTGTAATTAAAAAAATACAACAAAAATCTTACGACACGCGGTTTTCCCAGACGGTCACACATCCAAGTACTAACCGCGCCCGACGTTGCTTAACTTCGGTAATTGGACGAAAACTGGTGTTTTCAACACTCTACCCGACACAGTGTTTACCCCCACCACTTCTCGTCACACAAAAAGGTTGCCGACCATAATTTCCATAAGAAGTTTCATTTCCATAAATAAATACTTATGCTTTATAATGCATCGACCATAATTACAAAATCACTTAGTTTAAAATATAATATAGAAATATTTGAATATTGAGATGTTATAAGTTTTTGATTTGTCAAAATTAATGGCCGCTGTCGCCTAAATCCTATCAAAAACATAAATGTGAAATGAGAGCCAAGTTCAGTATAATGATATGTGCCTTGGTTATTGTCTTCAACGACAAACGAACTGAGAACAACATACAGTACATGTTATAATAACTTAAAATATAATTTCTGCTTATAAATTGGGATAATATTGAAGCCCAAGGTCTGCTTAGCTAGTTGGGTTAGTTAGTTAGCTAGCAAGTTAGTTTGCTAAATATTCGTAAGATTTTTTTTTTTCGAACTGACTCCGCCATTGCCCTTACAAGGTCTTAACAGCTTCACCGGACTACTAAGGCAAGCGCTCAAGGCACTCAGCCGATTTTATTTGACAACTAGCTCAAGGGTGCACGGCGCACCTCGGCTTGGGCTGTTGCCTGATACATGCAATTCGCGACCTATCTGAATATTCGTAAGACATTTTCTCACTAATATCAATTTATAAAAGTTAATAAAAAAAATGTAGAATATAAGTTACTAGTATTGGAAGTAATTTCTGATTTTGTAAAAATGATTTTAACACTATATTAGGTTCTATGCGATTAATCGTGTCACTAGTCCGGTGAAGCTGCAAAGGTCTTACCAAGCCAAGAGTCGTGTCACTATACTATCAATTTCATTAGTAGAGGAATACATATGACATACCTAGTATCGTTTCTTCCACCTGACACATTTTGCAAGAGTTTAGATAGGAGAATAATTAAAATTAACGATTAACGATCAAAAGGTAAACAAAAATACACGCTCTTCTTTTAAAAAATACTTGTAGGAAGACAAATCAAAAGACAGACACTGTGACAAGTTATCAAAAGATGCATGGTCGTAGCCATCTTGATAATAGCCCTGCTTACTCTTAAATCTAATCAAAATAACAACTGTACATACAGATACAAGTTGAAAGGCGGTAACACAAATTATGATTAGAGAAACTGTGAACTGAATGAAGGTCGGTTCCGAAAAGCAGGCCTGGAGTTCGACCGCTGCTCCTAGCGCCGCCTGGTGTTCCCGTACGCAACTACGAAGACGATGACTTAACACAGCATCCTGGTTTGAAGTCAAGAGATTCTGTATAATAAATATCAAATTATTTATATGACATTTAAACTAATTAAAGTTATAAATAAACGCCATCTATGAGAACAATCTGCATTAAGTAATATTTTTTTTAGTAAATAATGTTCGTTTATTTTAATGTTAAATGTAATCAATAGATGCCGCTTATTGTATCATAAAATAACTGTACTATAAATTCGTGTGATTATAAATTTCATTTAAATTCTATATATGTCCCCTTATATGTTGTCATTAGTAATATGTATTTATTATTTAAAAAATGGAGATAATTACATACAATCGTATTATGTACTAGCTGTGCCCGCGAATTCACCCGCCTGGACCATTATGTAAAGAAACAGTTAAATTAATTATATATACTACTAGAGTGCCCAGCAGACGTTGTCCCGCCCTGATTATAAAAAAAATCCTGGACAAATTATATACCAAAACGTTCCCCGTGAATCACTTTATCCACTGGTCAAAACCGCATAAAGATCCGTTCAGTAATTTTTGAGTTTATCGCGAACAGACAGACAGATAGACGCGGTAGGGGACTTTGTTTTATACTATGTAATGATATATATTAAGTTCATTTACTTTTCCCTCGTACTTACTATGTCGTCGTCTTTAAAATTACAATAACTTTTGGTAGACCAACCCGATTTTATTGATATAAAGACTAAATGCTACTCGTAGATATGCTTTATGATTTTCTTGCAGAGGTTTTATCATGAACGCAGTAATAATAGGAAAATACATTAACATATTATAACAAGCTATGGATTATAATGATTCGTTTAATGTTATGATCATAAGAGGCAACTGTGATTGCATACAATTTGTGTCTAGATTACGTCGACATTATTTACTAAATAATCAGCTGCATATCTTTATACTTTCTGTTTGTTTGAACACGGATAACTGCTAAAGTAATGCGTTCGCGAGAAAACCTCACCTCGAGTAACATTTAGTTTTGGTTTCATTCAAATCGGTTCGGTCTATCAAAAGTTATTGTAATTTTAATGACGATGCGACTTAAGTATGAGAGAAAAATAGATAAGTAAATGGACTTAATATATTTAATATTAGTCACTCTTTTTTTACATTACGTTCCACGAGGACGGAGTCGCGGTTACAGTTGTCTTCTATAAGATTATTTTTTTTCTATCAATTACGGCTAATAAAACGGACAGGTTAGCTAATAATTGTAATAATTAAAAACAGGCATACCTTGCCAATGTGTAGGTCGTTTCCAAGTGTTGATAATGCGAGGCCTACCAGCCTCAATCTACACCGACACTGGGCTACAAGCGCACTGACAAGCGAGTCCTTGGCAACGTTCAAGTAAGCCGCTACACACAGCGCTCCGACTTGATGGCCATAAGTTAATTCGTAAGCTGGTGACTTAGTCGTGTCGTATGGATACCTTTTGCAAATACTTTTATCAGTGATAATGCCATACTAGCCTCTATAACTGCAATAGATTATGCTCATAATACTAACCAAGCTCTAAGGGGCAGTTGGTTCTTCTCAGCACTGCCAGCCCAGCCCATGGTGGTGACCAATGTTAAAAAGAAGTATAAAAACTGCTGCAGTTTGGTCTCTCTGTCGCAACTAAAAATATTAACTTTTGAAATCGGTGTGCTTCATTAGAAACTTATTTCATACTAGCTGTGCCCTCGACTTCGTCCGCATGAAACCTTGTTTAAAAAAACAGCGATAGATAAAGTCCTTTGAATGTATTAAGTCCATTTACTTATCTATTTTTCTCACGTACTAAGATCAAACCGATTTTAATAAAACAAAGACTAAATGTTACTCGAAGTCATGCTTTACCATTTTCTTGAAAAGGTTTTATTATGAAAGTAATACTTTAGCAGTGATGTGTGTCCACACAAACAGACAGACAGACATTTCTAAAAATGATTGAAATGTACTTTATTACTTAGTCCTAAACATATACAACAATTTTTTTCACGAAAATCGAAAAAGTACACAGATGTTAGATTTGCATTCTTATTATATGTATAGATATACTAGCGGGCCCCGCAGACGTTGTCCCGCCCTGATTATAAAAAAAAAACCATTGACAAATTATATACCAAAACGTTCCTCATGAATTACGTTATCCACTGGTCGAAATCGCTTGAAAATCCGTTCTGTAGTTTTTGAGTTTTTCGCGAACAGACAGACAGACAGACAGACGCGGTAGGGGACTTTGTTTTATACTATGTAATGATATAGTGATTTAACCGACAACATGATAAATGATTGCAAAACATGAAACTAAAATGGTACCTTCGCACAATCTCGAGAGCTTTTCCTTCTGATCTCATAAGTACGCTGTTAGAATCTTTGACGATTTTCAGGATCCTCTCTCTTCTCAAGAGTATATTCAGGATCTTTCCAGTCTGTGACAGGTTAGTGAACAGGACGAAAGCCGTAGCCGTCATTAGCGACAGGTCGCCCCAGATTAGGAACAGGTCGACGAGTTGAATGATGAGGTAAGTGCCTGAAAGATGTTATCGTCTTTTCCTTCTCCATACCTCTGTCATGTGAAATTCTACAATATCTCAAAGAGGAACGAAAGTCAAATATATAGGAGTATAATATATATGAAGGTGAACTGATATAGAAGTAGAGGAATACCGAAGAATTGTGGAATGATATGTGAATGAAGAGTTTGCATACTAAGGTGATAGTTTAATAACTAACGAAGAGAATAGAAGAGGAATACATGCCGTTGGTATTTAAGAAGAATAAGAGTCTTAGGAAGACTATTTCTGTCCTATAGACAAGATAAAGTTTGTCAATGAAGCGGTCACCTTTCTTGGTATTCCTATGCAACAGTAACTAAAAGCTTGTCTTTCGATTACTGTCGGTGCCCGGTTATGGCATAATGTAATCCAATATTAATACGCAAATATTAACGAATTATACTGCTATTGATTATTATTGACATGGCAATGTTATTGACAATGACAATGATCTTACACGTGATGCATCAAAATTGTTTTTAATGTGTGATATATGATAATGGTATAGCGGAATCCATTGTTACTACGCAATCATTAATAAATTATTTTGCTGTTGATTATTATTGACATGTAGGTATTATTGACAGTGAATATGATCTTGCATGTGATGCATCAAGATAGTTATTAATTTGTAATATAGTTTGTTTTTAATTTTGAGTTATTTTAATCGTACCCAGGGTACGTCAAATGTAGGAAGCCAATATGGCTTGTGAGCGCAGTATGACTACCACTGTATGACAATATACTATGTAAATACAGCGTAAACCTTTATGGAATGATTAACAATATTCTACAAAATAATTTAAAGACATCTTGTATTATTAAATGATATTATACTGAAATAAAAGACGAGAAAAAGAGACATCAACTAAGAAAAATGCAAAGTAAGCTTTGGTTATGATTAGACGTTTAAAGATTTTAAGATCTAATCTATATATATAGAATAGGTGTGTTTGTCGCTGAACTGCTCCTAAACCAATTATGATAAAGTGATTCACAATTAGATCCACCAAGTGGCGCTGCGCTCGGAAGCCAAAATATTTTTTTTAATATCATCGCAGGATACCGTTTACCGGGCTCGTTAGCGAGTCATATATTTTTTCAAAATTCTGAGTAAATAGGACTACCCGTGTTTCTACGTAAATGCACAAATATGACCAACCTAACAGAAACATGAAGCAAAATAAGGTATAACATTTATAAAGAAGCGTCTGTTTGTATGTGAAGTCACTCGGAGCCCAAAATCCGACAAATCTCAACATCGTCAGGGATAGTCCGACGGAAAAATTCACGTTCCTTACGAATAATTTCATTTTTACTCGTCGTTCTGTCGCTACTGTTGTGTTAAAGTGAAGAAAATCAAAACCGTTTTAAAGCAATTCCGAATAATTCCATATTTGCTTTTGAAACACTTAATTACACGTATCATTGGTTGCAAACATTTTAAAAATATATATTTTTGTATTTAACTACTTCGTAATCTTTATAATTTATAGATTGACACATAACTAACCCGTCGCTGGCCCCAACTTCACTTGCTTTTGTATCTTTACAAATTATAATACCATACAATATTTTCGTGTTCGTAGATTATGCAACTTAGGTAGCTCTCATATTATTTGCAAGTCACTAGATTAATCATTATATTTTGACCGATTTTATTAACATTTTTATCACTCGTACGCTGTGTATTATTAACATGACAATACTCAATTAATATTCATAACAAAAACAAAACTAATAAATGTATTTTAATGAAACTTTACAACAACATAGCTTATATGTACTCTTTGCAAGGGATATATAAATCTAGGTTAACACAAGCGACGTTGCGAGCAAAAGATAGTAATAATATAGGTGATCATCATCAGCCTGTATGTGACCCACTGGCAACAAACAATTATAAGGAAGGTATGAGCACAATCAAAACGCCATCTAACGACGTATTGGCGATTTCAAACTCCAAGAAATCCACAGTTTTATGTATTCCCACGTACGGTGATACTACAAGAACATTTCTCACGTTCAGATTTCTTCACGATGTATTCCTTCACCATCAATCGATAGCATTACACCAATTTAAATTAGTAAAGTAATACGTGTAGTATTCAGAAATATTCGTTGGTTCGAACCTGCGGACATCGAATTGGTATTCCACCGGTCAAATCGTTCGACTACCACGAGTTATAAGTTAAGTAAACCTTGGACTTGCTTAAATATAAAATGACAAAAAAATGTTGACAATATCTATCGACGACATGCGATAATTGTTGGTTTGTGTGCAAGTTACGTTCGAACAAACAATTACGTATGTTATTATCCCAACTGTAATTTACAAAGCAAAGGTATTACTAATATTTACACTACTTCGTTTAAAACCACTAATTTATTCCAATACAGTATATGGAACATTTATAGAAATTCTATGTTTAAAAAAAATAGCTGACACACGCTTCTCTGTTGTCTTGAACATGCCCACCACACCGCTTGCCCCATTTCTATAGCAGTTTTTGAGCGATGCGCGCACATCGGCAGACCTCTATAATTCTATTTATACAAATCTAAATATATTTTTTTTATGTCAAAGGAGGCAAACGAACAGGCCTACAGGGTCACCTGAAGTTAAGTAACAACGCCGTCCATAGACACTAGCAACACCAGGGAAGTCGCAAGTGCGTTGCCAGCCTGTTCTAGTGGGATGGGGGGAAGGGGGGAGGGAGAAGAGAGAGGAGGGGCGATGGGCCTCCGGCGCTCTCACTGACCAAACGAAACGCAACAATGCAAGCACTGTTACTTCACGTCGGTTTTCCGTGAGAGGGTGGTACTACTCAGGGCGAGCCGACCCATTCATACTGAAACCATTAATAGCTTCAGCGTGGCTCTACCATCTACAAAAATTCAGTGTTCAAATGTTTGTTTGGCATTTATGTATATTAATAGCGGGCCCGGCGGATCTTGTCCCGTACTGATAATAAATATAACCTTGACATCATATACCTAAACCTTCCTCATGAATTACTTTATCTAGTAGTGATAACCGCATGAAAATCCTTTAAGTAGTTTTTGAGATTATTGCGAACAGACAAACAGGCAGACGTGGCAGACGACTTTGTTTTATAATATGTAGTGATGGTCCAACTTGAGAGATAGGATAATTTATATTTCAATTAATGGCCTCAATGTCTTTTAGTTACAAATTAGATAATTGTCATTGTTACTAATTGTAAGTTTTATCAGTCTCGCTCAGATGGCGCTTTAAATTAGTTTGTTGACAGAAAACTGTAGAACTGTATATTGTATGTAATACTGTATTAGATAATAATTTTCCAGTCAGAGATTCTCAATCTTTTTTTGTCAAATAAGCCATTTTTTCTAATCTACGTTTTTACTCACCACAAATGTAAACGATCAAACTGTATAAAATGTTCAGTAAAATAAGTCGTCGCGGAACGCCTGGCAGATGTGAAGTATCGAAATTATTTTGCACAGGTATATAAGACCAGTTTACGACACGAAATAAATAGGGCATAAACAAAAATATAATATTAATATTTTATCGTGATAAACATGATTCTTTATGTGATAAAAATGTATATTTCTGAAGTACAAAAATTAAAAATACAAAATCATGTGGCGCGGCGACTCCGTCTATTGCGACGCGTCGCCACGCCAACAGCCATCAAACAATATTTTATTATAGCTCGTACATTGGTAAGTTATATCTACATACAAGACAATATACGTCGTTTACCTTATATATCTAATAATAAACACTGGTAGTTTTAATTCAGCGTGTACAATGGAGCTCCAGTCCTCTAGTTGGTGTGTTGTACCACCATGTACCATCTTATCTTTAAGTAGATAAGATTGTGGTCAAACACTAAATCCTATAAAGAATTTAAAAAAAATGAGATGAGATGAGGGGAGGATACAGATTAGAAAGGTATAATCATGCGAGTAAAAAACTTCTTTTGCACTTACTTTATTTGCTCGACTTTAGGGCCTGGTTACAAACACTGTTTTCACGAGCCGACTGCTATACTGTGGTATCTTCGTTAACCCCTGGACTTTCCAAAATACGGGTTTAAACTCCATACAAACGAATGTAGACCTTACGCTGGACTAGTCAACAAACCGGTGATAGCATCAATTTAAAAAAAACGTATTTATTACTAAAATTTAAAAAGTTCAACAATCATTATTTATGATCCGCCATTTTAAGATAAGATATTTTAACACATTTTTATATATTTTTTATCTTTAAAAATTAGCTGAAGAGTTAAGGAGGACAATTTTTAGGAACTGTCCTTACGTGATCACTTTTACTAGAGATGTTTTGAAACACTACATTGACTGTCTCCATTATAACATCTGTTGATGGCAAGCGAGGTTTGAATTTTTCTCTCACTGAATTTCACAAAATAGTGTTACTCCGTCAGCTCGCTAAAACGCGTTTCAGACTCGCATAACCATATATTTTCTATAGTGTATATTTGTGAATGTTTAGAAAGGATCTCTCTCCGGTTTCTCTAATGATTACCAATGCGACGGTAACATTTCTGATGTTGCAAGCGTGCCTAGGCTTCTTTGACAATTCAACATCAGACGAACCGTATATGCGTTTCCTACTATTGGGGTATAAACAAAATCTTTATCATAGTATTACGCTTTCATCAAAATATTTCCTAGGATTTCAACTGGTCAATCCCGCTACACTAAGCTACAATCCCTTCACAATCGCTATTTAACTAGATTTTAAAGTGAAAGTTTTCCATCACCTCAAGTTATTTCGTCCGTCTATCGCATGTCGCATTACAGAATGCGCGCACGGCCGCAGAATAGCCGTAAAGTGAAAAACGCTCGGCAGAGCAGCGAAAATCAATATGGCGGCGCCCATGGTTCAATTCAAAATGATACAATGATTTAAATAAATATTGTGCTCAGTTTTTAACTTGCGTCTATCATCTAAATGATTTTGTTTATTATGTATTCCATACTCTTAAACGCAGATTGTAATTAAAAATTATAGTTGGATATCTTGTCTACTATTGAATTCCCATTATTATTCCCATTTTCCAATTATTTAGTTAAGTTTAAACACGTGATTTTAATTAATTTAATACGATAAATCGAATAATTTTCCGAAAATTTTCAATTAAATGCCTACGATCCGAAAAGAAGTTTCTCTTGTAACGAGATTCCATAAAACCACACAATGTTTTTTTTTTAATATTGGATGCTTCCCAACTTCTCGAATCCTACAACGTTGCTCTTGAAATCTATGTATACCATTTTGAGTATCAGTGGTTTACATTTGTGAACATTATTTCCATGACATACAATCAGATAAAAGAAGGACACAAGGGAATCATGCGGGTCCTATCCGCGTGACTCAGGGATGAAAGGATTTCACTTAAATTTGTAAAATATACTTTGTTTCTTTCCGTTTTAATGATTTGTATGGAATATATCCCATGGATACTAAAATTTATAATAGAAGATGTAGTTCTTGGTATAGAATTGGTATTTAGAACGTGAACTCTACAAGATTCAACTGCGAGAATCTCATCTTGTCAAAACTGTTTCTGGCGTAAAGCAACTGTACTCACACCGCTGTTCGAATTTCCTATTGTTGTATTTATTGTACTTGTTGAAATTTTGATTACTTTTGGTAAAAATTCGACAATAATAAGGTTCTTTTACATGTATATAGATATTATTTGAATTTCTTTTTGTTTTTATTAAACGGTAAAAACTGTATTTAGTGTGGTACAAATATTTGTGATTATAGACGTAAGGAGCGACTCGTCGATGGTATAAATAAACGCTATTAAAATATATATAAGCCAGTACCATCTATATTAAGCGTGTATACCATTTTAGACCACATCTTTATTTAAAACACCTTAAAAACAGACGTCAACATTATGTAAGAAACTACCATACGTAGAAACTTGAAGGAAACATATTCACATATTAGAACTAATTGAATTATACACTATAGAATTTTGAAAATGTTTTATTGCATTATATCAATTTAAAGCGAATTAATAATCACCTAAATGTGTTTTGGTTCCTTGAATCACTCTTGTGAGCGCACCAGCCATTTTTCTCGTAGTTGAAATGTCATTAATTAACACCAGTTGAGATTGTCGTCAAACTTTAAAACATATAAAGTGCTAGCGGGCCCGGCGGACGTTGTCCCGCCCTGACAATAAAAAAAACTTTGACAAATTATACTTAAACTTTTTTCTTGAATCACTTTATCTACTGGTGAAAACTACATGAAAATCCGTTCGGCGATTTTTGAGTTTATCACGAACAGACAAACAGACAGACAGATGTGGCAGAAGACTTCATTTTATAATATGTATTGATAGAAATATAGGCATGGCAATGTTTATAGCGATAGATTATCGGCATAGTCATTGATGCACTTGTAACACAATTTAGTGGCGAGTTATTGTAAAATTTATGTCAAAAAACCCAAAAAAACCTTTCGTTAAGCCGACTTTCTCATTTATTCTTATCGATTTAATATACATAGAACACTGTAGATAGTTGTGTGAATGTCCAACTCGGCAATATTCTTAACGGCTAAACGTTGTATCTTATAAAAATCACTTATTCAAACGGAGGTATTGCGATCACGGAACTCCATCAATCAGCACCCGAGTCTGATTGGTTAAATCAGTTGAGATCACAGCGCGCTGCCGGGCGGGATCGGGTGTAGCGGCCTGTTTATACTGAAACTTTAGGTTCGGTGTAGGATGGCGACATCGTCAGAATATTGCAGGATTTATCATTATACAAACTGTACCATCTGTTTGGAAATATTATCTGTTTGAAAACACTGGTTGATGTCATAACAACCAACTTGTTTTGATGTCTTAAGTAATACTTTGACATAAAATAGCGAGCTAGATGCCAGCAAGATGTATTAATTAAAAGAAATTGCATTATTTATCATTATACAAATTGTACCATCTGTTTGGAAATATCATCTGTTTGAAAACATTCGTTGACGTCATAACAACCAACTTGTTGTAATATGTTAGGTTATACTTTAGCAAAAACTAGCGAGCTAGACGCCATAAAGATGTATTAATTAAAAGAAATTGTATTATTTATCATTAAACAAAAGGTTGTCATCAGTTTGAAAACATTCACTGGCGTCATACCGACCAACTTGTTATGATATGTCAAGTCACATTTTGGAAAAAAAACTAGCGAACTAGAGGCTAACAAGGTGTATTGATTTACAAAAAAATCATAATTTATCATTACACAAACAGTGTCATCTGTTTGGAGACATTCATTGGTTGGTAGTTAACCAACTTGTTGTGATATATAAGGAAAAAAAAACTGCGAGCCAACTGCCGACGCGACGGGGCGTGATTTATTAAGTAAAAAAAGCAGATGATATACCACAATTATTTAATCAAGTCATTAAAACCGATAACGACGTTTGTTTATAAATTAATACAAGGGCACTAAGCGCGAAGGAAATAACAATACAGACAGACCTTCTGGAGCAATAGTCTCTTATAGAAGTGAACATGATCGAGAAAGACCGAACTGTACATGCCTATGTCTGCAAGTTAACATGCCGCATGGGACAAGCGAGTTGTCAGCCGATATATTTTCTGATTTTGTAGTACAATTTTGAGCTTTGCAAGTTCCTTGTATGGACGTATATTGAATAACTACGCCTGATATAAATTTTGATATATTAGCGGGCCTGGCGGATGTTATCCCTGATAGTAAAAAAAACCTTGACTAATTATATACCCCAACCCTTCCTCATGAATTACTTTATTTACTGGTGAACACCGCATGAAAGTCCGTTCAGTAGTTGTTGTATTTATCGCGAACAGGCAGACAGACAGACGTGGCAGAGGACTTTCTTTTATAATATGTAGTGATATATGTATATGTATTAAGTGTCGATCTCTGTATACATTTTTATCTATATTACAATATACAAGGCCACTTGTGGGTTATATTATGGGGTGATGATAAGCAACAAGTGGTCCACATCGAAATCCAGTGATACCAACTATGTGCACCTAACTTTAACACTCGGTTAAGACGAAGGAAAACTCAAAATTCCGACCAACCAACACTTGTTGCAGTATGGGCGGGGCCTGGACACGCCTACTTCACCGGTGGCTCGTCAGCTAGCTGGTGGATGCGACCCTCGCGGCAGTTCGAGCCGCGCCAGCAAACCGACACGATGGGTTCGCTGTTAAAGTTCGACATGAAGGTGCTGTCGCCGGAACGCTGACGTTTACTTCGACGGAAGGTAAGCTTGAGAACCTGTGGAATTATTAACCAAAAATTTTTACAGCGACTTCTTGTCTACATTTTAAGTACTTAGTTATTTTTTCTCTAATTACCTACAGATTTCATGCACATCCTCAGTTTTTTTTCAATTCTATCTCTCAATTCTTACGCTATTTTTTTTTAATAACGATTTCTCTGTGAGTTTTTTTGATTCATTAATAAAAAAAATAATAAATATTTATTAAGTAAATTAGTTTCATCCGCACGCGAGGAGAACTTTTTTTAAAGTTCATTGGTAAAGACTTCTCTCAGTTCCCATCTCCATAAATAGCAAAATTGCCAATATATTTAAAGTCCTCCTTAGTTAAACCTTAATGTAAGTTACTCCTATGCAAAAATTCAGCACTATTTGTTCAGAGGGATACAGACACAGAATTACAAATATATTTTGCACTAGTTGTGCCCGCGACTTCGTTGGCGTGGAACCTGATGTACAAAACAGTGGCTAATAAAGTCATCTGTATGTATTAGTGTAATTACTATCTACTTTACTCTCGTACTTAAGTCGCGTCGTCATTAAAATTACAATAACTTTTGATAGAGTGAACCGATTTTAATGAAACAAAGACTAAATTTTACTCGAGGACATGCTTTGTGCTGCAACTTTTTTTTCCCAAAAATCTAAAAAGTACAGACACGTTAGATTTACATTCTTCTTATATGTATAGAAGAGGATATTAGTGTATTAATTTATAAATTACTAGCGGGTCCGGCAGACGTCGTCCCGCCCTGATTATAAAAAAAATCCTTGACAAATTATATACCAAAACGTTCCTCATGAATCACTTTATCCACTGGTAAAAACCGCTTGAAAATCCGTTTAGTAGTTTTTCAGTTTATCGCGAACAGACAGACAGACAGACGCGGTAGGGGACTTTGTTTTATACTATGTAATGATTATTAATTATCTAATATCTAGGAGTAAGTTTTGGTTGCATAGTCGACAAAGGACGTAAAATAAAAAAAACTAGATTTGGCAGGTCAACATCGAATAATGAGAAAGTCTAAGTAGGAGTTAAACTTACGCCATGCATTACAATTGTATCATATATATAATCAAAATAAAACGTGTTTTTTTTCATTCATCGTTAGCCTGAGCGCGAGTCACGGATAACCTTCGATCAACAATAACTGATCGAAGCGGATAACCGATATTTTTTTAAATATCTGTAGTTATACTTTAAAAATTGCGGTATAACCACAACAAGTGAGATATAGTAAAAAAACATATAAAGATAACATGTCACTTGTACGAAGATTCTCTTTAATGGATCGTTATTTGGTTTTATTATTATTTATGATTGAGTCCGTTATAATAACGCATATTCTATAGACATTTTCAGTCACTTATTTTGCTTGCTTGTTTCGAAAGAATAAAGGGCTTTAAAGATTCGGCGGACAGCATGGCGCGTAGGTTTTACGAAAACGGTCCTATTCTTTGAATGTAACCGTAAAAATTATGAAAACTACTTATGAAATACTTTAAAAACCTATATATAATTAATTTTGTCACAATATCAAAGTGATAGCAGAAATGACATGGCATGAAGGAAGGATAAGAAGAGTCTGGTATCATTGATTTATATTTATTGTACACTACGGTAAAGATATACTAAATTCTTATTATGGGATAATTTTCTCAGAAATAAAGTGAGAACAGATGAATTTTCTTCATGCTGTCATAAGTAAGATGACATTTTATGAGAAATGGAGTGTAAAAATATGACAACTGTTTTATAATCTATACTAATATTATAAAGAGGTAAAGTTTGTGACGTTGTGAGTTTATGAGTTTGTGAGTTTGTGACGTTGTAAGGGGTAATCTCAGGAACTACTGGTCCGATTTGAATAATTCTTTCAGTGTTATATAGCTCACTCATCGAGAATGGTTATAGGCTATATATCATTACGCTAAGGCCAATAGGAGCCGAGCACAGATGAAAAATGTTTCATAATCGGGGTATTTTTTCCTTTTGAGAGCTTCCGCTGCGTCTTAGCCCAAAATAACTATTCCACGCGTGCGAAGTCGCGGGCAGAAGCTATTAACTAATTATATTATCTATAATCTATACTAATATTATAAAGAGGTAAAGTTTGTGAGGTTGTAGGGAGTAATATCTGGGGAGTCGGAGAAAAATGGTCGAACGAAAACGTTTCTTACGAACGCTGCCTTAATTATGAGATATATATGATTGAGTTCTAGAGAAAAGTTGTAGCTTGATAATGCCTATTACCGCCCAACGAAGTGGGCACGGGTCGGCTAGTATTTAATAAGTCAGGAAATCACGAGATATTATTCTTTTAGTTAATTATTGCTAGAAATTATAAGAAAAAAGTACTTTTTGGGATTCCACGAGAATTAAATTAGAATAATTCCTATATATTTTTATTAAAGAGACATGAGAATAAAGTCTTACGGAATTAAATAGTGAAAATATTTATTTAATCTTATAAGTTTTAGAGAGTTTTATAAAGTCTCATAGGAAAACATTAAAAAAAAAGAATTAAAACAAAAAAGCTCAGGATATATGTATGGTAGTTACACTATTATGTTAATACTACAAAACGGATTTACAATGAACCCCACAGTAATACAGTTTGTACATTATTTATCAGAATAACATATAGGCTAGTAAAGATATCATTTAGCCAAAACATAACGATTAATTTCAAATTACTATTAAAATATCCTGCCATCGGAAAGCTAATTAGGTGTGCGCTGCGTAATTTTGTTATAGTTACAAGAAGATAATGTATGGAGTCATCATTTATAAAGATACAAACCTAGAAAAAGTTGTGAGCGATTATTAGTTCTCATATGAATTCGCATGTAAAAACTCAAAGATTCTCTTTAGAAAAATCGTTATTTTATCAGAATTTATAAAAGACTATTTCCACAAACTACCTATTCTAAATTTGACGATTTCAGCCTTTCTGTTCACTCCAGTAACGACAAAGGCTTGATAATAGACAGATAACATCGCCCTAATGAGATTATATTCAGTGATTCATTAATCTTTCGTAGTACTTAACCTCTGCGGATACAAAAACACGGCGCCACAGTTTTTAATCGCGGATAAATGCTTTAATTTAGTCTATACATTGTGACCGTAACTGTAAGAGCAATTATTTGAAACATAATCTCGCTTCTCAGCATTAGAATTTATATATATTTGTTATGCATATGGTTCAATCAAAATCAAAAATACAGTATTAAATTTAGAGCCTAAGAAGTTGCTTATGAACGTCAAAACTACCACCGGTTCAGACAACAACCCACTCATTGAGAAGAACCGGGAAGAAACTCGATCGAGTTTATCTTTTAAACATTTAAAATATATTACACGTTATAATCATTTTGGTGGATGCACAGACAGGAGTCAATTCCAGACGTCACCATCGTTCACATATTGCTATCTATAATAGCCTTTTGACACCAAAATCCGCATGTCACGGCGCTTTAATTTACACTTACTTACGCGCTATCATTACATAGTATAAAACAAAGTCCCCTGCCGCATCTGTCTGTCTGTCTGTTCGCAATAAACTTAAAAAACTACTGAACGGATCTTCTTGGGGTTTTCACCAGTGGATAAAGTAATTCATGAGGAACATTTTGGTATATAATTTGTCAAGGTTTTTTTTTATTATCAGGGCGGGACATCGTCCGCCGAGCCCACTAGTACTATATATGTGTAAGTTCTAACGTTTGACAATAATCCCATCTGGTGTGGTCTAAGATGGTAGACACACTAAACCTAGAGGGACTGGTTTCCAAGTGCAGCTGCCGGATCACACTCATAGGTGCTTGCCGATAGATTTTCAATTTAAAGGTGGCAGTTGGCCCAGAGTACTTAGAAAAAGCCCTATCGCCATAATTATGATTTGATTATGATTTTCTCCAACGAAAATTCAATCGGAAGGATTCGAACTTACGTCTATCAAGGCGATGTTCGAACACGACAACAACTTAGCTAAATCATGCGTTAAAAATTAGGAAAAACTTGATTACAAAAGTAATCATAATAATTGTCAGCATACTATAATTTCATAATGATACTAGCGGACCGGGCGGACGTTGTCCTGCCTTGAAAACAAAAAAATCCTAAAAGTCGATCGCAGCGCCACCTGCCGGGTCCAATTGTGAATCTAAACCATTCTCGAATCTCCACGAACACACACAAAAAATTTCATCAAAATCGGTCCAGTCGTTTAGGAGGAGTTCAGTCACATACACACGCACACAAGAAATATATATATTAAGATTATGTTTACCAAGAACTATGGCTACTATTAACAAATTGTATCGCGCAATTTTACACGCGTCTAATAGTAATACACTAATTATTTCTAACATAATTAGGTAATCTGAAACGTATTTTGTATAAGTAAGTGCTTAGACGATGCAGCTTGGTACCTGTAGACATAGGCATTTGCAGTTCGGTTCTTCTTTATTTTCGATTTTCATCGATTCATGGCAATCAATCCATTCTTGGCACTTGAGAGCCCACGACGTGCTATTTAGGCTGCCTGCACTATTACTTTGTTATGTAGCATACTTTCTATCTTACACATTGTATAAGTAATTGTTCCGATTCTAGAGATTAGAGCATGATGATAAACATTCCATAACTTTCCTCAATATACGGGCTATATAATTCAAACATATTTTTTTCAAATCCGACTTGTAGTTTCAGAAATTAACGCATTCAAACAAATAAAATTATAATATCACTAGCGGACCCGGCGGATGTTGTCCCGTCCTGATAATAAAAAAAAATCCTAGAATCAGACCGCATCACTACCTACCGGGTCCAATTGTGAATCCAGACGGCTCTCGAATCCACTGTATCACGCACAAAAAAAAATCATCAAAATCGGTCCAACCGCCTCGGAGGATTTTTTGAGTTCATCGCGAACAAACAGACAGACATTTAATCGTATGGCTAAATAGAGTATACATTTTTTATTATCGTCGATTGATCGATTACTCTATTTGTCGCTGCGAGGTTTAATTTGTGTGGAACAGTGCAGTGGACAAAAATTTGTTACTCTTTAGTAGCACCCGGGGAGCGCATGTAGGGGAATGAGAGGTACACTACCTACGGGCGCGAGTAACACCAGCCCTCCAAAGCTCATCCCACACTGATAATAAAAAAACTTGACAAATTATACACCTAAACCTTCCTAATGAGTCACTCTATCTACTGGTGCAAACGGGATGAAAATCCGTTCAGTTGTTTTCGAGTTTATCGCGATCAGACAGACGTGGCAGAGGACTTTGTTTTATATGTAATGATGATGATATATGAGATATGTACTTACGTCTTTCAAAGCAGACTTCTAGATGAGTAAGCTTTAAATTAGAATATCACTTAAAATGAGTAGAAAATCATTAAATTTAACATCGCAGCGTTAAGAGAATATTTCGGTCTACTCAATACGGATTATCGTTACCAATAAGTGTTTGTATTAATTAATAATTGATTAAATTAAGGGAACAACTTAAGCGAAATATTTTCTTCGGTTTCGCATTTAATGAGTTAAAATCAAATACCGTATAATTGTAATTAGGGTATCGAAGATGAAAAGTATTCGATAATTAAACTCTAATTAAAATATTATGAACTAGCTTCTGCCCGTGACTTCGTCCGCGTGGAATAGTTACTTTGAGCTAACGCTAACACGCAGCGGGAGCTCTTAAAAAGGAAAAAAAACCTTTTGAAATATTCTTCATTGGGGCTCCGCTCCTATTGGTCTTAGCATGATGATATAAATAAGCTATTTAACACTGAAAGAATTTTTCAAATCGGAAAAGTAGCTCCTGAAATTAGCGCTTTCAACCAAACAAAATCTTTATAATCTTAATATATATATTTCTTGTGTGCGTGTGTATGTGACTGAACTCCTCCTAAACGACTGGACCGATTTTGATGAAATTTTTTGTGTGTGTTCGTGGAGATTCGAGAATGGTTTAGATTCACAATTGGACCCGGCAGGTGGCGCTGCGATCGACTTTTAGGATTTTTTTTGTTTTCAAGGCAGGACAACGTCTGCCCGGTCCGCTAGTATTAATATAGATTATTACTCCTCTCTCGTACTTAACTTGAGCCGTCATTCAAATTACAATAACTGTTGATAGAGTGGACCGATTTTAATGAAACCAAAACTAAGTTACTCTCGAGGATATGCTTTATGATTTTTTTTTATTTAATTTTTATTGTGAACCGAGTACTTTAGCAGCGATGCGTGTTCATACAAACAGACAGACAGACAGACAGACATTTCTAAAAATGATTGAAATGTATTTTATTACTTATTCCTAGAAACCCGCAACATTTTTTTTACGAAAGTTGAAAAAGTGCAGACACGTTAGATTTACATTCTTATTATATGTATAGAAGATATAGTTACTTTTTCATTTTATATATTATTTTAAACATTGAATCTACAATGGACCAAAATCATAACTAAGTAGCAAAAAATAATAAGATCTCTTTATCGAAATATATAAAGGAAGTGCTTTCATTGCATTATGACCATAAAGTAACGATTTGAACGATACCCAACCCAAAGAAGCCAACTTGGTTAATAACGGACATTCTACTATAGATAGATTGACTTTAGAGACACTAAGAAAAATACTCTTTGATAAAAATAAATTCTAAAACATTTTTACACGCGAAAGTTATGTTATTTTATAAATCTCTTTATTCCTACAAAGTGTACTGAAACATTGAGTGAGGAATGTTTGCGTACTCGTTTTTAAGAATCTCGCGGTTTGAACAGAGTACGTAAAACATTCTTGTTTTTGTTTTAAAAAACACACTTTTTATAAAAAATGTCGGCCTCCAAACGGACGTGGGTATTTTTAAGCCATGCGAGTGTACCACGTATAGGTGCATAGTTGCTGATTTAGTTTTTATACGGTTTGCGGAGTACAAATGTACCAAAGTCTAATAATATTTTACCAAATATATCATCTGATATTAAATGGCGACATGGTCGAAGATGTTAAACACGCTAAATCTAAAGGAATTCGCTCTCAGGTGCAGCTGCCGGAACACACCAACAGGTACTTGGTACTTTGCAACTTGGGTGTAAAAAAAAAAGAAAAAACCCTACCACTATTCTGTGGTTTCATCACGATGCCTTCGCCAGTAGCTCCGATTCAGTTACAAGGATACGAACTTACGTCAATAGACGCGGTGTTCTAACACACTATCAACTAAATCATTATCGTTTTAAGAATGGGATAAATTATGGAGAATGTATTTATAAATTCCATTTTACACCATTACATTTTTTCGTTACGATATTCTATTTTATATCAAACTAGCGGCCCGCTCCGGCTTCGCACGGGTATAAAATATATAGCCTATGTCATTCACTGAAAAAATGATTAAAATCGATCCAGTAGTTTTGATTTATTCATTACTGCCCGTGGCCCGCCTGCGTTTGTTGCAATGTAAGCGGAAAAAATGTAATTATTTACAACATCACATTAGAAACCTCAAAAATAACAGTATTTCTCCACTATTTAATGGACGTTATTATATATATAAACCTTCCTCTTCAATCACTCTATCTATTAAAAAAAACCGCATCAAAATCCATTGCGTAGTTTTAAAGATTTAAGCATACATAGGGATATAGGGACAGAGAAAGCGACTTTGTTTTATACTATGTAGTGATACTAGCTCGGGCACGCGTTACTACAGCTCAGTTATTAGATGTTGTTGTTAGATTGTCGTGGCGCCATCTATAAGATATTTACAAAAATCGATCCTACAGTTTTCTTTTACCAAACTAAATTAAAGCACCTTCTGTTCGAGACATATGAAACTTAAAAACGTAAATAAAAAGTATTGAGGTCATTAATCGAAATATAAATTATCCTATCTCGTCAAGTTGGACCAATCTTGTCACCTTGAAATTATCTCAGCTTGTGCTGTGTAAACCGATAGAGTAACATAACTCAACATTTATAAAAAAAATACATAAACACAAAGGAAGTCGTATTCATATTTATTTAAAAGTAATTATTCTTCAGTCCAAATTTGAAAGTCAGCCGCAGATAACTAATATTGTATAATTAATATTGAAGCTAACGCAATTAAGCCTTCTATCAATACAGGTGTTAAAATATATAAATATAATATACTAGCGGGCCCTGCAGACGTTGCCCCACCCTGATTATAAAAAAAAATCTTGACAAATTATACACCAAAACGTTCCTCATGAATCACTTTATCCACTGGTGAAAACCGCTTGAAAATCCGTTCAGTAGTTTTTGAGTTTATCGCGAACAGACAGACAGACAGACGCGGTAGGGGACTTTGTTTTATACTATGTAATGATAAAAAAGGAAAGAGCCGCGCGGCATTGCTATAGGCATTCGTAATTCGGCTCTTCTCGGTAACGCTCGGTTCTCACAGGCCACCAACCCACTCTCGTTACCCAATAACCCGCGCCGCGGCAAACGGCCGACACGCGTTACTTCGTTCTCCCTTAGCGCACATTCTGGTATACTTTATTTATTTCAAAGAAATCTACAGCTATACATTTAGAAGTAAAAAAGTAAAATGTTAGTTTCGCCAACAATGACTTCTGTATTATTATTACTATTATTTTTACTATTACTAACCCAAATTTTTGTATATTTAGTAAAATATTAATAATCTAATGAATTACATAACTCTTAAGTGAAAAAGAAAACATTGGAATAATAAAATAAAATAAAAACTACCAACAAACACAACTACTTATAATATACAAAGTATGTAAAAAAGAAAAGAAAAAAAAATGTGTGTAAATGTGAGAATATTGCACATACTATAGAAATCTGTAGGATCTTTCGGATTCAAGTGTGGTCAACACTACCTTTTTTAACCATCGCTTTAAATGATCTACTACACTCATGAAAAATATCTATATCAGGTATCAAATTATATAAGTGGGCGCACCTTATCATTATTGTATTAGACCCATAGTTAGTGTCAGTTCTAGGCTCACTAAAAAGCCGTGGCTTTCGAGTGTGTTTTAAATTAATTCTCAACCCTATATGCTCCACCAAATTTGGACAATCTATGTTATTGCTTACTATATTATACCAGAACATCAGATCTGCCACTAAACGCCTCTGTTCAAGAGTTAACATATTTAGTTCACGAGGTTCTCATTTTTAACTGCAGATAGAAGCAAGCCTCGTCTTTTAAGAAATGTCAGAAATTTGTTTTGATTGTTTTCAATTCTGTTAATATGAATAGCATTACACGGGGTCCCTATTTGTGATGCAAATTCTAATATGCTGCGTACAAAAGCATAGAATAGTATTTCTAAAGAAGATATATTTTTAAAAGGTTTTGAAATTCTAGTTATAAAGCCCAACATTTTATAAGATTTTTGTATTATATATTCATAATGATCCTTGAATGATAATTTGTTGTCTAGCTTTACCCCTAGGTCCCTAACACATGACTCTCTTAATAGAGTGAATTCACTGAGACGATAATCATATTTGATGACATTTCTCGTCTTCCTCGTGTATGTGATACACTGACATTTATCTACGTTGATATCCAGAAGATTTAATGTACAGTAATCAAATAGCCTGTTTAAGTCTTGTTGTAATTTGATGCAGTCTTCAATAGTATATATTGGCATAAATATTTTGGTATCATCAGCGTACATCAGAAAATTTGCGTATTGAAAACAGGAACCTATGTCGCATACGTATATATTAAATAAAAGAGGCACCAAATGTGATCCTTGAGGAACGCCTGAGCTTAGTAATATATTCGTATAAATAAGTCGACGACCATTTGTAAGATATTTATCTATCCTTCTTCACCACAGCAGTCTTTCTGGAAAAAGATTAAGAGAAAGCGTAACAAACAGATTCGCACATATAATATTTGTTAGAATATGTGGCAACCCTGACTCCATCCAAATGGCGGTAACTATGGTTTCTACACATCCTAACCGCTAGTTTACGTTGGTGGTCGATCTCAAATAACTTAGCTTCAATAGGTCACCGTAACATAACTTAGGTAAGTTCAAAGCGATCCACACTTTGGTGTAACTTGAATTTAGTTTATAACTATGTTACGGAGACTCCGATAAGCATATCGGATGTAAAATTGAAATAGGTACTGACTATTTATTAGGTAGCTTGTCAATTTCAAAATAACTCTAATATCTGATATCTATGAATGATTTAAAAAAAAACAAATTAAATGCTACATAACGATATATTTAGATCTATTCTCTATCGGCTGACGGTGAAGAAAAACATCGTGAGGAAACCTGAACCTGAGAAATGTTCTTGTAGTACCACCGTATGTGGGGAAATATAGATCTGTGGATTTCTCGGAGTTTGAAATCGTCAATATGTCGTGTGCTGGCGTGGTGATTATGCCCATATCTTCCTTCGGGAAGAGGCCTATCGCCCTGCAGTGGGTCTCCTACAGGCTGATGTGATAATGATATCTAATAGCGGAGAATATTCCAAGCTGGTAGACAGTGGCAATGGTCGATAGATTGCCTTTCTTTTAGTATGCATTCCTTACTATACTATCCTAAGTACAGTCACTTTGTTGTGGTCGAATAAAAATAAACCTTACCCCATTTCATTTATTTGTATTTACAATTCAACCGAAAGGCAAAGCCGCCGACTAACGTTAGTGTCGAAATGAACGGGAGTTGCGTAAATGTTTGCTGAAGTAAAAAACCAATTAAAACGAATCTCTCAACCAGGGCCGTCTCTACACATTAGTTTGAGGAATGTGGGGCATCCAGACACAGAATTCTGGCGGGTACACTCTGACCATCGCACCAATGAACATAATTTATTTCAATTGAAATGATTTAAAAAAACCTCTACGGTAGACCACAACCTAAAAGAAATAGATAAACTTTACCATTACGTGTATATGAGTCTATATTTTAAGTTGATGTTAAACTAAATTGTACATAAATAAAAAACTTGCTGAATTAGAAGTCTGGAAACGTTAATTTAATGTACACATATAATTATCTGGTTATTTCTTTGTTCTTTAGAGAAATTAATAAAATGTACGTTTGTGAGAGAGGATAGTAGTATAGTATAGTAATTCTTACCCTTTTACTATAGACATATAAAAACACAAGGCACACAATCTCGAATAAAAGTAGCACCCAAAACAGTCCCGCAAAAAGTCTCCAATATACATATGTGGTAATAGTTATGCGATTAACTTATGATTCAACCTTACGTGAATGATTTCAAGTTGTTTTTACAAGGACGCAAGCGACGCTATACTATTTAAAATGCCTGCATAATCCAAAATTATGCACTCATTTTTGTGTGCCGGCTGTGAGACGTTAAGTGTGCATCTTGGGTTTTTGTATATCAATGTCTTTTACGCAAATTTTACTTGACGAATTTTGATGAGGTTTTACTGTAATATACATAAATTATTATACATCAAGATGAAACATAGATTATCATAACTAATATTATAAATAAGAAAGTGAGTTTGTTTGTTTGTCACGCTTTTACATCTTAACTACTCAACCAATCATGATGAAATTTTGCAAACACATTGTGAGCTGCACAAAAAAGGACTTAGAGTACTTTTATCCAGAAAAAAAAATACTGTTCCGGAAGGAAAGGTCAAATCTACATTGACGCGAGGAAAACCGCGGGCACTAGTAATATTACGAAAGCGTTTGTAAGGCTGGATAGATATTTGTTACCCTTTTAATTATACTTAAAAAAATATATATATCATCAGGTTGATCATCGGATGTTAAGTGATCTCCGCCGTCCATAGATACTAGCAACACCAGGGGAGTCGCAAGTGCGTTGCCAGCCTGTTTGGGGGGAGGGAAGGCGATGGGAAGGGGAGGTGGGTATATGCCGCTCTCACTGACCGAACGAAACGCAACAATGTGAGCACTGTTACTTCAAGCCGGTTTTCTGTGAGAGGGTTGTACTACCCCGGGCGAGCCGACCCATTCATATTGAAACCAGTAATAGCTTCAGCGTGGCTCTACCACCTACAAAACTATACTTAGTTGATAGCGTATTCGGGCATAGCGTCAATAGATGTAGGTTCGAATCCTTTTAACTGAGTCGGACCTTCCGGTCATGGACAACATTGTGATGAAACCATAGCATGATGGTAGGGTTTTTTCTAAGTCCGTCTTGCTTGAAAATCTATCGCCAAGCACCTGTTGGTGTGTTCCGGCAGCTGTACTTGAGATCCAGTCCGCTTTAGGTTTAGCGTGTTTACCATGTTAGACCATATAGTCAACATCAGATGAGATTGTGGTCAGACACTAAAACCTATAAATAAAAAAAAAAGTAATGTAGCTCATGCATCAGAATAACATATAACACGTAATAAACTGTTTAAATTCGTTCTTTTAATTTTTTATATCACTCTGCCTTTCTAGTATTTTGGTTTCGTTTGTTGCCTACCAGTATTACGTTATCGCATTGTTGTATTTTTAATTTAATATTTTTATTATGTTATTGAGTTCTGTAATATTTTTGCTAAGCCACCGATTACACGTCCGTACATTGGTATGGCCCCCCATTGAAAATCAGCGCTGTAGTACCACTCAGTAGGTGCTATTGTTGGACATATCTAATTAACTATATGTTTCGTTTATCTATCTTGTGGTCGTAATGTTTTCCAACAATAAAAACTTTTCCTTTCTTTCATTAAGTTCACAAGAACAAGCCCGGAGGTTGACTTTTCACCCCAGCGCCGAGTATCCTTAAGACGGCCCTGTTCACAGTTAAATTCCTACGGACGCGGCATCCCATTCTGAAATGCGTTTTTTGTTAAACTTAAAAGTAAAAGTACAATTTGCTAGATTATTGGTATTTAATTTTATTTGGTTTCGCGTGCTCGTATCACATGATTATCTATACATATGATAAGAATATAAATCTAACGTGTCTGTACGTATTAGATTTTTGTGAAAAAATTGTTGCAGATGTCAAGGAATAAATAATAAAAATAATATTATAATGCTGGAAGGTTTGTTCGTTTGGTTGAACGTGCTAATCTCAGAAACTACTGGTCCGATTTGAAAAATTCTTTCAGTGTTAGATAGACGCTATGACCAACTAGATCACGCTAAGACCAATAGGAGCGGAACCCCAATGAAGAATGATTCAAAATCGTTTTTTTCCTTTTGAGAGCTTCTGCTGCGTGTTAGTTAGCCCAAAGTCCCGAAGCTAGTAAGTAATAAAATAGATATCAATAATTTTCAAATAAAAGAAATATAACAAAAAGATTACAATAATAATAAGAATAAGGTCAGCTCTTAAGCGTATACTCTGATGTATACGTAAAACACAAATTATTGATTGGGTTTTAATTTTTTTTTAAAGTTGTTAAATTAGAGCGTTAGTGTGTTGTGATCAAATGATAATAACGTGGTCTAAAATGGTAAATACGCTGAACCTAGAAGGGACTCGCTCTCAAGTGCGTCTGCCGGAACACACCAACATATGCTTTCAGTTTGAGGGTGGTAGCTCACCAGGCTGAGTTAAAAAAACCTTACCACCATGCAATGCAATGAATCTAGTATTATACAGTTATAAAATTTTATTACGTATTATAAAAGATAACTAAAAAGAAGTCTTAAGGTCTATAAATATTAATATCGAAAAGGTTAAATTATTCAAAGATGTTATTGAAAGTTAAATAAAAAGTTAATTCTAAACGATAACTTCGGAATTAAAAATATCCCATCCGTTTCCATAATCACTGTTTTAATGACTCGATTGTATATAACAAACTCGCTATCTACGTCTGTCTGTTTGGGCGCCTAGTAAGAGTAACTTAAGCGCGATAATTTTTTTTTAAAGTAAAAATTTCTTTAGGCACATTGAGCAGCTATTTTTGGCAAGAGATAAATTTCTAATTTCGCGTCATGACATGCTATGTAAGCAGTGACCGTATTGCTCTTGCGCGGCTTGTGTCGGACTAGCGACGCATAGTGTAGGGGTCTATGTATATTGCAGCTCATCATACGTGTGAATGATTGATATCATTACATAGTATAAAACAAAGCCCCTTACCGCGTCTGTCTGTCTGTCTGTTCGCGATAAACTCAAAAACTACCGAACGGATTTTCATGCGGTTTTCACCGGTGGATAGAATGATTAATGAGGAACGTTAGTATATAATTTGTCAAGGATTTTTTCATAATCAGGGCGGGACAACGTCTGCCGGGCCCGCTAGTACTTTATAAAAATGTATATAATTATTGCTCTGAGTGCCAATAGATACGAAAACCACACTACTGTTAATAATTTCAATAAACAAATGATGATGTTTAAATATCGTCATTCACGCTATAATTAATAGGAAAATACGAAAAAGAACGCACTTATTTCAGTTTTGTGTTTTCACTTCTGTCGGCAGTCCTTAATATGACCGCCTCGACTTTGCACATACACACACGGTGAAAGGGTTTTATTTTTTTGCCTTATACGAACTGAATCGAGTAGTTTAGTGCGTTTCATTTCCGATATACATGTAAACGTTTGTGAATCATGCAATCTCAATTGTATGATTCACAAACGAATATATGTATGAATAGCTTCGAATACTTTAGCTAGGTCAGATCCGGGATTTCGGTAACAGCCCAAGCTGAGGTGTGCGTGTACCCTTGAGCTAGATACTTAAATAATCGGCTGAATGCCTTAAGCGCTCGCCTTAGTAGTCCAGTGAAGCTGTAAAGACGTTGTTAGGACAATAGCATAGTCAGTTTTAAAAAAAATCCAGCGCGGTTAAATTTCCGGCATAGTTCTTCGTAAGTCATGTGATATATTTTTGCACTTTTAGTTGAGTTGTAACACCGTTTGAAGAGAAATGATTAGTTTGAGCAGAAAAGAAGAATTTATAGCATTTTTTTCACATTCAAACTCAATTTCGAGCAAAACTTATTTTAGCGGGTTATGAAATTATAGACAGTTCTTATAAACTAAGCAACAGATTTTAGCGCAGTTTTTAGTAATATTTGGAGAATAGATTCCGAAAGATTTATATGCATAATAAAACACATATCCAAGTTGAAGAAAGCCGAGAAAATCGATGTTTTTTAATGAAGTCGTCAAATATTTTCAGACGCTTTCATTGATAACGTTGGGTATAACAGAATTTCATGCAGATCAAAATTCCCCTTTGCAGGTGGATTCAATAATTATATTAGAAGATGTCTCAGATTTAAAATTATGCGCAAGAAAAGTAAAAGTTATGTGACGACATACGGAGTTTCTTTAATAAACTGTAGACAAAAGAGCTAAAAAATAAAATCGCTTGAACATTTTTGACGTGACCTATTATCACCCATTGTCTTTAGTGATGTAGGTAGAAAAGATGGAGCATCATTTTTCTATAATTGTAACGCTTTTTGGGCTCTTATGAATTCGTTAAATCCTTCCGAGTTCTCACAGTCGATATTTAGTCCTATTTGATACATATAAGTCAATCTCGTTTGGTAATATTAGGAGTTAAGTCTATACTTAAGGGACTGTATAAGGACACTAACATATAAAACATCAAAAACCTCACCCTGAGGCATTCGCTCCGGGGTCGAGTGATAAATTCCTATCACAGGCAAATCGCCACACGCAGGCTGTTTTGTAAGCCTTTTGTACGAACTTTATGGGGTATTCAAACGTAACTGCCAAATAAAGTTTGCTATTATCTTCTACACATATAATAAGAATGTAAATCTAACGTATCTGTACTTTTTAGATTTTTGTTTAAAAAATTATTGCAGGTGTTTAGGAATAAGTAATAAAATACATTTCAATCATTTTGAGAAATGTATGTCTGTTTGTTTGAACACGCACCACTACTAAAGTACTGCGTTCACAATCAAACCTCGTCAAGAAAATCATAAAGCATATCCTCGAGTAAAACTTTGTCTTGGTTTCATTTAAATCGGTTTACTCTATCAAAAGTTATTGTAATTTTAACGACGACGTGACCTAACTACGAGAGAAAAGTGGATAAGTAAATGGACTTAATATATTCAGATAATTTTATTACTATTTACATTAGGTTGCACGCGGACAGACATATATTTATTTGCCACAAACCGTTCGTTGTTTTGAAACGGTACACGCATATCATGATTGCGCCTGCAAAATGTTGTATGTACTAATTACACTTTTCGTTAGAGTTAACAACTGTTGTCAGAGGTCTAAAGATAAATATAACCGTGTTAAATTATTTTTGCAATGTTCGTTTTCATATTAAAATCTGAATGCTTTCTGAACTAAAACTTCTTATGGATGGAATTTTAAATTTTAATCCGCAATCTTCTTCGCTTGCATTCGGATATTGCAGAACAGTAAGATATACGCTCTTTTACTTTCATTTTGAAGATTTCACTTCTACCGTATGTGAACTACACGCGTGTTTTTTTTAGACACCGGACAATTGATACAATGCCTCAATTTGATATTGAGATATTGTGTAAACGATATTCAGAAAAAAAAACTGCGCAGCGTTGGTACGACTAAAAGCTTGAGAAGGGCTTATAGAATACTAATTAAGAACCATATCTATTTATAAAAAAAATGATTACAAACTCGGGCACAACGATTTCTTGTGGTAAAAGATTATTGCAGTTGATAGATGCTTGCACCACCAGAAGCATCACATGCTTATTTAATTTCTATAAACCGTTTTGCGAGATCTTAGAATAGTGGATTTACTATTTTATTCATAATCTTCTGTTATTTTATAATATTTATGTTGTTTTACGTAACATAATTTGGTTATTGTGCGCAGGTGAAGTGGATTATGGATACCGCGGAGTATGGATTCTGACTTGCCATAAAAACTCCCTAGATTTTTTTTATCAAGAGGATCACCGTCTCGTTAGAACATTGATATAATTGCAAGTAACTTAGAATATCATTAATTATTCAATAACGGCATTAACAATTTACTAAAAGATTGTTTGGCAAAAATAAACTAAAAAATTCTATAAACTCCATTTTTGAAGAAAATCTTAGTGAAGCGGTCACTCCATTTCAACTGAGCTCCATGGTAATTTCAATGTAGCAATTCTGATGATAATTATCACCTAAATGTGTTTCTATGTAAACTCGGATGATATAGCGTCTGACCACACTCTTGGTCAAGTAATTAGGAAGTCAGAGATGATAAGTTATATTTAGAGAGGTGTAGCTTTCGAACGCAGTTGCCGGAATGCACTTATCTACTTATCGTTATGTTTTCTACATCCAAATGTCAGGTTACTGTAGGATTTCAATCCATGTCTCTACCAGTCTCTCCATATTATCAGGATAGTGATCGAAAGAACAGGCTGTATATATCCAATTAATCAGAGATAAACCGAATGGAAGTTAGTGCCCATCTTCATTACAGCATCTCACACACTCCATTAAATGTGATTTACTTGAACGTGTTAGCTTCAATTAGCTTACGAGATAACCGTTTTATCGTTCTTTGAATGTCTCGATTTCCAACTATGGATGAGTAATAACAGAGTGTGTCGCTTTTCTAACGTTTAAGAAGGAATATCTCCACTGACAGTATGATAATATGTTCTGATTATCGTTTAGCTATATTTTAACGTACCACAAAGAACGAAAGTATCAAGGTTTTTTATATTAGCACGGCATAGTCAGTCGCAATGTTTGATTTGTGGAATATTAATGCGATCTCCCCAGGTTCGAGTTCCGGTATTTAACAAATATTTTTTAAAATTCACTAACATTTATTAATTTAAATAAATAACACTACCGGTTGGCGGTGAAGGAAAACATTGTGACGAGACTTCAACTTGAAAGATGTTCTTGTAGTACCCCCGTATGTGGGAAAATATAGAACTGTTGATTTTTCGGAGTTTGGTGTAATGATTGTGTCCATATCTTCTTTCGGAATGGGGCTTATGACCCTGCAATGGGTCTCTTACAGGCTGATGCGATGACAGCATAATGATGACACTGTACCGTATAGTAAGCATAGAACAATCCAGAAACAACGTAGATATCATGCCAAGCTTCAAGCCTTACAGCAGCTCGATGCACTAAGTTTATCCCGGAATATGACAAACTAAATGAAAGTCACTCCAAGGAATCATAAGCATGTGTATTGTGGCCACTATCTAGTATAAAAATTATATCACTACATATTATAGAACAATGTTCTCTGCTATTACACGTCTGTCTGTCTGTTCGCGATAAACTCAAAACTACTGAACGGTTTTCATGAGGTCTTCACAAATCGATTAAGTAATTCACGAAGAAGGTTTACGTATAAAGTTTGTCAGCGTTTTTTATTATCAGGGCGGGACAACGTCCGCCGGGTCCGCCAGTCACTATATAAAAAAGAAATCTAAGATATGCAAATACCGGCCGGTCTTCTGTTAGCAGCAAAGCCACCTATTCAACGGAGGGTCATTTCTCATTATTTTTATTTGCAAAGCAATCTGTCCCGCTTCGCGTGTTTACTGAGACGTGCCACTGTAAACAGTGTAAATTGTGCGTATCTCGTACACCGCGCCCGTCAGAAATGAGACAGATTTTGTCAGGTTTTTGATCTTGGGACAGAAATAACTTTGTTCTTATTGTTTATTATTGTTGTATGGAATGAGTAAACAGTTGAAACTAATCTCAAATACAAAATATATAGTACCGTATACATGATATTCTTTTACGTAGCACTTAAAACTGACGTCACTAGAACTGATACTATTGAAGCCATGATAGAGGTTACCGTATTTGGACACCACGTTGTTCAATGTAATTAATGACCCGGCTATATTAGTGAAAGAAAACATCATGATAAAACCATAACATGGTGGTAGGACATTTACTAAACGCGGATTTGTGGCTACAACCCACAGATCGAAAATTTATCACCAAGCATCTTTACGTATCTTTACTGTATTTGAGAGCCAGTCTCATTAATTGTAGTGTGTTTACCATCTTGGACAATATCATCACTTAACATAAGGCAAGATTGTGGTCAAATGTCAAAGCCTATAAAGATTTAAAAATCTTGATGATAAGTATAAAAGTATACATCCAAAACCAATGAGGATCCCCCAGAGTCCTACAATCTTACATACGAAAATCAAAAAAGAATCACAATCAAAAGTGACTCACTCTAAGAGGTTTATAACGACGTTCATGGTTATCTTGCATGGATATACCCGACAGTCCCTGAAAACTGACTCATGAGCCAGTACATCATTACATAGTATAAAATGAAGTCCCCTATCGCGTCTGTCTGTCTGTCTGTTCGCGATAAACTCAAAAACTACTAAACGGATTTTCAAGCGGTTTTCACCAGTGGATAAAGTGATTTATAAGGAACGTTTTGGTATATAATTAGTCAAGGATTTTATTATAATCAGGGCGGGACAACGTCTGCCGGACCCGCTAGTATATGTATATATATATATATATTGAACCTTTGCTGAATTAGCCATGGTACACAATTTAGAATGCTCATTAGAATGCTTATGTTGTCTACCTAATTGTATAAGCTATTGAGAAGACGACTTTGCTCATCTCGATAGAAATGCAACTTCTCATATGTGTGCTACTTTTAGCTGCAGCGCAGTAAAATATTCTTAGCGGTTAGCTGAAGATTATAAACAGGAAAAGAAACGTAGAACTTTGAATGAACGTCAAGATTCCCATTTACTAACTACAACTAAAAATTATATTGCTGGTGAACAGGGGGAGAGCCCAGGGCCAGAGCGGCGGAACGGCGAGTGTGACCCACCAGCCGACATGCCTCCATCAGAGACGCCGCCCGCGCCCTCAGCACCCCCTCCCGAACCTCCTTCCACCAGCTCGGTAAGTCCATCAACTTGCACGCACCAAAAGTTTGAAACACACTTTTAATTTTATTAAAACAATAACAATACAATATATACAATAATAACGAAAAACAATAGCAAGCTTATTTCTTACGATTCATTTTAAATAATGGCAGCAAAATGATTAGATGGTATCTTATGTATATGACCTTCCATTGGCAGTCGTCTGCTGAGTTAACAATTGCTTTATAAGATTTATAATAATATTTATTTTATACTTATTAAATTGGATATCCTCAGACATACACATCGTGTTTCTTTACTGTGAGTTTCCTCATCGAATTTTTCTTTATCAATACGTAAGCTTGGAAGTTCAATATAGAAACTGTAAAGATCGGCACTGATATTGTAAAAGTTAGCATTCATAACATAAGATTTATTGTACAGCAAAGTCAGAAGCCCCGTTCAATGGTGGTGTCCCTAACCCCAGCGAGACAGCGTGAGACCTGGGCAAAGAAAGCAGAATTTCTGTTAGCCGTGGTGGGATTCGCTGTCGACCTCGGGAATGTGTGGCGATTTCCTTATATCTGCTACCAAAATGGCGGCGGTAAGTGTTGCGAATCTTCTCGTTCTTGATGCCAAACTTTAACTCCATTCAGAAGACTCGAACTTTAGTTCATTGTATTGGTTAACCGCTACTAGATTCATACTTGAAGAGATAATGCTTTCAACAGGTGCTTTTCTAATACCATATTGCGTGATGCTGCTTTTCGGTGGTCTTCCACTATTCTTCATGGAGCTCGCTCTCGGACAGTACCATCGCTGCGGATGCCTTACACTGTGGAAAAAAATATGTCCAGCTTTAAAAGGTTAGCGGGAAATCAACGTTAAGACATTTTTTAGTTTGAAACTTAAGTTTATTAAACCGCAAATTTATAGTCTATAATACCATAATAAATCTAAAATCCGATAAAATCCAGGCTGAATCCTGAAACTTAGTGTATTTTGCCATAAATTTTGTTGAAAATTTCTGACAGCGGTAGGATGTTTAACTAGTTATGGCAACTAAGTCTGATAATAATTTTATATGTAACCATAATCATAAGGCACAGTATAAAAGCCCCACCGTTGGGTGAAAAGTTCTCTTCCTGAGGGAAGTTATGAACATAATCACCATGCGATTTTAAACACAAATAAATCCAGAATATATTTCCCAGGTGCGGTACTACTCCAAGAATATTTTTCAGATACAGATTTCCTCACAATGTTTTCCTTCACCGTCAGCTAACAATGTTACCAATTTAAATTAGAAAATACATCCGAATTCCGAAATATTTGTTGTATAGCTTGTTATATTTCGTTGTTAGTTGTTATATTTGTTGTTTGTTATAGCATGTATGTCGGGATTTAAACTTTTGGCTATAGAATCGATGTTTCGTTGGTAAAACAATTCAACCACTAGGTGTAACCTTGATTAACATCATCGTCAATTAATACAACAATATTTTTTTAATCAACATTAATTGAGATTGTCTGTTAACACGTTGGAGACGTGATATTTTTAAGTTCTTTTTCAAAATATATACATAATATAAAGTCTAATCGTATGAAATCGAAGACAAGACACGAACAGCGTACGCGACAACTCTAAGAGATTGTGCTTCCCCCGAGAGAGGCATCGTTCAATCACTTGAAACCACCCCATTCCGGTCGCATCGAAATAAAAATCTTTATTCAGTGTTTAACGATTGCCAAAGTGTTTTGCGGGCAATCACTTCACTTCTGCTCCTTGGATGCCATTGAGACTGGACTTAATAGATTGAGCTCATATTATCTCCGTGTATATATATGCTTCTATCACGAGAACTGTCTACTAGGGTGTCTGTTATTTAGCAAGTTGGCTCTTTTGACTTGGATATCGTTTAAATCATTAGCCTAAAAACGATTAAGAAAAAAAATCCGATGCTGTCTAACCGTGCCTAAATGATGATACTTTTCCCATTCATTTAACATGGGCTGTTTTCACTTATTACAAATTATTTTACCTTGCTCGTTTTATTGAATTACTTACCAAATATTTATTCTCCATCTACTATGATCCCTTTGGATGGAGAAATTTTGATATGGGCGTCAAAAATTTAATTTGTATATCTTGATAAGATCAGAATTTATTTTTGCGTTTTTTCTATTTTTTTTTTATTCTGCTGAAACTATTGAATATCCAACTACTAGTGGCTGCACGCGACTTCATTTCTTATTTATGATACGGCGCTTAAATGAAAAAAAATCCAACTAATTTACCACTTATATATTTTAGTCAATTTAGCCAAAATCGTGATAAATTATATAGTCTATCTGTTACTCTGATATATAAACCATATTACTATTTTTACTTTGATTTTGTACAACCAATTTTCTGGTAGATTATTACTGCCGTTGTCGAGTAAGCAATGATATTACATGTTTTTTACTATCATTTCAATGGTCTAACAAAATGGTGGTCGTCTTGTTATTTCCAGGGAGTTTTGTGGCAAGTCTGAACCCATGGTCCATGGTATTATTATATTATTGCACACCCATTATGTAAAACACCACCAATAGTATCTTAAGCGCTCGCCATAGTGTCCGGTGAAGCTGTTAAGGCCTTGCTAGGTCAAAAGCGTAGTCAGTTGAAAAAAAAAACCACCAATATTACAAGATATAAAGTCAAATAACACAAGATTATGAATAAAATATAAAATCTACTACATGACATTCCAAGATCCCGCCAAAAACTCCTCATCCGTCTTCGCAAATGTGCCCGTTTGGAATAATAATATAGGATTAAGCACACGTGTGTTACTAGAACAAGGAGCGAATAAATTTATAAACTAGCTTACTACGTATCGGTCCAGAGATACGGAGAGTCATCGGCTAAACGACTCTTATAAATATACAGTAGCCAATGCTTTTACGGGAAGACAAATAGCACTGCGTTAGTGGATGAGTTGGCCTTTGTTAAAATGTATGAAACTGTTACAGGCGATTTGACGTACATACCTCTATCGATAATGTAAGCGTTCGTCTTTCTATATACCTACGTATGAGGTGCGAAGGTTCATTGATGGCTTTCTCTTACAACACTCCGATACAATCTCGAAGTTCTAGATACGAGAATAGATATCACGCCCGGCTACGACGTATAAGTGATTTCAAACTCCGAGGAAAATACACACTTCTATATATTACCCACAAACAAGAACATTCCTCATGTTCAGGTTTCCTCACGTTGTTTTTCTTCACCGTCAGCCGATAGTGTTACCGATTTAAATTAGTAGTTGTTGCAGACATCAATTTGATATTCGACCAGTCAAACCATGAAATCATCACGGCTATTTGAGACTATAGTAGAACAAACTTTCTTACTTCATATTGTGAACTGAGATTCGGCTTAGTGTTTTACGTCCTACCCAACTTCAACATTCCTTAGGCTTTCCTTGTGCAGAAATATGTATTGATTTCAGTAAATAATTCGAAAAACATATTTTACAGTGCAACCTTTCTAGACATTTTTGTAAGGAAAGGTGCAAATAGATAACACTTACTGCGAATATGGATCATTTGTGGATCCCTCGTGGATATACGAAGGGACTATGCAGCTATCTCTAGCTTTCCCTATTAGCAGATGATTTGCAATAAATTTATCGAGGTTGCATTAAGAAAAATGCAATATATGAGTTGGCATTCGCTGATATCGATCGAAGGCCTACTTAAAGCCTGTTCAAACATTTGCCCTGCAGATCACATTAGGCGGCGCGCACACAGTTCTCCAAATAATATTATGCTTAAAAAATAAGATTTAAATACCATTATACACCTGGTTTTAATCATCCAATTCGTTTCTCGTAATAATGCATACTAAGTGAACTTGATATCGTAACTGCACAGCAAAATTGTGTACGATAAATATATAAATCTACCCAGGAAAAGAGAACTCTAATAATAAAATAAACAGGAAAATATGTGAGGAAGTTTGTTTGTAACTTTTTGATGCAAAAATTACTAAATTGATTCTGATGAAACTTTAACGTTAAACTTTGAAGTAATATGGCTGAAAATGCCCTTAAAGAATTCAAATTTATAAAAATAGTACTCACTATAACAGACGATATTTGCAGATAGTTTTGTAGGCAGTTGTTTTTCTAATATTAAGCAATCGCGGTCGCCTCAACTCCATTACGGTAGACAGCTACAAAGGTTTTATTATAAGGGAACGTATGCTTGAGTATATTATCCGAGAACAATGGCTTATACATAACTAGCGCACCCGGCAGACGTTGTCTCGCTCTGATTTAAAAAAAAAAGTTTGACAAATTATATACCAATACATTCCGCATGAATCACTCTATCCACCGGTGAAAACTGCATGAAAATCCGTTCAGTAGTCTTTGAGTTTATTGCGAACAGACAGACAAACGCTGTAGGGGACATTGTTTTATACTGTCATCATTTCATTACATAGTATAAAACAAACGGATTTTCATGCGGTTTTCACCGGTGGATAGAGTGATTGATGAAGAACGTTTTAGTATATAATTTGTCAAGGATTTTTTCATAATCAGGGCGGGACAACGTCTGCCGGGCCCGCTAGTGTAATATAATAATAACAATACACAAGTTTATGTTTTTATTTTAATTTTGGCAACCAATCTTTCAGATTATTACTGTCATTTTCGAGTAGGTAATAATATTACAAGTGTTTTGCAATAATTTCAATGTTCTAACAAGATGGCGGCCCTCTTGTTAGAACTTTCCGTGCAGTTTCTGTGGCATCTCAGAATTCATCTCCGTGGAATTGTTTCCCATCCACTTCAATTGTGCACAATAGCCAAACTATATTATGCAAAAGACCACCAACATTACAAAACATAGAGTCAATTAACACAAGATTATGAATAAAATTCACTACATGACAGATTGAGATCCCCGCAAAATTCACGTAGACTACAATTAACAGACTTTAAAAAATGACGACTATCTTTGGCTGTATGTTTTTCTAATGAACATATTGTCTAAATCGGCCAAAATACTTTTGTATACAGACATTTAAATAGGCGATAATATCTGTTACATTCGCGACCAGTGTTCGTCTCAGGAGTTTATTCACGCGTATAGACGAGACAAATATTCCATTACATTTATTTCTTTAAATGTTTTTAGAAACATAGTTTTCTACGAGAATTTCTTCTTGTTTCGTTTCCGTGTCGTATGGCAGCGGGAAGTAAGAAATAATGCAACTCGCCTGTCGCTTAATTTGACCAATTGAACCGACCCTTAGAAAAGACTCGAAAGTTGTCATAAATATGGCCATATCCAAAAAATAACTAACTGTTCTCGACTTCGCTCAGTTAACGTATAATACAACTATTTAACTTAAATATATTTAAAATACGTTACCGTTAAAATCGTTATTAGTGAAGAGACAGGTGTCAATCCCAGACATCACCATCGTTCACGTATTGATACACCCTATAGATACCCTTTTGGCACCACACAGACAGAACTATAGATTTATTAACAGGCTAGCTGTGCCCGCGACTCCGCCCGCGTCGAACCTAATGTCAAAAAATAGTGAGTAATAAAATCATCTAAATGTTTTAAGTCCATTTATTTTCTCTCGTACTTAAGTCGCGTCGTCATTAAAATTACAATAACTTTTCATAGAGTGAACCGATTTTAATGAAAATCGAGGATTTTTATGCTTTATGATTTTCTTGATGCGTGATTAAATAAACAGAAAGACAGACAGATAGACATTTCCAAAAATGATTGAAATGTATTTTATTACTTATTCCAAGACACCTGCAATAATTTATTTTCACAAAAATCTAAAAATTACAGACACGTTAGATTTACATTCTTATTCTTATTAAAAGATAAACTATTAATTAATCTATCTACCAAATGTACATACGGCCAAGAATTGTTGTAACTTAGGTAATTTCGAAATCACGGGTTCTCATGAATTCTTTACACATAAAAACCCACAGACACTCACCGACAACATCGCTTTTATCAAATAAATACTTGTCTTCCGTCGTTTCGTTCGTATCAACGGGAATCGAACCGCGCACCCTCGAGTAAATACCGCTTTATGTCCTCCGCCCTTGAAATTGATTGCAGACGTGTGACACGGTACGTAAATTATGGATGAGATAATGGAAATACATTTTGAACATAACATTATCTTTTATATTACAACGTATATATATTTAAGCTATGGTACCTCAGTGTTCGCATGTTCAGGTACCGTGTGGTTCAACTTGGGTTTGAGTGAGAGTCAATGTGTGTTCAGCTGTACTTCTAAACTCACCATGTTACTTAAACGTCAACCAAATCGTCATTTAACTTCAGAAGAGTTTGCGCGAAACACTGAAAGTGTACAATATTTAAAAATGTACTTAATATATTAATTAATTTGTGCTTTTTTTTAATTTATTTATTTCACAGAACTGGTTACAAAAGAGTTTTATTCTGTTAACACTGATACGGTAAAGTTGTTACTAATGAAACCTACTAGATGTGAAACTAACGTGCACAATATACGACAGCTCAAAAATTTAAACGAAATTTAAACATTCAAATGAAATATATAAAAATGAAGCTATAAAATTTAGGTACAATTTTTTTCCAATTGATATTTTACTGAGGCTAAAGAACAATGAAAAATACAAAATTTAGATTGTATATTATTGTATTTGTGGCACATTCGGTAGAGGGGCGAGTGTTGTCCAACGTTTGTCGAATACTTCGGTAGGAGGAATGTTTTGCGGTTCTGCAAACGACTGTTGTTTCGTGGTACTGAGATACATATTTGTCCCATCAGAAATGAACTGCCAATGCGGTTACTTAGAATCTTAAATAGGAAAGACAGATCCAATATGGTTCTACAGGATTGCAACGTTTGTAAATTATAACAAGCTAAACGTGATTGATGATTGCTCCGATCGGTTTCGGCCATGGCGACCACTTTGACTTCTAATAACCGTGACCTTTTGACCAGACACCTGCCGCAATTTTTTTCACGAACATCGAAAAAGTACAGACACGTTAGATTTACATTATTAGGTCACCTATATATTTGTCTTTTTTTCCAATTTTGTTTTTAAAGATCACAGATCATAAAAATCTTATCTTGGGCATAATTTTTATTTAACTCCTAGCTGATTTATAAAATAAGGGAAACCACAATTATGGCATTCAAAAGTTTACAGAGATAAAAAAATTACTAATAATAGTTTTGGTATTCCTAATTAAAATTAAAAAATAATGATGATTGCAATCGATTTTGATGAACATTTATAATCGGGAAGTTATATGCATTCTGCAATTCATAGAGTATAAGAATAATCAACAACAAGTATTTTTAGAAATTATAAAATGTACTCATATTGTAATAAAATATCGAGTCAACAATAATGATAGCATAAAAACATGTGCGGAGCCGCGGGCTCACTTAATTTTATTATAAATATTAGTAATAGTAAAACTTAAAATTTTACAGCGCAGTGTTGCGTCTTCATATCTCTTAATAACCACAATAGAATAGATATAATCAGCCGATAAAGAAATTTAAAATGAAAAAATAACATAAAAAAGTTAATATGTGTTATAATTTCGCAACTTTTGAACCGAGTAATGGCAACAGAACATCGAAGTGCAAACACGAACCCGTCGCAGCGCGCTCGCCTTATCGTTGCAAACTCGCGCCACCTAGCCGCGAGTTAAATTAATTAGCGAACGCGATACGATATCATTTGATTATGCCCAAGTCGACGGCTGACGGTGTTGATTCGATTCCTCGGATGCGTGAAACTCTTACGAACTCCACCCTGCGACTGAAGATTGGCACCAATTCGATTCCATTAATTTGTTTCCGACAGCTCCCGATGATTTATTGTTACTTGATAAATGCTTTAGCGCTGTTTTATCACTCTAGATACGTTTAGACGCGGAGGATTGGATTTATTACGACTCAATTAGGTACGAGTCGGGGAAACAAAAGCCCGTTTTAGATTAATAGAATTAAGATTGAAATTGTACGTTGAGTTTTAGATTTTGGCGAGGGAAAACATTGTTATAAAATTATAACATTGAAATAAATATTCTCCAGTTGGTACACTTTAGTTGAAAATCTGTCAACCGCCATAAATCTTTACTAATAAAGACGAATAATTAAACTTAGATTATTAGAAGCCAGCCTTTATATACAAAAGAAAACTTCTTATGTAAAGAATTTATTACTGGTCGTTCAATCGAGATCGTTTTAGAGTTGCTACTCGTTTAAAGCTTAACAAAGGTAACTTAAAATCGACAGAACTGTTGTAGGGGTTACCTACTGCTGAGTTTAATTACCGTACAACTCGCCACCAAATGAAATTCCAAGCATATCGTCCTGATGGTTGGAAATACCATCTAGTGTGCGGTTTTCGAGTACGTTTCTCCCATGTTTGGAATGAACTCCCAGCGGCAACGTTTCCGGACCAATATAACTTACAGGTGTTACAGGTGGCCATGGGCGGCGGTGATCACTTACCATCAGGAGACCCGTATATTGCTTTGCTTCCAATCGCATAAAAAATATTAATAGAGAATTACCATAGTAATCCACAAAACCATAAGCAACAATCATGTTAACTTTTCCTCATGATTTCTTTTATATCGGCGCTTGTCTCTCCAGGTGTCGGCTACGCGATCTGCATGATTGACATATATATGGGCATGTACTACAACACGATCATCGGATGGGCTGTTTACTATCTGATCGCATCCATGGCGTCCATTAACTCTGTGCTCCCGTGGACGAGTTGTAACAACGAATGGAACACACCGCTTTGCATGCCCGTCACTTCACCCCAAATAAACCCCAACGCAACCACCCCCGCTAAGGAATTCTTCGAGTAAGTTTTTTTTTAAATCCTTTGCAGCCTTTGCATTTGTTCACAGTACCTGATGCTAAATGATGTTTAAGATGATAAACACGCTAGAGATGGATTGGCTTAAGTGTAGCTACTGAAACACATGTAACCACATACCTTTAACAAAATATTTTATCTTGCTAAGCTAATATCTAACATAAAGCCACCGTCTTTTCATCACAATATTTTACTTCACTGATCACTCCGGATCATTTTGGGCAAAAACTTACGTCAATTGACTCGGTGCTCGAATACGCTACTAGTAGACAACGTTTCTTTAGAACTTATAGAAAATAAAACTTTAGAAAGCGATAGGATAATATAATTAAATGCATTTCTACCCAGACGGAATGTATTGGAACAGCAAAAGTCAAACGGCCTTGATAACATGGGTCCTATAAAACCTTCGCTCGCTCTCTGCGTGTTCGGAGTATTTGTGCTCGTCTACTTCTCTTTATGGAAAGGTGTCCGAAGTGCTGGAAAGGTAGTTACAATTTATATTAATTTATGATATCCCCATCTGAATCGTTGTACACGTAATTAATCGAAAAATTAAATTGATTCTAAGCAAAAAAAAAACAGAAATTTTAAATGATGCCAAAATTTACAATGATTAAAATCCCCCTCAGACCCGTATATCGGGTAGGTTTTCGACGCAATTTATTTTATATTACTCACTTTGACTAAAAATCATTTTTTGGTTTAGGTGGTATGGGTAACAGCTTTGGCCCCCTACGTTGTCCTTCTGATACTACTAGCCAGAGGTGTCACGTTACCAGGAGCTACAGAAGGCATCCGTTATTACCTAACTCCAGAATGGCACAAGCTACAGAACTCTAAAGTAAGAAGCACTTTAACATCTTAAAAATTGGAACGTATGATAACAATCATGAAGAATCCAAAAATGTAATTATTATATTTGCTCCAAGAACTGCCGAACATTCAGTTGTTCTAGTCTGTCTGTCTAGTTCTTGTCTAGTCTGAATTAATCAACTGACAGATAATGGCATTAATTTACTTATCAGTACCATACACTGGTTAACATTACCTCTTTGTTCAAATAAACCACAAGGACAAAACCTCGATAATCGTAATTCTTCTACAATATTTATATAACCTCGTCATATAGTTTGTAACATTTCGCAATGGATTAGTAGCATCAATCATGAGTATACTGTAAAATTGCAACGACTAATTATTCTCAATTTTCTTCCAGGTATGGATAGACGCTGCCTCGCAGATCTTCTTTTCCCTTGGCCCAGGATTTGGAACGTTGTTGGCTCTCTCCAGCTACAATAAGTTCAATAACAACTGCTATCGAGACGCTCTCATTACTTCCTCTATCAATTGCTTGACTAGTTTCCTCGCCGGCTTCGTTATTTTCTCCGTTCTCGGGTGATTTATCTAAATTTTTGATTTTCGGTTAAATAATTATTGAAATGGTATAAGTGTCACCGGTAAGTTATGTGTACTCTCATTTACTTCATGCTTTCAATACGTTGGTGCAATACAATAGTGCGAAATGAAAAGGCTTTATAGTATTCTGTTCATGTAAGCATGTAACGTTAGAATTAATTCTACAATTTGTTGGCTTAAAGAATATGAATAAATATACAATTCATCATTATAAATACAGTCATAAGGACCATAATCTTAGAAAGATTTTATTAGGATGCCCAGTGAAAATGTAGATTGGGTCCTTAATGTATCTATGCAACCATAATTACTATTTATAAATATACCTAAACATTTATATCTTAGGTATATGGCACACGTCCAGAATAAAAGTATCGAGGAAGTAGGCCTCGAAGGTCCAGGATTGGTTTTCATTGTGTACCCGGAGGCTATTGCGACGATGACTGGCTCTGTGTTTTGGGCTATTATATTCTTCCTGATGCTCATCACGCTAGGACTAGACAGCACCTTTGGAGGTACGATTTATATCCTGTAGTATCTTTACGGAACCCAATTATATAAGTATAAAATACACATGCAAAGACACTATGAGACACTACATGAATATGTGCAAGAGCAATCATACCTATTTCTGTTTTTTAGCACCAGCACTTGTAATGCTGTGTTTCGGTGCTAAGGCTGTTGTTAGCAATACGTATTTGTCAATAAGTTGGCAATAAGCATTACAGCTTAATCCTCAGACAGAATATGCTATTATAAGTAATTCCAGGGTTACCTTCTTTTTAAGATTGGTTGCCCATAAGTTGTAGTGACCATTTAACATCGTGTAGAATATATTCCTACCTATTTGGTACTTCATAACATAAAAAAATAAGCAAGAAAACAATTTGACGCATCAAAAAGCACAACCTCTTGCATGTAACGTGACCAAGGTAAGCAGTAATTTATATCTAATCATTTTATTTAATTTTAGGCTTAGAGGCAGTGACGACGGCACTTTGCGACGAATATCCACGCGCTTTGGGCAGACATCGCGAGATATTCGTGGCTGTGCTGCTGCTTTTCATCTACATTTGTGCGTTACCAACTACTACATACGTGAGTACCATTTAACTTTATAGACATTTTTAGCGAGTGAAGTAGATGAATTTGTAAGCATTCCCTGGATTCATTTATCGGAGCCGGGTCTATCATGTCGCATGACGAGGAGCCCGGATAAAGTACTTGGGGTTTGAGTCCCAAATGTAGGTTTAAGGAGTCCTAATGATGGATATCGTTGTGCATTTTTATTACACGCGCTCATTTCTCTGTCTTGCCAAATTTACAAAGATGCCACTAACGCGACTGACAATAATCATTGCAGTAAATAGTTTACCGTAGTTTTTTTTATACTAAGAGCTTTTAATGATGTCCTCAATTCATTGAAAAGCAAATTTAAAAAAAGATATTACTTACTGTAAGATAAAGTAGTTGAAATATGTATAATATATACCTAAATTATGTCTTAGATTCATTGAAAAGCCGATCTATATGCAAATTATAAAACTCGATCTATTATTTGTGTTTTCTTGCTAGAAGGGCCGCAGTAAACATACCTATGTCAGGGCCTCAGTCGCGTGGCAGCTCCATTTGTAAAATTCTTGTTTTACACAGAATTTATTTAATACTACCTGTCTTAACAGATACAAAACAAATAAACGCAAGTGACACCGCATGTTACAGTTACTAATTAAATATAAAGAAATTGAGAATGAAGCACGAGTGTAAGTATTTCCAACCATCCATCTATACCTGGAAATTATAATAGTAAGATAAAGATAATGACCGCGATGATTCAACAAAATATGTTCTTAGGTGATAATCAATTAATTACAATATCAACAAAGTATTAGCTAGACCAGTGTTTTTCAAACGTTTTCTTGACACGGCCGATTTAGTATGACAAAATATTTCGCGACCCCCCTGCCCGTCGTTTTTCTTTCAGGTATTTTATTTTGTAACAAATATTCAATGTAACATATTTATTCATTTTCATAATTAGGGTTCGGATAAATACATAAGAGTTCTCCTAAGTTATTCGTTTATTTAATACAAATGATTATGTCCTTTAGTTAACATTTTTCTTAATAAACCTTTTAAAACTTTATTGTTTTTTTACTGCAGTAGCTTTCCCAACCTTTTTCAACTCCGCTATAGAAGCTTCGCGACCCCTCTAAAGAGGCTCCGCGACCCCCTTCGGGGTCGCGTCCCACAGTTTGAAAAACACTGAGCTAGACTAAGAGTAAGATATATTTTCAATGAAATTCATGATATCTATTACCTAAAGACATTTTTAAGACTGAATTATCATTGGTTTTATGGCTTTCAATGAAATTCATGGAGATATTTCGATGTTTTTTTATATCCGAATGCGGATTATTCTATGCGAGTCTGTTTACTAGAAACAACGAAGCGTAAATACGAGGGGACAATTATTTACTATCCTTATGTTTTTAATACGACGAGTACTCGTCCAGTAGTCGAACTTCGGACATACAGAAAAACAAACTTTTGAATTTTTTTATTGATAACACTAAAGCTCATCAATAGCTACAAAATAAAAGAATAATGAAGAAAATCGACTGATATACTAGCTGACCCGGCCACGCGTTGCTGTGGCTCAGTTATTATATCATTACATATTGATAAGAATTCGGGTGTTTTTTTAGAGGTTCCCAACTTTGAAGTGACATCACTTTTTTATTTGTCAACAGATTTAAGAGCGCATAGTTGTTTTTTGTTTAGTTTGGTTTGACATTTCATTATAGATTAATAGACTTACACCAGAGCAAATTGCAAAGCACAAATTGAAATTAATATTGAATTTCCATTCAAAATTTTGTTCTCCGATGAAGCCCATTTTTGGTTAAATGGATACATAAATAAGCAGAATTGTCGCATTTGGAGAGAGGATAATCCACAGGCTGTAGTTGAAACACCATTACATCCACAGAAAATTACTGTTTGGTGCGCTTTATGGGCTGGCGGAGTCATTGGTCCATATGTTTTCAAAAAAGATGATGGTCAGAATGTTATTGTCAATGGTGAACGGTATAGGGATATGATTAAAGATTTTTTCGTACCTCAATTGGCTGGCATTAATATTGCTGACATGTGGTTCCAACAGGACGGAGCCACATGCCACACAGCGCGCGCTACACTTGATTTACTCAAAAAAACTTTTGATGAAAGGATATTTTCACGTAATGGTCCAATTAATTGGCCACCGAGATCGTGTGATTTAACCCCAATGGACTATTTTCTTTGGGGCTATGTAAAGTCACTTGTCTACGTCGATAAACCAGAGACAATTGAACACCTGGAAGTCAACATTGGAAGAGTTATTGGTGAAATACGGCCGCAAATGCTGCGAAAATTTTGTGAAAATTGGTGTTCCAGATTGCGCCTAGTACTTGCCAGCCGTGGCGGTCACATGGCTCAAATCATATTTGAACATTACTGTCATAAAATTTTCTGTACAATAAATTTTAAACTTGTGTAACTCTAAAAAAAACACCCTTTACATGCGATAGTTGGACAAAAAAATGACACGTGCACTCTTTCCCCCGCGAAAAAGCGTTTCCAGTCGTGTAAAGGCAGCTAATGGAACAAAAGGGGTTTTTTTCCATAAATTATTCCCACACTGTATCTTTAGCGGAGGAGGGTGTGTCGACGTATCTAATGAATTATTAACTCCTACCTACCTTTGAATGATCCAAGCAACTCCAGTGAAGTATACTAAACAGTTCTGTGTAGATTCTAACCTATAGGTAGGTACCGAAAGAAATGTCTATCATAACTAATATCTATCCATCTATCTATAAATTTTGATCGAGGATTTATTTTTATTGAGGCTATTAACGTTCCCATAAAATTTTATATAATCTGATTCAAATTATATAAGTAACTAGCTTTTTCTCGCCATTTCACACGCATTTTTTTGCCTCGCAGGCAATACATTTTTTCTGTTTGAAAGATACCCTGTATGATTTTTTATATTCATAATAACGTGTACGCAAAGTTTCATAATCGGTTGAGTAATTAAGCCTTGCGAGCGTAATAAACAACCCACATTCTCATTTATAAAATAACTAGCTGCTCCGGCCACGCGTTGCCGTGACTCAGATACTATATGTTGAATTAAAATTATTTGGTATTATGGGGTTAATAAACTGGAGTTGATAAAGAAATTCAAAATTAAAACGTGACGCTATCTATAACAATCGGTCCTACAGTTTTCTGTCAACAAACTAATTTAAAGCGCCATCTATTCGAGACTGATGAAACGTGCAATTAAAAACAATAATCAACATTGGCAATTATTTAATTTGTAATTTAAAAATATTGAGGCCATTGATATAATGGATTTTTATATATTTAGATATGCATATATGAGAATGCTCATAAAATGTATACTACACAAAGTCCTGTAATATAGATCTATACATTTACTCATTTCGATATACTACTCAACAAATACATACCTACCTACCTTACGTTTAACGCGTAACGCAATTTTTTCCCTACTATGCTGTAAGAAGTTTTCCTTCGCCGAGATTCAAACCGTTTTCAATTTACGCGATACCCGAAACCACTACCGATGAGCCGTCAACGTTTAATAACATGTGGTAGGAAGACATCTCTTCAACACTTTGCAGTCAGCCTCTCACATCCTCAAATAGTATTGCGGTCAAGCACTATCGTATCAAAAAAAAACATTAAAACCACTTACGTGTGGTAACCCCGGGCGTTCATTGCGAATTCCCTCGGGATGAGTTACACATGAATAATGTAATTGAATATATTTGACCACCATTCCCGTCCTGCCCGCTAGTGCGATATCCTGGGGTTGATTCATTGAATAATATTTATTTTCCTGTTAATATAATCAATTTAATGAGAGGTTGCCTTATGTAAGTTTCGATAGCTAATGCGTTGGGTAATATCAACAACTAAGGAAGCATCACATCACTTTTGTTTAGTAAAAGAAAACTGTCAATGTAATTTAAAAATAATGCGTGTAAAACACGACTGAGCCGCGCGGCATGGTACCTCACTTATATAACCAATAGCATTCACAGTTTGGTAGTTCTCGTTTCTTGTCAAGCAACCAACCCGCGCCGCGTCACAAATATTTGTAATATTACTTCGTTTTTTATACTTTTTACGGTTTTAACGTTTGACCACAATCTCATCTGATGTTACATAACGACGTGATCTAAGATGGTAAGCACGCCAAACCCAGAGGGGGCTGGCTTTCAAGTGCAGCTGCCGAAATACTCCAACAGGTGCTCGACGACAGATTTTCAATTTGAGGGTGGTAGCTAGCGGGCAGTGGACTTAGAAAAAATCTTACCACAATGCCATGGTTTTCACACGATGTTTTCTGTCACCGGAAGCTCCGACTGAGTTGCAGGGATTCGAACTTACGTACATCGCCTCGTTCTTGCTTAAGTAAAATATTTTATATGGTAATCATACCTCTTCTAAGGGGCACAATTATTAAACAGTTTTTATCTATAAAGCAATAGATATTAGAAAACAAAGCAGCTTTTCGCGTTTGTCATATATTCTCGTAGCTCTTCTAAATTACCCAACGGATTATGATACGGTTTGCATTATCCTTTAAAAAAATCCTTTCTGAAGGTTTATATGTGAAAACATATACATTCAATTTACAAAACATGGAGAATAGTCAATACATTTTACTCTAACGCCAGGCTAGATCTTATAAGTTACATAGAAATAATGTACTAGAGAATTACGTATCTTAAAAAGGCCTACAAAAAAGTCTTGGATAATAATATGTTTATGTCAAATGATCATAGATTTTACATATTTTTAAAAATTTGTTATTTGCGATGCAATTTTGTCCAACATACTGAACCCATGGGCTTATCCAACTAAATATTTACATACGTTTAGTACCTATTGATTAATATTCAAAATTATAAAAAGAGCAACATCATTTCAATGAATATCTAATAACGTATCTCAAATTAAAAGTAACGCGTCACAAATAAAATAGTTCTTTGTGTGAGTACACTTTCGTAAGAAGCTTCGTGGCTGCTTTGACTTTGATGGACTATAAATTAGAAATGGCGCCAAAAGTTGATCGTGTTTCTTTAGATACTTATGTCGCTACTTTAGTACACCTGCTGCTGTTATGATACTGGGTTGGATTCTTATTCAACATATATGGCTATGAGAGGCAAAAATATATTATTTTTAATCTCCGTTGTATAATGTCCCAAGGGTGGCGTGTTCCTGGTGGATCTGCTAAATGTATACGGTCCCGGTCTGGCTATACTGTTCGTTGTGTTCGCCGAAGCTGCTGGAGTGTGTTGGGTGTACGGCGTTGACAGATTCTCGGAAGATGTTCGCAGCATGCTGGGACATACCCCGGGCTGGTTTTGGAGAGCTTGCTGGTCTTACATCAGGTAATTTACTGTTTACATTCAATCAGTAAGATTATAACACCGATGGTAGAGGACAGCGGGGCTACAAGCTCCGATTTTAAAATCATGAAGTTTTACTATGAAAATAAAGTGTTTGATCTTCAATATGTGCAAATATTGAACAGATATTTATCGTGTCTTGTAATATTATAGTCACTTTTATTAATATCTCATTTTTTTTGAACACAAGCAAATTTTTGAGAAATTTCTGAGCGGAACATTTAGCCCCACCTTGAGGCAAGTTGTTCCACCGTTGGGGCAAATTGTGCCGCTTACGTAATATGACATTATAATGTCAGAATAACATGAAATTTCTTAAATAAAACAACTATTTTTGTATTCGTATATTATATGTGACAACATATATCTTGAGGAAAACATATTTTAAATACTCGTACTATAGTTCCGTCACAAAGTCTTCCTTTACCAAAATCACAGACCCGTTCACTAGAATTAAAACCTATGAGTATGTTGACCGACATTTATTATCTATCATCAGTTATTCATATAAACAAATTCTCACGTGTATTCCTGAAAAACAGCCCCGTGTTCCTGCTCGTCCTGTTTGTATTCTCCGTCCTGTCACACGAGGAGATGCTGGGCGGCGAGTATTCGTACCCGCCCTGGTCAATCACAGTCGGCTGGATCATGACCGGTACAACTGTCTCCTGCATCCCTGTCTATATACTATACAAGATACTTATAACCCCAGGGAGCTTTATAAATGTAAGTTATTTCACCTTTACTAATATTTGTCCAGTGGTCAGAATTTCACGGTACATATTTTTACATAAGGATATAGTAGCGTGACGATATAATGGAGTCTATTTGAAAGTATAAACACATTCATTATATCTTTCTTTCATACTGACGTCATGGTTATGATTTCCGATCAATCCACCAAGAACAAGCTAATAAAACGTTAGCCGATACAGAAATGCAACTCTGAATACAGTTACGTCGAATTATGGCCTCAGTTAAGACCTTTTAAGACATTCCGCCAAAGCTAACAGTCATTAATAATCAAGATGCATAAACCACCGATATCTCCAACCAATGGTGTTTCAGAACGAAGTAAATAGTAGCCAGTCAATAGTAACTCCCCGATATAGTCAATAGTACGGATGCAGGTCAATAATAACTCCTTCGATAGACATTAGGTTCTAATTTTAATTACTGTCATTGTCTAGTAGGTAATAATATTTATTATAGGACGCACATTTAATCTCATATAAATGTGTATGTATATTTTGGGAGAAAGTAATCTGAACCGAGTGATTTTTCATTTAGTAATGTTAAGTACATTTTACTTACCTATTTTTAGAACTGACTTAAAGCGCTTCGATTAATTTTTAAGATAAATTTAAGTCAAATTTGTAAACATGGTCAAATTTTAAACGCACTTCCCCACAAAATTGAGTTTTAGAGTTATTTCTTTTGCAATTAAATGTACGTCTTATTGTATTATTGTTATATTGTAATATTGTTACCCACTCGACAATGACAGTAATAATCTTAAAGATTGGTTGCCGAAAAAAACCTTGTTACAATTTACTATAGCTATAGAGCACGTGTTAGCACATGCTAAGTGATTTCTATCTAGATCTCAGAACTTAAATCACTCGATATTTTTTTATTTATCTTGTTATTGACCTGGCCATAATCTAGAATACACATTTTTTTCTGATTTCGCGCTGTTCTCCTGACGGACCATCCCCACACATTTATAATTTACCGTAGTATTTATTAATTTACCGCAATAATTATTATATAGCATATATAAAGTATAATAGCTACACGTACTAAGTACAGATATTAAATCAGAAGTAATCGAACGGTAAAGAATATTAAACACATTATTATTTTTGTACAGCGTATCAAAATAATAGGACAGCCAGAGGAAACCTCGATACCGCCATCGGACTCAACGCTCTGCTGTAACCTGTGACCTGACAGCAAACACCACACAATACTCTGGGAAACAAAACCACCTACTATCGAGTGGCTAGTTTGAATATTTTCCTTTTAACGTCTGAAAATACAATACGACAAAAAATTTATTACTAAAAATATTGAAATTATTCCCATTATTCATTATAATCAAATGATTATTCATGTAAATGTAACGTATTATATAAATATAAATGTATATACATATTGAAATTCAAATAAATATTGTAATGCAAGTAGCATAATATTATCCTTCTAGTGTGTTAAAATATACATTTCATTATTATCTCAAGGTTATAATCTGATATGTAACTAGTAGTTGTATTCTCATAAATTATATATAGAAGATATATATACCAAATATGATTATCGTAGAAGATGATTATTAATTGTATAATTTATTTAAACATTCAAGTATAGAATTAATTATCATTATGTCTTTACTATAATCATATAATATTATTTAAGAATACTCTTAAGGTATAACAACGATTTAAATTATATAGTTTATACTTTGTACATAGAAACAGTATTGCTGGACAGACTATAAAATAATTTAGTTACAGATTAATGGACCTCAGAATACCATAGATTGGAACTATAATAGTAAAATGATACTACAGTTAACTACTATAATACCGCGATCTCAAATTATAATCAAAAATATTTAGTAGTCAGTTTTTAGAAATAAGCCATGGCTGAGTGTCCATTAATAGTTATATTCAATAAATATTTTTAATGATGTAAATAATATATATGTAGTACATATAACAACAAAAAAGCAAACCCCAATGTAAATAAATTTGATTCTACATACATATGTAAAGTATATGTATGCATTTCTGTATTCCAGGGCAATGAATACAAAAATGTTACATACATAACAATTTATTCTACTATGTGCTTGTAAATATATGAACCTTATATGGAAACAAAAGTTATGGGATCATATGAATAGCTTTGTCTTCTTAGAATAATATAATATTATGATTACTATGTCATAATTTTGATTGAAAAATAAATGTATAAATATAATGACTAGATTACATTGATATTTAACCCATTCATAATTAATTCTTAGAGATTACAATCGTGTTTTAACAATATTATTCAAATATTAACATTAGCGTATATCTGTAGTCATATTTATTCACCTATATAAAATATGCTTAATAGATTTTTAAAAATAATCACATTATAGACAAAATGTATATTGAAATCGTTACCTAAGTAGTATTAGATTTTAATGATATAATCTCATAATTTTATAATCGCAGATTCATTTTTTTACATAATATATTTAAATATTGAACATGTAATGTAGTATATATAATATGCAAACATTTCATTTAAATCAAGTAGCGCAATCATCCAGTGTATTAAATGAAAAAAGTACTTAAACCTAATATATAGTTCTTGTATACGTAGGGTCGTCATTTATCCTTTACAATAGCTGACACAGAATCTAAGGGAATAATTTTGAGAATCTTACCTATAGCTATTTTCAGTATAGTATTATAATTGTATATGTAACATTACAAAAACGCAACAATGTAGTAGGTTGCGACATTTAATTCTATATTCTAAGTGTTTTTATAGAAAAAATTAAAAAAAAAAAAACAGTTCATATACCCACAAAGTTGATTATTTAAATTCATTTATATTATAGTTCAACTTAGGATATTCATATATATGTATTACCTTTATAATAAATGGGTGTAGTAGATGTTAATATAAATGTATAATCATATATAATGGATGTTTAGAATAAATACAGATGTGTAGATACGGTCTGCAGCAGCCATTGCAGGTCTGTCTAACCATCTGTTAAATAAAAAATCTTTTATTTCCTTTATAATACGACAGGTATTATCCAATTATAATACTCTAAAATCAACAAAGCAATATCAAAGTAGAGACATCTCCTTGGTTGTTTGCACCGCACTAGACAACCCAGACCTAAACCTAGACACTAGAACCTTGATTTTTGGCCTTTCGAGATAAAACCAAAGAAAGCTAAATGAAACTTGGCGTATTTATTGGAAATTATAGAATGACATAGCAAAAACCACTGTAAACCGATAAATAAGAAGAATCTCGTACTGAATCACAAGGTGTTTATATGAAATATTGGAGTGATATCTATTAGATCCACCACAGTTTTGATATTCCTCAATTGTATCATACACGCTCACGGTGTATATGAGTATACTGTGATAGTCCACCTCTACAAAAAAGCAGACAGGTATTTGCTTGATCTTATAAATTCTTTATATAGCACCATAAAGTCGATTAGTCTGTTCTAATGACATTGAAGTACCGTCCCTCGTATTTTAATTCATCTTATAATACTTTAAAATAATGATGCTTGTTAAAAAAAATTATAAAGAAGGTAGTTTTTTTTTGGCAACCAATCTCCCGGCTTATTACTGCCATCGTTGAGTAGGTAATAACATGAAACAAGTGCCTTGTGATAATTTCAATGTTCAAACAAGATCGTGGCGTCCATGTTAAAACTTTCCAGTGAGTTTTTGTGGACTCTCAGAACTCAATCTCCATGCTATTATTTGCTGAATAACTGAACGTATATTACGTAAAACGCCAATATTGCAAAATATAGAGTCAATAACACAAGATTAGAAATAAAATATAAAAATCACTACATGACAAAGATCCAGCCAAATACTCTAAGAAGGTACACATACATGACCAACACGATTGACAAACAGAAATGTCATTACCATTCTGGCAAAGTCAAATGAAGCGAATAAAGTTACAGTCGATTTTAAAATTGTTAGTGTAAAATAAACAGTAAGCCAGTTGCCCTGGTGAAAATGTCAAGCGAGGAGTTAGCGCGTAGAAAGAATCGACCGCTCGCATGGCGGACAAGATTGTAAGCTTCAATACGCATTGCGTAAGTATCCAATATAACAGTGTTGATGTTACCTTTTAATTATACGAAAAATCTATTTTTTTTTACATTTTTTATAATGGCTTTTATTCCACCGAACATATCAGCCCCATTGTTCCCCAATCTTTCTAGCTCTATCATGAGAGACGCTGATGAGGTATCATAACCAGGTCATACAGCATCTTAGCTTCACCCGAACAGGGTTCAGCCAAGATGCTGTGACAAATACCTATATTCTGGCAACTACTTTTTATACTACTCAACAACGACTCTCTTTCGTTGCGGTGATTCAAGTGATGCACATCCTCAATTTTCCTGCATACATCGCAGTTGGGAGATTCTGCTTTCCTGATTAGGTATGCAAAACGTCTCGATGGATAGTGCCCCGCACGGAGTCTTAAAGCTACCTTAACATATTGTCGGTTTACATTCATTAAACCACGGTATATGAAGAGGCTGACACTGTATTGTTTTATACCAGATACCTTTTTCCTTACTTCTCTCATCAAAATATTCTTTCCAATTATTATAAAACCTTTCGGTCAATTTTGGCAGCACTTCCCAATAATTTACTTTAACCTCTTTTACTGTACCGTGAGTCGACCCTGATTTTGCAATACGGTTAGCCTCTTCATTCCCCTTAATGCCAATATGCGAAGGAATCCATTGAAAAACCATTGACTGGGCGAGCTGACCCATTCATAGCTTCAGCGTGGCTCTACCACCTGTATTCCACGTGATTGTAAATTTAAACCAAAGTCCAGCTTTATACGAACATTGTCCACTTCACTCGCTAGTTGTCTGATAACAATATTTATGTTAAGAATCGATGTGAATCAAAGATTCCACTAATTTAAGGATTTCTAAAGATAACTTATTACCATTACAAAGAGCTCTACCATCACTAGTATGAAATAGATTGGAATCTATAATTTTCAAGGTATGAAAGGATCACCGCTCATATTCATACTCTTCTTCTCACACTTCTCATCTCGGAGACACGGAATCCTGAACAGGGTGCGACGGTTTTTCACGCCTGAACAGCTATATTCCTTTGTAAGGCACAAGTCCTGCGCGGAATACTGCTCACTCCTCTGGAATGGTTCGGCAAAATACCTCTTGGATACCCTGGACAGGTTGTAGAGACGGGCTGTCCGCATTGTTAATGATCAGACACACACACTACAGAGTTCATAGAGCCGCTTCAGGTGCACAGAAACATTGCCTCACTGAGCGTGTTCTACCGTCTGTATCATGGCGAGTATTCTGAAGAGTTATTCAATTTATTCCCTTCTTCTCCTTTTCATAACCGCAAAACGCGCGCTGGTCTTCGGAGCCACAGTTTTACGGTAAATCCTATCTGGGCACTAACTAAAAAGTTCGCAACGTCTTATCTTTGCCGTACCGTGAAGCTGTGGAACAATCTCCCGGCCAGTATGTTCCTCCTTCCTACGACATGGGGTCCTTCATGCGCAACGTGAAGAGATACTTACGCAGACCGGCATGACAGCGGCGACTGGCGATGGAGAGCATGTCTCTCGGTGGCCGCCATTGTTTTTGGATTGTACTGTGCTTACCATCAGGCACAGTACAATTCAGTCATTACGCCGAGCTACAACCAAAAAAAAAAGAATACATAGTGTAACTAATGTACTTTCATAATTCAAATCGGTTTAGTTAAACAAATATATATACTGGGATATAAAAAATATTTAAAAAAAAACTCGTTTGAGCCACTGTGTACTAGGGGTCGGATACAGTGAATTAGTAATAATATAACGCGAATAATAATACACTTTTTTAGTTTCAATCTCTGTTAATTAATTTAACGCGTTTTTAACTAAAGTTTCTCACAGTCATACCATTTTTGTTATTTTTCAAAACAGTTTTCATGTCATCAGCTGTATATACATATCTGGATTTTACAGGCTTTGCTGGACGTCCCACACTGTAAAACAAATATGCCGAAAATTATAATATATATTATTTTCTAGGATTACACTAAAGTGTTAGATCTACACACATCAAAAAAGTGTAAGCAACATGCGTGATATTACAAATTTTACCATTTATATTAATTAATTTCTAAATTACCAAACAAAGCGAGGAAGAAACTTTTTTTTATTATGCAACTGACTAGTAAAAAAAAATTTTATGTTTTGTTTTTCATAAAATTCAATCTGCAATTTTTTAATTTAAGTTCGTTTAATTCACTTTAGCTTATTTTAAATTTTACTAACCATTTAAAAAAGGTAGCGACAAAATTAATGTAATGTTCTTTACGTCATGAAGCGACGTCATTTGATGGCAGATGAAATACAAAGAGCTGTAGGGATGTTGCAAGTGGGAAGTAATCAATCTCAGGTATCTCGACATTTTGGCATTCATAGAAGTGTTATTTGTCGTCTTTGGCAGCGCTACAATAATACAGGAGAACCCGCTAACACATCCAGGCCGTAAAAGGAGTACAACCACTCGGCAAGACCGGACATACAACTACTTAAACGCCAGCCGATGTAACCGCTCAAAGAAAGTTGAGGCTACAAATTTCAAGTGGTGTTGATGTAAGTCCTCAAACTGTGCGAAATGGACTGCATGAGTACGGCCTACGAGCTCGACGCCCAATCAGGTGCCCACCGATACGTTACGGGAATCGCGCTCGTCGATATGAATGGTGTAGAGAACGCATAACATGGACCCAGGAACAATGGGATAAAATTATGTTTTCCGATGAGTCGCGATTCGGGTTTAAGCCTGATACAAGAAGGGTGCGAGTGTATCGTCGGCCCGGAAATACTGAAAGGCTCAGGTGCGTTCAGGAAGTTCATCCATACAGCGGCTCAACAGTTATGTTATACAGGCGAACTGAGCTCGTTTTTGTAAATGGAAACATGAATGCTGAAAATTACATTGAGGATATTCTCAGACCTTATGTCTACCCATTTGCACAAACCTTTGGCTCCGATTTTAGGTTAATGCATGACAATGCGCGTTCAGATACAGCTCGGCGAACCAGTGAATACTTTGCAACGGAGAACATCCGGGTATTGCCCTGGCCTGCACAATCGCCAGATCTCAACCCCATCGAGCACGCATGGGACATGCTCCAGAGACGTGTTTTGAAGGACTTGGACGGAGCGACAACAACCCAACAGCTGAAGGATTTGCTACAATTCCATTGGGAGCGAATACCGCAAGATGACATAAACAGTCTCATTAATTCAATGAATAATCGTTGCCGACAAGTTCTGAATAGCAAAGGAGCCCATACCTTGTATTAAATTGTTCTATTCTTTCACAATAAATACATTTTCTTTAGAAATTTCATTTTGTAAGAAAAAAAGTTTAGTTTCTTATGTATCTTAGTTTCTACAGTATAATCTACTATTGTTCATTTCTGTTATTAAAAGAACTTATAAAGACAACAGCTGTTATTTTTACATCATAAAACCCTAAAGATATTATTTTAAAAATAAAATACAACGTTATAATGTGAAGAACCATCCTAAAATTTTAATTAGTACATGTTGCTTAGACTTTTTTGATGAGTGTATTATTATCAGTTAGTACACAGTGTATCATGAGTCACTGTGTACTCAAGCGTTTTGAGCCACTGTGTATAGCGCCGTACTGTATTTTGGATTTAATCTATACCATGCACAACAGCTTTACATAATTGAAGGAGCAATATATGTGAAAATTACCGCAATTAAACTTATTTCATACCCGAAACACAAATACATTGATGTAACGAAACGTTACTGAACAAATACAAAGTATATGTTACTGTAAAAATGACGTTTTCACTTAAAAAAAAAAACTGGTCACTGCACTCACTACTAACACAGTCGACACGAGTGTACTGGTTTTTACATGAACCTTTGCCGAGACCTTCTGAAGAGTCAGAGAGTTAAAGTTATATCCAATATTTTCTACACGACAGCCGATGCGCCACTGTTGCCGCCTCGACCCTACTCCTATATCCGTCCACATTCATACTCAAATTTTTCTAGTTCCATGACTTTCATCTCTACTCATAACAACACGCCCGCATCATGATAATCAATTCTATCCTCCATTTTTCTGTCACTGGTGCTATATATATTCAAGCTTCCTAATTTTTAATCTTATCCACCGAAATTTATAAATCCAGATATAGTAAAATTATAATAATACTTAGTATGTCCAGAGCCTAGCCGAGACCCACTTGGAGTCAATAGCTAAATGGTTGAGCTGCAACGGAGAGGTGTGCGGAATCGGCCCAACAGCGGTGTTTGCGAGCGCAGCTGCCCTCTTCCTATACAATGAGCTGGAAGCCACGATATATTTTGCTGGAAATCATTCTCAAGTCTCATTGATGGAGAAAACTTTGATTGTAAGTCAATCACGTAATTATTTAGCCAAAAAATATAACTAAAATTTCTGAAAATTTTGCTACGTAAGCGCAATCTACAAATTCTATAACAAACCGCGCGCAATCCTATGAACTAGTCTTACGTTAGTTATCTTTAAACGTGACAATACTACAATACCTCATATTATGGTACTGCTCGATTTTGGAGAGATCACGCGAACAATAAGATCGATAATAATTAATAAACAAGTACCCATTTTTTATTAAATGGTTCCGTTTACTTACAACCTATAGTAAGTGACCAATTTTTCTATTACAGTCGACGATGGTACTGGGTATGCTATCCTTAATGATCCACCTCTGGGTCTGCTCCATGCGCTTCTTCCAATACTACCTCGATACACTCATTAGAGAAGTAAGTTCGAATTTTTACAACCTAAAAAATTCTAAAATTCGGAAAGAATAATTTATCCTTTACGAACACTTGCACCAATTAGTTAAATCTAGAGGTGTCTTCAAATTCAGTTTATTTATGTGCAAGATGCATGGGAGTGCCAATCTCAAATCGAATATTAAGGTTTATGTCTGATTTAAGGATTTAGTACAAGCCCCCCTTAAAACAGTATTTAGTGTTTTTTGTCATCTAATGATATTTACTTAACTATAACTTTCGTGTAGAGTCCAAACATACTTCTCGAGCTGACAACGGCCGGACTCCTAGGTAGCCAAACGTCAGATATCGTCCCACTTGCCCCATTAACAAAGTTTCTGAGACAGCAACAGCCTCAGATTCACATCACGGTCTGCTGGTTCCTCTCGCTCTGTTACGCAGATTACGTCAGGAAACATTACTGCCAAAGGTTTAATATGCCGTATTTGGAACAGTGGTTAGTGTTACAGCTTTTTTAAAATATATATATATACCTAGTCTTGCCATAAATACTGAATCAAAGAAAAAAAATATTTTCTATTGCAAATAACATTTATTACTTTTACAGTGTGTTTGTTTAATACATAAATATAAAACAATTAAAATATAAAGAGATTATTTCAAATGGTCTCCATTGGCTGCAATACAGTCCTATAAACGTTGAGGCCAGTTATCAATAGAAGCACGCACTCTTTCCATGGGAAAATTCTTCACTGCCAATCGTACTGATTGTTTTAGGGACTCCAAATTATTATGGCATTTAGAGCAAGCCGTACTATCTAAAACTGACCATAAATCATAATCCAGCGGATTAAGATCGGGACTAGACGACGGCCAGTTTTCAGCTCTGATGAAGTCCAAAACGTTCGTTTCCAACTAAGACTGCGTAGAGCGAGTTTTATGACCCGGCGCCGAGTCTTGCTGGAAGGACCATTCTTGGTTGTTGAACATGATGTTGTTAAGGGGCTTCACTACCTTCTCAAGAATGGTATCTTGATACACTTGTGCCGGTATTTTGATACTTCTCTCACAAAAGTATGGCTCTGTAACTCCTTCGTAGCTAATACCCCACCAAACCATCACTGAAGTCGAATAGTGCCCACGTTGCACTCTCTCGACTAATTAGGAAGCTTCCTTATAGCTCTGAGCATAAATATGGTCATTTTGTTTGTTAAAATGTTGCTCAATTGTAAAAAAATTCTCATTCGTAAACAAATTTTTTCTGTGATCTCCCTTTGCGTATCGCTTCAGTAGTTGTTTCGATTTTACCACCCTATTCTTTTTTAAATTATCAGTTAAGAAATGACCAATACGTCTCTTATAGCCTGCAAGTCCTAAGTCATCTTTTAAAATACGCGACATGGTTCTAGGTGCTATCTTCATCTCCCGAGATAAAATCTTTTGCTTTCGGACAGGATTTCTTCGAATTCTTTCCCTTACTGCTTTAACTACCTTTTTCGTACGAACACTACGTGGACGACCAGATCTTTTTCTGTCACAAACAGAGGAGGTCTCATTGTACCTATTAATAGCCTGGTATACAAACATTTTACTAATACCAAGCGTATGGAGAGTTTTAAATATTGCATTTGGCTCCATACCTACTTTGTGTAATGCAATCACAGCGATTCGGTTCTCTTTATTAACCCACTCCATTTTAATATCGCAAAATATTGTACAATGTATTGGCGCCAAAATGAGAAAACTCAATAAATAATCATATAAAAATGACAGATTCCAAATTCAAATGTAATATTTTGGTTATCTTTAATTGTAACAGTATTTATGGCCAGACTAAGTATATATATATTTTATAGTTAACTAGTGAGTTTGGAAGTGCTTTCTATTCTAACCTTATAAAGAGATGGACTTTCTGCTAAAGGCAGGTAATGTGATAGAACCAAAGAAATGTAAATTTAATTTGTAGACTATTCCTTAGACGGCATGTAATTATTTTTTGGTAGGTTGTAGAGCCACGGTGAAGCTATTACTTGGTTTCAGCATGAATGAATCGGCTCGCCCGGAGTAGTACCACCCTCTCATAGAAAACCGATGTGAAATAACAGTGCTCGCATTGTTGCATTTCGTTCGATCAGTAAGAGTGCCGGAGGATCACCTCCCTTCCCCCTCCCCCCAAACACAGGCTGTCAATGCACTTGCGACCTCCCTCGTGTTTCAAGTGTCTATGGACGGTGGTGATCACTTAACATCAGGTGACACACCTGTTCGTTTACCTCCTATGATATAAAAAAAAACTTTATAAACCCTTAAATAGAGACATAAATACTGTTTAGTTCTCGCCTGACAAACTACAACGCTAGAGTTGAGATCCCTTCGTCAAACATTTAACCGGCCATATCAATACCCGAGCCAGCTTTATTCATTTTTTTAGCAGTATCACCAGTTACCATAGCTGTAACTACTTTAAGACTCTATTTCTCGTTAAATAATACGAGTTTCCTTATAAACTAACAATTATAACTATAAATTAAAAGCATCCGAACGATGATGTAATATTTTCAACCGCTGGTGGGGTCAGGCAAACAGAGCTGCATGAGCGAGCAACCAGGAGCGTACATCAAGCCATGGCGAAGGTCAACAGATTCGTAGGATCAGTACATCAGCGTCTACGAGGATATGGACAGAACAATACTCCTAGTGAAAATCATACGTAATACTTTTTCTCATGTCATATCACTAATATTCATTTCTTGATTTAGTTACCAATAATAAATCAGTCAGTCTAGAGGATGTGTTTTTATTTGCGTTGACATGTACCGGGCCTATTACTAGAAGAGATGGTAGGACGTTTGCCAAGTCTACTGCCCGGTAGCTACCACCCTCGAAATTGAAAATATGTTGCCAAGCACCTGTTGGTCTGATCCGGTACCCACACTAGAGCGCCAGTCCGGCTCTAAGTTTAGCATGTTTACCATCTTACACCAAGCCGTCATTTAACATCGGATGAGATTGTGATCAAACGCTAAAACCTATAAGAAATAGTAACAACGTAGCTAACAGTTCTAATATTACAAGTATAGCGTCTTCTGCTTAAATACTCTTTAGCAAAATCACTTATTTCCATGTTTATTAGAAACTCACATTTGATACAGTATTTTGCTTAACGTATGCTAGTGATCATACCGGTCATCGTCAATATTGTTAAGTGTAGACGCCCACCCTAATACTCAATCTGTAATGTAACGAAGATAATTAACACCAGCTAATAGATATACCACATCTGTATATCTATATCTGTATATCCGTGTCCTAAAAGACCTGCTCGTGAAACTTCAAACGTAGTTTTAGGCGTAAAATTGTCGACTAGAGTGAGAGCTGTACTCCAAGACGCTCGTCGGCGAATGTCAGCGGACCTGCCAGCAAAACCTCATTGGGTGGGTGCCGACGAACAGGGGACAGCAAGAGCCAAGAGAAAGAGCTATCCGTGCAGTTCGTCGACCAGTCGTGCGAGACAACTGCTGATGCTATCGAGAAGCTCAGAACGTATATCTTGGTGATTACACAATTATATATACAACAAAACTCCTTAGTTAATATATATCTTAATATATATATTTCTTGTGTGCGTGTGTATGTGACTGAACTCCTCCTAAACGACTGGACCGATTTTGATGAAATTTTTTGTGTGTGTTCGTGGAGATTCGAGAATGGTTTAGATTGACAATTGGACTCGGTAGGTGGCGCTGCAGTTGACTTTTAGGATTTTTTTTATTATCAAGGCAGGACAACGTCCGCCCGGTCCGCTAGTATATATATATATATATATGTCGAGATAAGATAAAGAACATTAAAAGAGTAACGATCTATACAAGCTTCGAATATGGAAGCACCAATATATCACGCATATTTATGCAAGGTTCGAAAAAGGAAACACCAATATCACGCGTATTTATGCAAGGTTCGAATATGTAAGCACCAATATTATGCGTATTTATTGCAAGGTCTGATTATGGAAGCACCAATGTTACACGTATTTATGCAAGGTTCGAATATGGAAGCACCATTATCACGCGTATTTATGTACAGACTGAGTGTCCACTAAACAAAAAATTATAATAGTCAATACACATTGACACACCAGTTCTATCTCATTTCCATTCAGTCATCAAAATATCAAAGTATTATTCATTAGCTTCAGAACTGAGGTCCCTTTTATGATTGGATATAGTTGCGCTGAACCTTTAAAATAAGATAAATGACATGCCTATAACTAGTGAATATAACAAAAGAATTATACAAATAAGAATTAGCTAAATGTTAAGAAACTTCTTTAGACAAACAATTAGCAAACACTGTCAATGATGTATCAATAATCAATTTCAAAGTCGTTAGAACTTTTTATCTGTAAATGAAGTCTTCGTGATAGTACCATAACACTTACACCGAGTACATAAACTTTTAAATACTCTATTGAAAAACAACCAATGAGGTTCGAGTAAGAATAGACAAAAAATATTAAGAAATAATAGAACCATGTGGTAAATTTTATAACAAATTTGTATGGTACAAAGTATGGTCGTAATAAATTGTGTTCACGAGTTTGTCAGAAATATAATATTTATTTTATGTTATAGGCGACAAGGTGTTCGTGTGGCAGTACACAAGAGTCCAGCGTCCGTAGTGCTGGCACTATCCTTACTAAAGGAACGGAGCGATGAAGATTGTCCATGGAAAAGCATGGTTGTGTTACCATTTAAATAAATTCAATACAATTATTACATTATTCGACCTTTACTTATTAAAAACCTTATTGTTAAATGCAGGATTAATTACTATTAATCCATCATCTTCTTACCATTACCCCATCTAAGTAGGGTCGGCACATGTTTTCCTTTTCCACTCTCTCCTATCAGATGCCATCTCAGTGTTCACACGTTTTTTTTTTCACACTATCCATCCATACCTTTCTCAGTCTTCTACACCTATATCCATCCACCAGCATACTTAAAACGTATCTTTTAATTACTATTAATACTGGAATTCGAATATATGTAGTACCTATCCCAGAATGCTATATGACGAACACAAATCGTTTCAATTTCATCGACAAGCACTTTCCAGGCGGCAGGTTCCAGAGAATAGCCCAACACACACCAATATCTGAGGATAGAAATTCTTGGGCACAAGAGACAATGTACAAACCTGTGACAATATGAGGAAATGTAGAAATGGCACCAATTATTCGTTCAACTTTCTTGCCGACTCTTCACGATGACTATGATATTCTCATGTGCTAATGTGCTAGTATTTTGACGTTTATAAGTGCCTTCCTAATTGAATGAACCTGAATTGAATAATTGAAAAAACAAAGTATTCAATAATATTTAGATGGAAAATGGGTGATATAGAGTTAAAGATAGAATTTCCTTTTTTTCTCGACTGGTTGCTCTTTTATTTTGGTTTAGTAAGGTTAGGTTAGACTTGTGAAAAAAATAACGCGGACCGGCCGTGATAGCAGTCGACGAGCGCGGTGCATTTAATACACAAGTACCCATTTTTCTTAGCTTCATTTACCAGCAAATGTATGATCAAATGACGTACATCCCGTTATCCTTTTATAGGCTAAACTGCATACTAAAATCGCTGTGAATAAAACGTTTATACTTTCCATTCCGTATTGCTCTATGCCACTGTGGATTTATAGAGATAATATTAGAAAACTTAATGTATTTCACATCACGACAACAACTTGTAAGAAACACACGACATGGCCATAGATCTCTTCTCGAAGAAAGATGTGGGTGCTAATCACCAAGCCAGTCCACGACGTATTGAAGATTTCAAGCTCCAAGAAATTCGCAGTTTTATATTTTCCCACATAGGTTGTACTAGAATATTTCTCAGGTTCCGGTTTCCTCACGATATTCTCCTTCACCGTCAGCCGATAGTGTTACCAGTTGAAATTAGTAAATGTACGTGACATTTGAAAAAATCAGTAACACATCGAATTTAATTCCACCGGTAAAACGACTCGACCACCACAAGTAATCACGTGTTTTACGATCAAATCTTCGTGTAAAATGGCAGGATGTTTAGGGCTTACACAAAAGCATAGACCTCGATGCAAGAAGCTTTTTCATAACCACCCTAAGCTTTCCAAGTTTGCACTTTCCGCATTCTTCCGGTCAGTTACAATGTGCACCTTGTATCTGTTCCCGAAGAGTGTCCCCAAAAATAATAAGGTTCGTTGTTGAAGATTACGTCAAGGAGGACGTCATCACATTTCACATAAAACTTTGACTTTTGACACTTTTGGTTATAAAAAAAAAAGTTCATCAGACAATAAATTGACAATACATGAACGTCATTAAATTCAAAATATGGTAGCATAGACTCAGAAAATATGATTTATACACGTAACATTAAAAATTTACAATTCTCCTAATTGTTCTGATTTTGTTAGTTTCTCATTGAGTCAACTGGTATGCTGAGTAGCTCTCTGTGGATTCTCATGCAAGCTGAATGGTCCGAGGTAACCATAACCTTCCGAATTTGAATCCAAAATGTTGAAATTTGTAGCCGTCCAACTCTGTTTCTCCAGGGTTGATGACGGAGACTATGCAGTGATTCAATGGATTAAGTCAATAAGTGGTTATACATTACAGTATCTTGATAATAATGACATCAGCCCTGTAACGCTACTTATAAAACTTATTCATAGACTGAATGGTATTTAAATAAATGAGATTGCAATTGAAGAAAACCATTAATTTTCGACGACAATTAAAGAACAACGTCCATTGAAAATTGGTTAAGAGTAGATAGAGACACAGCAAAAATGGTGTTGTATTCAGAAATCTTAGCGGTATTTTTAGTTACTCCTATAATATATCTAGACTATAGACTTGTACTCCAAATATATAAAATTGTATCGATAAATCCTTATATTTATAGATACTTACAGAGTAGGTGCTTAATTTTACAACTGATCGACTTTGGAAGTCATAATAACATACAGATTATAAAACGTGCATGTTTTTCTACTGTATGGTATAATACACTGATGTTAAATATTATAATGGACGTTACTTTGCACTTCCGCTTGGAATTGACTGGCCGTTACCACTGCAACAAAACTAACGTTTAATTTTGTTTATGCCAGCTGAACCTTAAAAACTTAATATGAAACTAATAATAGAGAGAGACAGAGCGAAATAGTAACTAAAACAACAAAACGAATTAAAAACGCGTTTCTTGTTTGAACCTGACGACTCCGACTCGCCTGCTCACGTCGTCAAGAGTCAACATCGGTTTGAAGATTCTCCGTGATGGAGCGAAACACATGTAGTCGTTTGTGGTTATTACACGTTAATCTGCAACATATTTGAACTCGTTACATATTTTTTTTAGATTTACAGTTATAAACCAATAGTGTCAACCGCCGTCATGATCAAGCGAGGAACGAGTTTTTATTTCGTTTTGCTGTTTTAGTTACTAATATTTCGCTCTGTCTCTCTCTATTACTAGTTTCATATTTACTTTTTCAGTTTCAGCTCGTATAAATAAAATCAATCGTTTTTGTTGCAGTGAGACGTAGTAGCGGCCAATCAATTCCAGGCGGAAGTGCAAAGTGACACCGTCTCGAATCAAGCACTGATGTTCAATTATGACATCATTAGGCTTGACGTCCTCTTTATCATTCTCTGCTTGATTGACCGCAAGACCATGTATACAGTGCCACGATCCCATTGGGGATACACCCCTTATGTACTATGCTTTTCACGCTCTTCCACTGGGCATCTTCCACGGTAAGCATCAATATCTAACACTTCTTTTCTTTAGTTGTTACAATGGGCAAAATGCGGAGACGATCTGATATCAGCGGTGCCCACGATTCTATGGGCGGTTGGAGCTGCAGCTCTTGCGCAACGCCTCATCGCTTCGCTCTTCAGGCGATTCCTTTTCCGTCGGGTACCTTTATGGGAACTAGTGTTTCAAGTGAGGCATTTACTGTAAAGATGATTTACTCCACTTAATTTACTCATAACAATTAGCACATGCTTATAGACCTTGTGCCTAATATAAATTGAATATTTATATTTCTGCCAAGTTAAACCATTTTTTTAATACGTTATATGTTTTAGCGTCTGACCATATTCTTATCTGATGGTAAATGACGACGCAGTCTAAAATGGTAAACACGCTAAACCTAGAGGAGACTGGTCAAGACTGTCAAGTGCTGTTCCCGAAACACAACAGGTGCTTGGTGACAGATATGAACTTGAGGGAGGTAGCTAGTCAAGCGGAGCCCCACCACCATGCTATGGTTTCATCACGATATTTTCCTTCACTGGAAGCCCCGAATCAGTTCCAAGTTCTTAAGTCCATCGACGCTGCGTCCGAACAAGCTATCGACTTAGAAATCATCATTTCAGAAAATTGAAGCTATTGGACTCTAGATACCAAAAATTTTCGAAGTTTAAGACACTAAAGTATGTAAAGGTAATCGGTTGTAAATAAGTTGTCTACCGTCCCAGAAATATAAGAAAAGTAAGCCGATCTCATTACGAGCATTCGTTACAGAATCTCCTATTCATATGGATGGTGATATACAGCCTGCACTTTTGGAGTGTACTTGTCAGAATCCTGAAAGCGGTAATCGAATATTGTTATACAGAGGTATTTATGATTTTTTTGGAACCAACATTAAATTCCAAATATCTAGTATAAACTATATATTTCTATTAGGGTAATATGTTGATACATCGTATATCCAATCATTCACAGAATTTGAAGATTTAAAACAGTATTATGGTTGTTGATGAATGTTTCCTACAGTTTTTGAATTCCTTGAAGAGATAATATTCGAGAGAAAATACTTCACCAGATAATTAGAGAGAACCACACAATGTTTTAAGCAGAGGAATTTTGTGGAGAGACTCGTTTGGTAAAAAGTAGAGCGACGATCAAGACAAAACGGGGGTGCATAGTCTACAATATGTTGTAATATTGTCTTATAGTCTCTATATTTTGTAATATTGGTGGTGTATTACGTAATACGTTTGGTTATTGTGCACAAGTGAAGTGGATACGAACTAATACCACTAATGAGCATGGATTCTGACTCGCCACAAAAATTCCCTGGAAAGTTCTAAGACGGCGAACATGCTGTTAGTGTATTGAAATGATCGCAACAAACATGTAATATCATTATCTATTCGACAATGGCAGTAATAATCTAGTAAGAGAATGGTGGCCAAAAAAAAATAAATAATAATACTTATATTTAAAAAAAATGAAAGGGTAAGAAGATTTAAGTATAAGAATGTAATATTATGATTTTCTCTTTAGGAAGACAAATCATTACTGACGAATGATGATGTAAACAACTGTAAAATGATGCAGCAATGGATGATCTGGATGTTTGGAGTAGCACCGCTCGCAGTCTATATACAGACAAGACCGAGACCCGAATCGACACCGCTTATGATATGGTTTGTTTCTTTTAAATTTATCTTTCGGAATATGAAGAAAGAGTTACTATCGGTACGTTATACGTTAATGTTGCATGTATTTTGTTGTTATATGATGGTCTACCCAATTAATTCAGGATCTAGTGGTTATTACAGTATAATAATGGGGGAGAAAGGTTTTCAGATAGAACTTCGAATACAACATTTAATGTGGCGCATACTAAATAGCCCTTATACATATGGCAAAATGATACCTATAGCGAGAGATCAGGCATGAAATATATGTTCTTCCATTAATATATTTTCTCACCGATTTTATTCATACAAGCACTAGTCGCTTAATAAATTATTGATGTAAACCTGATTGTTGGTGAGGCGAGATGTGGCGACTCAAAACAAGAACTTTGCACTGTTAACAAAATACTCTAAAACATTTGCAACACTATCTGTATATCCATAAGATTCAAATTGTTTTGTCGGCCACTCGTTCTACTAGTGTTACGCGGCACGCGCCGACGACCTAGGGCCCTTTGATAAATGCCGCCATCACACCGCGCCTGCGCCTAGCGGTGATTTCTTTGTTTCTGTTTCATTAGACAATTGACTTATATACCTTATACAAAATATTATCTATGTTTCACATCTGCTAGGCGTCCCGTGACTACTCAGTTTTTTTTTTGTTCACATAAAGTGTCCACTTACGGTACTTTAATAATTTTGTTCAACGACCTTATCTAACGTTTTCACAGTGTATCATTAGATTCTTATCTTAGGTAATTTATAAATTCCATGTTACATAATAACACTATATCGGAACGATAAAGAATATGTAATTAATAAGTAATGTGTTGTAATGTTAATATGTAATTAGTAAGTTCAAGCACCATATGAAACTGATTTTAATGTCTAAAGGCTATAGGATAGATCAATATGTGAACGATGGTGACATCTGGAAATGACGCACTTCTCTGTGTATCCACCAAAAAAACTACCTATGTTTGCAAAAATATGTATCATTAAAAGATAAACGAGATCGAGTTTCTTGACGGTTCTACTAGATGACTAGGTTTGTCCGAACCGGTGGTAGTTTTGACATCCATAAGCTCCTTCTCAGGGCCTTTTTTTCGAACTGATTCCGCTATTGACCTAGCAAGGCCCGAAATTGACAGCTTCACCGGACTACTAAAGCGAGCGCTTAAGGCACTCAGCCGGCTTCTTAGGGCCTAAACTGTATAAAGTATTTTTGATTTAATATCACTTATCAACTAGGATAACGACGAGTCCATGGCAACGGCGGGAGATGGGTCCGTACGGGTATTATCTCAACAGACCTGTGTCATCTCTCCAGTTGAATATTCCTACGGCTCTCCGTCAACAAGCATTTACCCTCCGAAAAGCATTCAGTGACTCGAAGATAATTCTAAAAGAACCGCCCAAAAAGAGACGCTTTTCTAAATCTGTGTGATGTTCTAATAAAGTGTATGAAATGTCAACTGTGTATTAATGTCATCACAAATCATTATACTTAATATCAAAATAGCTACATTTTTGAGTTCAAGTTTTTATATAAAGACATTACTGAAAACTTTTCTTAGTTGATTACTTTTATATTTCCATATCCTATCAGCAATTTATTTGGGCATACCTTATTTGGTCACATTAATATGTCAGCCACTAGTTTAAAAAATAATTATTAAACTCGTAAATTTGAGTAATAAATTTGTAAATTAGTGTCTACGTGTTAGTTATTCTGAAGTATAGACTATATTGTTGTAAACTTTAATAACGCAAAACTATTAAATAGATTGTGGTACATTCCTTTTAGTTTTATTTAATAGACGCTTTCTCTTTATTAAAAAAAATCAATATCTTCATTTATTTAAAGTTTCAATAAAACTACAATTTTTATAAGCACCACGCGTTCTATGACATGTGTTTTCATTTCGTAGAGAAGTTGAACAAGCGGTGTGGTACGCATGCGCAGAAGAGGAAAGTAAATACATAAAAATATTAACAAAGAAAAATTTTAAGCGAATCATATTTTTGTTTAAAATTTGTCTGAACTTAAAATATATTGTTATGATAATAAACACAGGCGAAGTCACGGGTATCATCTAGTTGATCATAAATAATGACAACTGAGATAAAACTCGAGAAACTTTTTAGTAAAGGGGTAACTCAATTCAAAATGCATTTAATAAAATATCATTTAATTAGTAACTATCAAGTAAAATCTAATACGAACGCAAATTGGTCGCGGGTCAGTGGTTGGGGAGTGATACATAGAACACGAGATACAGTAAACTGCTTTAACCTCGTTAGTTGTTAAAATAAATATTGTAAAAACTTAATAACAGTATGTTTCCAACGAACAATTATAGCAATATGTACAAACATAGTTAAAAAATAAAACATCAATTTCAAAATATACGATTATTGAAAATTTCGTCGATATCGAAAGCTGACAGAATTGGCAAATTTACAAACTAGAACTAAAAAAACATCAACAATTGACAATAATAGATTACAAAACTATGTTCAAGTTTTACACTGTCCACATTTCAAATCTAAAATGTTATTGTAAATTAAATTTCAATATATTATTGAAGCATGTACATATGTATTATTGTAATTTTTTATATTTTTATTAATGTTAAAACTTGCAAATTAAAATCGACAATATTTTTACAACGTGACAACACTGATGTACACGTCCAAATAATACATACGATAGACAATAGATGTCACTCATACGACAATTAAGAGTGGGTGTCAAGATTCTCACGATTTAGTGTATAAGGTCGAGCAAGGAAGAAACAATCATACTAACCTTGCGTAGGGTGTACTGTGATCAAGGAGGCGGTTGCCCCGGACTGGCACCGGTCATTGCACTGCGGCCGGGTCGCGCCAGTCTGTGACTACCTCAAATGAGGTACGTCGTACGTACAATTTTTGGTAGTTGGACTAGCGTTAATCGCGGTCCATTCATAACTAGAAATGAGTCTTATGTAGTCATATTGCAAAATCCTATTTTTAAACATTTAAAAGTATTAATTAGGTTATAACCTACAAATATGTATGTTTTCGATAGTGACGACTGACTTGTTACATTCAGGTGTAATATTAAGAAATGTTGATGTATTCCACAGTTTTTAGCAAACCGTTTGTTATATCACATTATAGTTTTAACATTAATTAATATTAAGGAGGTTTATCACTAAAATAGCACAGTGAATACCATTCTTACGTATTCCACGCAGTTTTTAACAAACGCTTTATTATCTCACGTTGTAGTTCAACTAATTCGAAAAGGCATGCACATTCGCTTTAAGTATTTCAATTAATCTTTAGAATATTAAACCAAAGAGTAAATATATTACACGAAATCAATTTTAAAGTATTATGCCGCTATTAGGAAACAATGTTCATGACACATGATCGCTCCGAATTTTACGCTAGTACGCATTACAAGTCAGTCGACACTTTTAAACTAAGGTCAATTTTGAACATATGTATTGTTTTCGCACTCGTCATAGATTAAGTTTTTGAAGTTATAACTCCATCTATTAGATATTACTTAAATCTGATTAATATAAAATCCTGTGAAGTATGAAAAACATTAGTAATTGAATCTTTATTCCTTGAGAAACCACGTAAAAATAAAACTTATGGTAACATAGTAAAAAAAAAAAATTCTTCATTTGGATTTTCAAATCAACCTTCTATTAATATACGATCCGAGATAATAAACATGTTATCTCTACTTAAGACATAAATCTGTAGGCTATAAAGAATGTTTTAAATATATGACGTACCTAATAATTTGGACCAACATATCTCCGCCATTAGTTTTAAAATAAAAATAATAACTATACAGACTGCCTTTTTAAAGTTAATAAAAATAGGCTTTCTTGTTATTATTTGTTGGTTCATATTGGGATCTATTTTAAGAATATTTTTGAGTTATATAGAAATAGAGGAAATTTCTTTATATTATACTTATACTATTATTATACTACTAGCCGACCCGTGCCCACTTCGTTGGGCGGTAATAGGCATTATCAAGCTACAAATTTTTCTCTAGAACTCAATCAGTTATATTTCATAATTAAGGCAGCGTTCGTAAGAAACGTTTTCGTTCGACCATTTTTCTCCGACTCCCCAGATATTACCCCCTACAACCTCACAAACTTTACCTCTTTATAATATTAGTATAGATTATAGATAATATAATTAGTTAATAGCTTCTGCCCGTGTGGAATAGTTATTTTGGGCTAAGACGCAGCGGAAGCTCTTAAAAGGAAAAAATACCCCGATTTTAAAATATTTTTCATTGTTGCTCCGCTCCTATTGCCCTTAGAGTGATGATATATAGCCTATAACCATTCTCAATGAATGAGCTATATAACACTGAATTATTCAAATCGGACCAGTAGTTCCTGAGATTACCCTTTACAACGCCACAACGTCACAAACTCACAAATCCACAAACTTTACCTCTTTATAATATTATTAGTATATTAGTATAGATAATATACTTGCATGTTTGCAACAATTGTCGCCTCTATATCTCATTTTTTTATTCTGCTATTTATACGTATTCTTTGTGACAATAGGTCTTTCTGTATTTTTACTGTTTCTATATTTCATTATAAAGTCTCAAATATAGGTATTTGATAGGTGCAAAATTGAAGGAATATAGACTTTTTCTGAAAACTATACACAACTGTGAATGTAATGGAGATAGTATTTTCCTAAAACAAGGATCATGTGGCATTCATGACACTCACCTCCACAAATCCCGAAGTTCAGTTTACTTACATTAATACCTTGTAGACCAAGTAAAGCAAAATTTAAGTTTAAAATATTTTTAATAACTATGCTGAGTTCTTTTTATTATCTATACTTGTTATTTCTATAGAATATTTTTGAGTAATCTAGTTTAATGAATTCCATTAAAATACACTTGGTATTTTAAGATAACTCAAATACATTTAACATTTCCAGAAAATTATCACTTTCGATTAATTAGCTAATTGACTGATTCAAAATTTGCACAAAGCAGATTTGAAAACTAATACGAACATAACTGTTGCTAAATATCGTTGTATACAAAGTACTTTACCAGGAAATTAATAATCTTTAACGATAAACGAATTCTATAACTCATGTTCTGTTATTTTTTCCTCAACCAGGGCCGTACCCAACAACGAACTTTGGGGATCAGACCTCCTGAAATATTTCAGAAACTTAATAGGTACTAGTAATTTTATATTCGTTCATGCAGACTTAATGATTTCACGACTGTAGCACATGTGGAAAGATTTCGGGACACATTCTACCAAAAATGTTCGCGCTTAGTTATAATATATTGCGTTACTTTTCATTTAATTCCTAATGTTACTTTGCTACCTAACTCCCTCATGTTAGAAATTTGTCGACAAATATCTATAGGCGAGTTTCTGGCAACCACATTTAAGTGTTAGTATAATTTACGCTATATTTTTATTCAACAGTAAGCAATAAAACATGTATATTTGTATGTATATATATATATATATATATCTATATATATATCTGTATGTTAATAGAGACCAAAATAGCAATCATGAACGCCGAAAAATAAAGAAGGTAATCATTAAACGAAGGAATATATTTATCACAATTGTCATAGCAACATCAGATTTTAACCAACCATTTCAGTACTAACCGATTCCTGAAAACTAACCATTTTATAAGCTCGTATGCGCGAGAGAAGTACCCGACACGTAACTGCGTAAAGAAGAAAACAACACATAAGATAATGTTTATTCAAGGCACATTTTACATCATTTTCTTATTCAAATAGGCTAGAATTACACATAATATATTTCAGAAATATTTTTTTCCCTCCATACTTAAATATATATGTTTTATCGGCAATTAAACAACAATATAACGATTAATATATGATAGGTATACTTTTATTCACCAGTTTGAAATATTCTTTGGAATAAGCAAAGTCAAAAAAATGAACAATATATTCAAATTATTCTGAGTGTAATCAATTATTAGAGTAATTCTAGCCTTAACAGAAATAGACTAAAAATAGTAAAAAAAACCATTTGTCATATAAAAAATGTATATATCCGTCCGGATACTAACAAAGTGCAGAGGCCCCGCTAGGTGTCGCCCCCACTCTGTGCGCTCTTCCCAACGTCGAAACTCTTCAAGGGGTCATTTCGACGCGCCTGGAAAAAAGAGGGTATCCACAATTAGTCGTAAAAAGAGCTCAGCACTTTATATATGCAATTATTTTATCAAAGACAAACTCAGTATTCATGTTGGGGGGTCATACCTTGTAATTATCGTCTATAACAATATAAAGTAATGAACCGGCCTCGAAACAACTCATTACTTCGTATATGTAGCAGTTATATTACCAGGTGCGGATTCAGAGTTCATATTGGGGGGTCAGCCCCTGGATGATGCATATTTACAATAAAAACATAATCAATAAGTATGTGTATTCTACGTTATTACAAGTAATCAAAAAATAACTTTAGTATTACCCAAACTAAAAAAAAAATTAAATAAAAATATAGTCAGCATTATATTACTAAAATTAAGTACCGTGTGTATATGCTAGTAGTAGCTAGTAGTAGCTCATAGGCTAAAATATATTAACAGTACCACATTCAGCCTTGGCAGAAAAGCTTGGAACTAACTACACCGGCCGTTGGATGATAACTGCCACACACATAAATAGGAAACAGGAAGGTTCCAACGAAAATTTTGGAAAAAGACTTCACTGTTTCTGCCACCAGACTTGGCCACACCCTCGGAGTAAAGCAATGAAGTATAATAATTGATTTTATGATGCTAAAATAATAGTAAATGGAGCCTCTGTAAGGTTCTAAGAACTCTTGGAAATTAATAGTTAAAAAACATTTTAAAAATTCCAAAAAACATTTTAATTAACCTTTGTTGAACTGCAAATTAATAATTAAATGCTAGAATAATATTAGTAAATCATTATTAAAATTAGTTAACAATAACGGCTAGATATCTATAATGAATAATGTTTTATTACTTTTTTCATACATTGCCGTCCTATTATTGCCATTGTCAGTAATTATAATAAATAGCAGAATAATGATGTCTTAAACAATTTACTATCTATTGCGTTACAAAATATATTACAATTTTTTTTGCTGTAGTAATTCTTTAATAATTAAAAAAGAGAAAAACATTTTTTTTAATATACTAATATATGGTACAAGCAAGAACGGACCATATTTGAATGTAAAACAAACACCATACACTTGTTGATAAACCATAGTTCTCCTTCATTGTTAAGCAGTTTAGGCTAGGTTGTCTCCAGCAAAATAGTCATAACATTACCAACTTTTCCATTATAAATATTCAGCACTGTTCTGATGGATAACATATCTAAATATATAAAAATCCAGTGTCATAATGTTTGTCCATAATGAACTCCAAAATTACTCAACGGATCTTCATGAAAGTTGGCATTTATGTATAATTTGGTCCAACTTGAGAGATAGGATAATTTGTATTACGATTAATAGCCTCGATAATTTTTCATAAGAAATTAAATGATTGTAAATATTGATTATTGTTAAAAATTATAAGTTTCATCAGCCATCACTCTCGAACGAACGAAAGATGGCGCTTTACATATTACATTATTGACATTAAATGACGTCACGTTTTAATTTTAAATTTCTTATTAAATTCCAGATTATTTTATGATGCAAGTGTTCCAGTTTTAATTCAACAGTAATTACTGAGCCATAGCAACGCGTTAGTGGATCGGATAGTATAAAATAAATGTCACTCACTTGGTATTTATGCCGTTTAGCGCTACCAAAGTTACCAGGCTGCTTCCGTTTCTTGGTTGTCGGTTTCTCTGTGACCGTCTCCTGGTCTTCCACCGGTTCCTCGCTCCTCAGCGCCGCCGGCAGCAGGTACTCGGGCACGTGGGACAGGTGCTGCTGCAACTTCACCGTGTGGAGGGCCTTGTCTCGCCTCAGGGCAGCTAAATCAGCTGGATTATCTTCAAAATAACCCTGTTAATTTAACAACAAAGTTAGTAAGACATTCGACGTAGGAAAATATGTAAAATACATTCCGATAAACTTATGTCAGAGAGAAGATTAGTCGTTCATCAACGTTATATGTTTCAATGTTAGTCATCATTTTTAAATTGAGCTATGATAGGTAAGTTCTGGTAAATACTGTATGCATGTGAACTTATTAGTGACTCGACTTAAAGAGAGATGGAATGCCATTCCCCCAGGGTTCAATCGCTACACAAGCTTTTTATATTTTATTTACCACTTAAATTATTAAAGACTAGCTTCTGCCCATGACTTTGTGCTCGGAGAATACTTATTTTAGGTTAACGCTAACTTGCAGGGGATATACTAAAAAGGAAAATAAAAATTTAGAACATTCTTCATTGGTGCTCCGCTCGTATTGGTCCTAGCGTGATTATAACTGATAGATGATATAGCCTATAACCTTCCTCGATAAATGAGCTACCTAAAATAAAGAATTTTTCAAATGGGAGCGGTAGTTCCTGAGATTAGCGCGTTCAAACAAACAAACTCTTCAACTTTATAATACGAAATAAGTATAAGTAAATCACTATCTCACTATAACATTGTTTTTTTTCTTAATTATTTCAATTTTTTTTATTAAGTAGTAAATAAGATTTGTTTGTCAGAGCTAACGAATTTTGAAACGATTTTTGTGAGACTATTATTATAAAGTTTTTTGAAAGCATAATAAGTTTTCAACCATTCAGTTTTTTACTTTGAAATTTTTCCCCTTGTTTATGCTTTTATTTTCGAACTAAGTAACGTAGTATGTAGTATGTAGATAGGCCTCTACAACTTTGCTAGACTTTGTTTATGCATCGCTTCTCTAACATACCTGAAGTTTCTTACAGTTGAGAAGCTCCTGCTTGATCTCCTTCAGTCTTGCTTCTCGAACCGCTATCCTGGTGACTGATCGCCAGGCATCCTTCGATCTGTACCTAAATCCTTCGACTTCTTCCAACGCGAATTCGTATTTTCTATAAATATACAAAATTGGAATTAACAGTCGACCGCCAAACACACCCAATGCTATAAATTAATAACTTACAAGCGGAACTAAGCAACAAATGAGAGCAAGTATGGTAGAAACTAGCGAGTAAGTTATATTTCAAAACTACTTGTTGCAACTAATGCATGTACTTATGTGCATGTCAATCAAGTTAGGATACTGTCGAATACAGTTCTCGCGAAACATTTTGACCGCTCTGAACAAAGAGGCGCAGGACACTTTAGGTATATATACTTTATTACATTGATTATATTATATACTAAATATATGATTATATTATTAAATACTTATAACATCAAGACATCTTAAAGATAAATAAATACCAATTTTAGATTCCTATAATAATATTTTAAATTAATTTTCGTCTTGAACTCTTGAGTACATCATACGCAAGCAGGAACTTACGGCTATATTCAGAGCAACCAAAAAAATTTACGATGTTTTAACCACATGTAGCCTTGACATGCGTGAAAATTAGTTTTTTCTAAGTGTCGAATAAATAACTAACTTTACATTATATAAATTCTGACAATATATGTGGATTTTCTGTATCCTTTAGTTTCCATAATATTATATCACTAATAAATAAAAACAGTAGATTCACCATAATAAGAAATTAATTATGAACACTTTTAATATTATAATAATTTAGTTGATTGCTTGCCAAAAAAAATTGAAATAGCTTGACATTCTCTACATTAAAAAGTATCGAAATACATAATATATAAAAATAAACACATATACTAGGAAAGCAATTAAATATAAAGGTGTCAACATAAAACTTAACACTCACTGCAGAACTTTTTGACTGTTGAATCCTTTAGCCAGGTGTTCCTCTACTGCATCCATTAGAGGCTTTTCACGTATCGATACAAAGGAGAGAACTGAACCCTGAAGCAAATCAATTCAATAAAATGAAAGAATAATAGATATTTGCATGTCCTATTTTATAAAAAAAAACGTCGAAATGTAGAAATAAGAATTAGCAACACAAAGTTTCTTGTTACGTTAATATTCATGTTACGCACGCTAGATATAATAAGTAGAGTGGAAATATGCAAGCAGTGTGCTACCAAAAGAGAGTCATTATGCTTTTCATCAATTGTTATAATTATGTGTATGTTACAAAATCTACATAGAAATAGCAATCCTTCATCCCCAAATGAGCATATAAAAAAAAAGTCGAAGCAGTCATAAGAAGTGTGTTCTTTTTTGAATTTCTACAAATCAATTGTAGTCTGAATTATTTTAATTTCGTAATCTATATACCTATTGGAATTATTAACATTAGTCTGATTTTCACATGTATTGGTACTCGGAGCAATAATTATATACATTTTTATAGAGTTTAATGAGTAACTAAACATATGATGAGCTGCAGTCTCAGTACAAAATAGCAATATTACATGTGCACAGTACACAGGCACACTAACTGTTCATAAATACTTCATAAATTATTAAGATGAGATTAAGATAGACAACGACAGATGAAATAACGAGTATCAGCTAGTATAAAAGAAAATACCAGAGAGTGAAGTATCAAATTCAAACTGGGTTTTATCCTTCCTTTATCTATAAAGATGGTAGTTAGGGTGATTAAAAAAAAAAGAATATTTTTTTTTCGTTTGGTACTCTGAAAAATAGGTTCCTAGACACCTCTAAGAAAGCCTCTCCAAGCATGAGTTCTTAATTGTAACGGGAAGGTCCTCCTTCTTACAGTTTTCTATTTTTTCTTATTATCAGATAGAAAAATTTATATCTCGCTTCCAACTACTTGAAAAAATATCTTGTTCCTTAGATTTTGTAGGAAATTGAATGCTCTACAAAAAAGGTCTCTTACGATTTTTTCGTAAACCCAACCGTTTAAAAGATATTAACGGTTAAAGTTTGATTATTTTTGGGAAATTTTTTTATTTCTTATGAATTTTATAACTCAATGAAAAAAAATCATAATGAATGATGAAACTCATAGTTTTGTAGGAAATTTACTGCTCTATAAAAATGGTCTCTTATTTTATGTATATTTTGTGAAAAACAATTTAAAAATACGCACTGAACTAATTTCATAATAATAAATGACAACGCGATTAAGATTTTAAATTATTAAAGATAAAATTAAAAAAAAATATTATTAGAATAAAAACTTTCAAATGAATTTTTGAACAGAAAACATCTATAGGAGTTGCTTTTATAATAAAAACTCAAATTTGTCTAAATTTCCTTGAAACTCACAGAATAAATTGAAATTTTTCGAATTATTGATCAAAAACTAGAAAAATTTATATGCATTGATGTTTGACGATGAATATCTCGTAAACGCTCAACTTGATCGAAAAATCATAAGAGACCATTTTTATAGAGCAGTAGATTTCCTACAAAACTATGAGTTTCATCATTCATAATGATTTTTTTTCATTGAGTTATAAAATTCATAAGAAATAAAAAAATTTCCCAAAAATAATCAAACTTTAACCGTTAATATCTTTTAAACGGTTGGGTTTACGAAAAAATCGTAAGAGACCTTTTTTGTAGAGCATTCAATTTCCTACAAAATCTAAGGAACAAGATATTTTTTCAAGTAGTTGGAAGCGAGATATAAATTTTTCTATCTGATAATAAGAAAAAATAGAAAACTGTAAGAAGGAGGACCTTCCCGTTACAATTAAGAACTCATGCTTGGAGAGGCTTTCTTAGAGGTGTCTAGGAACCTATTTTTCAGAGTACCAAACGAAAAAAAAAATATTCTTTTTTTTTTAATCACCCTAATGGTAGTATTACCAATGTTCACCTATAGACACTATACGGGCATATTTTTCTGTCACTGATAGTAGTATTATGAGCTACAGCAATTTATTAATAAGTCAACTACATTTGAATTATCGTTACAATAGTAAACTGACCTCATAAGGTGTGCATGAGTAGTAAACAATATTTTCTCACCTGATTGTTGCCGCGGGCAGTGCGTCCGGCTCTATGGACATACGAGTTAACATCCAGCGGGAAATCAAAGTTAATGACGTTGGACACGTGCTGGAAATCTATACCACGCGACACTCCCGACTCCTTGTCCCTCTTGCGCTTCGATGTTTGCTGATAAATTAACACTTCATCAATTATAATACACTATTAATAGTCACTTGTATACAATTTCTCTATGTTATGGTCACATATTTATGACTAGCTGTGCCCGCGACTTCGTCCGCGTGGAACCTGATGTACAAAACACTGACTAATAAAGTCATCTGAACGTATTAGGTCTAATTACTATATACTTTTCTCTCATATTTAAGGTTCGTCGTTATTAAAATTACAATAACTTTTGATAGAGTGAACCGATTTTAATGAAACAAAGACTAAATGTGATTTTCTTTTTTTTTTCTTTAGTTATTTACTATGGGCACGTTATTTTAGCAGTGATGCGTTTTCAAAGAAACAGACAGAGAGTCATTTCTAAAAATGATTGAAATGTATTTTATTACTTATTCCTGGACACCTGCAACAATTTTCTTTACAAAAATCTAAAAAGTACAGACACTTTCATTTAGATTCTTATTATATGTTATCTATACTGATATTATAAAGAGGTAAAGTTTGTGAGTTTGTTACGTTGTAGGGGGTAATCTCAGGAACTATTAAACCGATTTTGAAAAATCTTTTACCAATAGAAAGCCACGTTATTTGTGAGTGTCATAGGCTATATATCATCATGCTGTCCAATAGGAGCGGAGCAACAATGAAAAATGTTTTAAAATCAGGGTTTTTATTCCTTTTGAGAGCTCTTAATTACCTATAACTATAATATTATAAAGAGGTAAAGTTTGCGAGGTCGTAGGGGTTAATATCTGGGGAGTCGGAGAAAAAATGGTCTAAAGAAAACGTTTCTTACGAACGCTGCCTTAACGATGAGAGATATATGATTGAGTTCTAGAGAAAAGTTGTAGCTTGATAATGCCTATTACCGCCCAACGAAGTGGGCTCGGGTCAGCTAGTGTATTATAACAGGGGTTCCTAAACTTTAAAGATAACAGAACACCAATCAAATACCTTTTATTTTATGGAACCCAATATCAAAAGATTATATAATCCACAGTGAAATTTATATAAAAACGTTATGCGTATATCAATGCGTAAGTCAATCTTGACTTTATTTGTTTTTTGTATAAACGTAGGCTTAAAAGCGTGTTTCATTAACGATACGTTGCTTTGTGACGAATGGGAGCAATGTTAAGATAGCTAATAATAAATAATTTTGCCGGAACCCCTAGGTTCCGCGGAACGCAGTTTGGAAATCCTTGTATTATATATGACTAATTGATCTCACTTATATTATTCGTATTATACATATAAAAAGACAATGCACACAATTTCAGTAAAAAATGTTCAAAATATGTTTTTTTTAAATATACTTTACAGGTTTTAACGTTTGACTAGAAACTCATCTGATGTGAAATGATGATGTGGTTTCTGATCGCAAACACATGAAGCCTTTCGATTGGCTTTCAAGTGTGTATGCCGGAACACATTAACAGGTGCTTGGTGGCTTGGTGAAGGTTGTAGCTAGCGGGCGGCGGACTTAGAAAAAGTCCTACCACCATACCATGGTTTCATCACAATGTTTTCCTTCACCATCACTCAATACTGTTACCAATTTAAATTAGTAAATGTATGCGAATTTTGAAAAATTCGTTGGTACAAGTCGGGGTTTGAACCTGCGGATATCTGCCTGATTTTACACCGGTCAAATCACTACACCACCATAACTACTTATAGGCTAATAATATATAAATATTTAAATACAAAATATAAAGAACATCATACCTTTTTCTTCTTCCCTCTCTCCTCTAAAGGCAGAATCCCACCATCAGGTTTCTCAAGAGCCTTCTCATCAGAGGCTACGATGATCTGATACCTCCCTCTGTTGAACTGATCCACTGACAAACACCTGACTGCAGCTGGTAGTTCAGAGTTCAGTACGCAGGAACCAATTTTAAACTGCTCTAGATATAATTTTAACCTGGAAAAGGAATTCTTATAAATATTACACAAGATATGGCTTGGTATAATGTTTGAGTTTAGATAAATTGGGATCACCATACACACTCTCATTATGATTCATCATGGTGATAACAAAAAAAGAATAGATATTCTCAAGCAAAATGATTTGTATAGCCATTATACTTTCAGGTCAAAAGTCCAAGTCTTAATTTTTTAACAACCAAAATAATTCAACAGCTCATTGACAAATGTAACCGAATCATGGATACCTGAAGACTTTTTTGTGGAATTATTGGACACACTTTAAGAACCACTGGATTAGACACATAAAAAAAAGAAGAAATGAAGTGCAGCTTGAGCGATTAACCCAGTGAGATTTTTAATGTTTCCCTATAATGCTCCTGTTAGTATTTCTCAACACTAAAAAAATGAAGGAATGGACATATTGTGGTCAAATTGTTAATTTAATATCCTACAATGAACCCTACTTTTCCGTGTAGAAAATGCGTGAAGAAACCATGACTTTATGATTACTATTACCCATCTACCTATAACCCACAAGTTGATGATCTATCACCGAGAATTTGGTAATACATTCTAACAGCCGGCTGCACTTGAGAGCCAGTTTTCAATGTGAGCACTTCATCACTTTATGTCAGTGATATTGTGGTGAAATGATAAAATCTATAAACAATTTAAAAATTTGGGATAAAGTAAACTTACTTATAACACCTATCAACAGTCCTTACGAATATTATGCTTTTGCCTCTTATTAAATTTAATTTCAACAATGCATACAATATAGCCGCCTTGTCATCTTCTTCTGCAAACAGATGGTAATGTTGGAGTTGTGATGAGGGTGCTAACTCAGGCTCTTCTAGTTTTAGGGTTACAGGGTTACGCAGGACGATTTTCTTGAGGCTCAGGACATCATCTGACAATGTGGCTGAAGCTAACACAGCTTGATAGATTTTTGGCAGATATCTAGGAAAGAAATTATTATCAAATTGAGTATAATCATGGTATACAGTGTGATTGGTCCTCTCTCACTGTATGTAGCTACTACTATATCCAAAACTTGAACACTCGACCACAACAATACTTGCATGGGGTCATTAATAACACTGCCTTAGTCTATTAACAGTGATGGAGAAAACAGAATTTTTTTACATAATTTCATAAAACGCAATCTATATATGTTTAAGATTTTTGAAGTTATATTTCTTTTGGCACGTTAGTGAAAAATGATAAGAGTAAATTTTCACATTGCGTACGCACACTGCCACGAAAAACCGACACCCTGAAGTTAGCTATAGTCAACATTTTGTTTCTTTGTATTTGTTGTATGTATTTCTTTGTATTAAAACTTTCAATGCATTAAATACCTTTTTTCTATTGTTAGTGTCGTTTTTCTACAAACGTACAATAAGGCGAAAGATAAAATTTTTTAAAAGAGTTTTATCTTGTTACGCCAAAAAAGTATAACTTCTAAGGCGTGTACACACACACTATATTTTATATATAAATTATATATATAAATATATATTATATATATATATTTTATTACACTTCTCTTGTGGTAAGTGTCAGATTTACTCATTTCAACACACAACATAAACATGACATTTGATAGAATGCAAATTTGTAATTGGGAGGAAATTAGCAGACTTAGAATTTAAATACGTAAAAAAAAATGTTTTATGATCTGATATATAAAATGTTGAATGTAAATGAATGAGAGTTACATTTTATTTAAAATTATTATCATGGGAGTTAATAGTACAAAAAAAAATGTTTCTATCTAAAACGTTCCAGTCCAAATAAAATGTATTTATAATTCCTAATTGAAATACCAAAATATATATCCTAAATTTATCTGAATTCATTTTGAACCCTAAGTATATAGTTATCTTCATTTATTTCTAATTAATTTCCAATTGAAAACTATATCTTTTTTATATTCTTATACATTTGTTAAGAAAATTGTTTTAACTATATTTTAAGTGTTTACTTTAATTCTTTTAAATATTGTAATAACATATATTTTTAAAAGAACATGGTTTAATCAGGTTTGCCCTCTCTATTAGAACAATCAAATAATTATTATGAATAGAAATCTATGGTGAAAAGGCTAAATGACTAACAATCAAATACTGTCAATGGTATCAGTAGTCAATTGATCTTTCCACTATCTACAAAAGCTCTAAATCATATTTACCCTAATAACTCCTTGATTTCGGCCTCATAACCAAAGGAGAACACCAAATCAGCTTCATCAACAACTAAAACAGCCAGATCTTCCTTCAATCTCATATTGTTTGCCTTCAAATGTACCAATGCTCGTGATGGGGTTGCAACAACAATGTCAGGCTTATCGGAGAGCAATGATTTTTGGGTCTGAGTGTCTGTTGAAGATATATCTACACATCTCACTTCACGGGTACATTTCAATGTTAAATCACCTATAACAGAAGCAGTCTGAAAAAAAGCTGGCACTTAACCTTATATTCCTCTTTAATTTATGGCACCGTGTGTAAGTTATACAGAATTCCGCCATTGTTATGTATATACAAAGTGTGCACTGTCTATGGTAGAAAGTGTTATAAACAAAAGAGAGCAATTAAAAAATTTAATTCTTAAGAGAAAATACCTAAATTTGTATTCAGATGGACTTATTCTATGTTTCACACAAATATACATATACTCAAAGTTAAGTACATATTTATTAAGAAATAGATAGTCTGATTAAAATTCGATTTTATTAATTTTAATAAATAAGGACAAGGCATGTAAAAACTAAAGTGTACCTTAGTACACGGAAGTTGACCATGGTTAAATTTCAATCAATCAATGGATAATATTTGTGAGTAATTCGCTGACAGCAGAACTATATCATTCTCATAAAATTTTGTAGAAATCAGACATCAGAAAAAGAAAGAAAAAGTGACATAGTTTTATATTATAATCACAAAAGGAATTTAAGAGATGTTATACATAGAAAATCTGGATACTAAATATAATAAACATTATTTTTTATTTCAAACTAGCTAATACTCACAAATCTATCTACATCATTTATTATCTTGAACTTACTCTATGTTTTTTACATAATTACTTGTTTTGTGATGATTTCAATTTTGCTAACAAAATATTGTTTAAGAGCCTTTCAAATAAGCAGATTTTTTTTTTAATTTGACTGTTAAACACCGTTACTTTTGTAAACATTTATATGTATTTATATGTTCAGATTTCCTTGTTGATTAATGGGAAAGTTATCAAGTCTGAAAATAAGGAATTTATAGTCTATAGTGGAATTAACTTATAGTAGTTTGTTACTAGGGCGATGGTGGCCCAGTGGTTACTACACATCCAGATTCCCCATCTCCCTTTAGTGTTTACATAGTGCTTGAATGACCCTATAATGCTTGTAAGAAGTTTGACATCAACTCAGATACTTACTTGTCCACACAATTCTTTACTGGGTGATAAAATTAGTGCTTTAATACACTGATGTGTACTTGTGTTCTTCAAGTTCAATATCTTCTGTATAACCGGTATTGTAAATGCTGCAGTTTTACCAGAACCAGTTCTTGCTCTCATCAGAACATCTTTGCCCTCAAGCAACAATGGTATAGCTGTTTCTTGGATCAATGTTGGCTCTGGCCATGCCAGTTGTGATATAGCCTATAATTAGATACATTAAGATGATGTCACAAATTCTTTGTAAATTACAACGACAATTAAAAAGTTTATAACTTTTATCAATCACATGTGTTTTATCAGCACGAAAATATTGTTAATATAAATGTTCATGCAATTGTTTTGATCATGAATTACATTGATCTTGATTATACATAATAGATAACTGTTTATAGATGAATTACCTTCAATATCCTATCGTCCAGTTCCATTTCGTGAAACATAACCTTTTTTTCGTCCATGGTTTCCGAGTTTTACAACTTATCACTAATCAGTGTTAATACCTGCGTATTGTTAAAAAAACTAAAAATATAACACGTATCTATAATAACTTGAACAATAATATTGCGTTCGCCTTTACATAATTTTGTAAAGCACTGTGCATTTATTGAAAATCAATTTAGAGTTACAGAACATGACATTTGGTATTCTGGACCTTATGGAGCACAGAATTATGAAGCCATGCTTGTAGCAGTGTGACCAGACTAAATTTGAAGAAAATACCAATCACTTATAAAATAATTGTCATAGAAAATTATTGTAGCCACATTGTTTATAATAATATTCCGTTTTTTATATTTTAACTTTTGCAATTTAAATAAATAAATTATATAATTCATAAGCACAATATTTTTTTAATTCAGAATTAACCTTTACAGATAATATTTACTCCATGCTCTTAAACTTTTTTCCGTTAGAAACACCAACCAAATGGCTGATTTGTTTCTACATTACACATATCTTCAATAAAACGAAGTTATTTTTATCTATTTTCAATACAATTTCATTGTATCTGTACCCACATTGGCGCAACGTCGCGTTTTAATTCGCGAAAGTGATTTTGACTTTATAAAATGGTCTACTTCGGCGGCGTAACCGACATCAGTTCATTGCCTTATGTAAAACTCGAAATGGTGATCTTTCCGTGAGTGACCGAAATACAAGGTGACTTACAAGTTTGTTGTGTTATTTGATGTTTTGTGCTGTGTTTGATGTGGTAAAATGTCGAATTCTACTGCTCAAGTGTTGATGAAGAAAGGCAAAAGAGGGGCAGCCGCGTATATCCATGCGGATTGTTCTAGCGGTTCTCCTCAGCATTTGGGGCCGTTATTAGATGTGCTGCTGAATCCCAGCAAAGCTATAGATGAATGGGAGACCATCGACTGGTGTCGTTGGTTGTTAGCTGGTGGCAGGACACCGGACGAGTTTGCCACAGTCGGTAAGTCACAAAACTAACTGTATACCTTTGTAGGTTATAGATTTTTCATAATCGATGACTACGCAGTTCTAGTTTGTTATTTCATCTCTATTTTTATATCAACAATTCTCTTTGTAGGATCCATTGCTTTCTTATTGGATTGATATATTTTATTATTACGATTTTTGGAATTTGATAAACAACAAGATTATTTGTTCTTATCTATTATCAGAGTAAACAATATTGTTGATATAAATGTATAAAATTAGCATTAGCCTTATTAAAACAAATTTTGCTATTTCTTTAGATCATGAGTGCTAATTATTTCTAAAAACAGGAGATGTATAAAACTTAATAAATCCTAAACATTTGAAGACTGCATTGAATTTTAGTAAATTTTACCCAAAAAAAAATTATTTTATTGTATTTTGCCTTCTAATCATCAACATCACTATAGGATCATAATTTAGGTGCCTACATATAGATGCTGAGTACTCATTCAATAAAGCAGATGACCTACAATTTTATTATATTGATTTTTATATTACAAATTTACAGATCCAAAATGATAGAGCTGTTGTATATAAAAATTGTGATCTGTGAACAAATACAGGGCTCTCTTTTATCACCCTGGTATTTATAATTTAAAACAATTTTATACAACTACAATAGGTACAAGCTCATTGAATTAATTAAATTCATGAGTATTCCACAAAATGCACATAATTTAGATGATTCAATCACAGAAATTGAATCATAAAAGTGTTCAATATTATATTATATATTTTATGATATGAAACCTGATTTTTTTGTTTTCAAAATTAAACCAATTATTTTGTAATATATACTGTATGATATTATAACTGTACTTGAAATAGGTTGTCATAGATTCAATTGTCACAGCTCATTCCTTAAGTATGTATGCCTATTTAACATTTTAGTTGCTGAGTTCAATCTTGACAGCCACCAGTCCATGAATTGGCTAATTTCATTAAAGACTGATGGAATAGTTCACGATGTACTGAATATAAAAGCTATGCAACACCCTTCACACAACTTTTTTTTTAAGTCTTAATTTAAATGATATGCCATAAAAGGCAATTTTTATCTGTTTGAAATGTCCAACTTAAGTAAGGTACTTAACTGGATAATTATGATTACTGTATTGATCAAAATAACTGGATATATAAGTAATTGTAACCTTAGCTTTATTGCTGTCGCACTTATTCAGCAGCATTCTCAATATAACCACCTGAAAACTTCATCTTATGACTACATTACGGTACATTGACCTTTCTTGACTTTATAGATACATATAAACATACCAGAACACACCCTCTAATTGATAGTGAAAACTGTATCAAAATCTGTTACATAGTTTAGTACCTTAGCTCCCAAAGTTTTCCAGGAAGATCCTCAGAGGTCTACAGGAGACTCGACAGGGATGTAGGTTGGCTTGACAAAAAAATGATGGTACACAATTCGTAAGCAGGGTTTATGAAAATTTATCTGCTTTCGATAGTGAAGAAGTAAAATGTTGGCTTAACTTCATCTATCAATTTAGGCAGATAATATTCTAAGAAGCTCAGTGACTCTTACTTGTAAAAACTTGCATATTCCATATTTAGTATGCAATGTCAATTTCCATAATTAAATATAATCTTCATATTTTGGGAATATGGGTAATGTAGCAGGATGAGATCCACTGAAACCAGCAATTTTTTTAAAGTGATCTATGAGAATCTCTAGTTTAGAAGAACTAATGTTACACAGAGATAGTGGTGAAAAATGTTTTTGTGTTATAATATTTACATAGAAGTATTTAATTATTAATACTATACTGTCTGAGAGCAAATTAGCTTAACAATTATAAATCCTGTGTAAGGTTGGACTGTACCTAGAAGCATCACTGTTATATTTATATCTGCCTCAAATCAGTAATACTCTACTGAGTGTTGGACAGCATGTCTGGCTAGGTACATGAGTGTGCTCTAACAGACTTGCATACAAAGCATTCTACCTCAATACTTGAAAATAACAATCTATCATAACTGAACTGAGTTTGCTTAAACATAACTGCTAAATATATGAACCACATAACATTAGGTGGACTCTATAACTATGTCTTTCATAATGCTTTGTAACAATCTTCATTTTGGGCTTGATGGAGTAGGAGTCTGTGATCAAATTGATAATTTTATAAAAAATATGATCAATAATCTCAAGGCATTTAAGAGACTTCGAAATTGTCATGACTCTCTGACTTGCACCTAAAATCATGACTGACAAATTTTTGTTACCTTATTACATAATGCTAATGCAGTGTGTCAAAGGAAAGAGAAGTGACTCCTATCAAATTGTGGCCATTCCTCTCTCCCTTTATATTGCTAATTCTCAATAACTTTGTGTGAAAACAAAAAAAAAATTGATAAACCTACAAAGAGTTTGAGTGTAATACACATTTCAAAGGAATAAAAATATGAAGTTTTGAATTTGAATGAAAATATTCCTACCATATATTGTTTAGTCAGAAACCATGCAATATTATATTTACATTCTATACACAGCCTTATTATATGTATATATGCCACTACAATTGGAAATTTTTGTCTTTGTTGACCTTTACAGTAGCACATGTCACATAACATTGTATATATGTATGACTCACTTTGTTTACACTATGGTATGGTTTTACAATGGCTTAAATTCACTGTTTCCCTCCTAGGAGGAGCTACAGCATAATTTTTAGTAACAAGTTAATTTATTATTGAAAAATTGAATGAAGGTAACAGTATAGTACTATTGTAATTTTCATTATTGTAATATATATATAAAAGTTGTGGTAGTTGAGTGGTTTTACCAGTGCAATATTGTGTCTATGTCCACAGGTTTGAATCCTGGTGTGTACCAATGATTTTATCGGAATTTGCAGACATTTACTAATTGAAATTGGTAACATTATATGCTGATAACGATGGAAAATAATGTGAGGGTACCTTAGCCTGAGAAATGGTGTTGTAGCATCACTGTATGTGGAAAAGAACTGGATTTCTCAGAGTTTGAAATCGCCAATACGTCATGGGCTATTGTGGTGATTATGCCCATACTTTCTTCCGGGAAGAGGTCTATGGCCTTGCAGTGAATCTCTTAACAGGCTGATGACAAATATATTATATAAAACATGCAAATTATTACACCTATTAATAGATGGACCTATACCCCACCTACCTATACCCCATAGGGAAAAAGATGTTAGAGAGAGGAACTGCTTTTTAAGGAAGCATAATTGAGCAAAGTTTGCTCTTAGCTTAAATTTTTAGTGTTCTGTTGATTAAAGCTTCTTTTTTATATGAACTCGAACATTAGTTAGCTTCACTCAGATATGTTTAAACCGCTTTTAGACACTTAAAACAAGACAAGAAGATGAGTCACTGAGTCGCCTCGCTCACTTGTTGGTGCAACTGGTTATAGCTATTGACACTCGAAAGAATGCTTATACTAGTGTAGCTCTATTCACTAAAGGAAGGCATTATTGTTATTATACGTTTTCAAACATAGATGTATTAAATAGCCATATTCGTACGCCCACCTGTTAAATGTTATATAAGGCCCGCGGATCTTCCTGCGTTATTATTTGTTGTAATAAATAGTCGAGTTATAGCAAAATGGCTTTCATTCAAATATTATCCGCATTCAAAAATATCTACTCGACGAATCAAAAGTCGTACTCGTTTTTCTGGTGAGATTGTGATTAGGTCTCTTCTAAAACATGGTACAACTAATTTTAGTAAATAAAAATCCTGATAAATTGTTTTGTTTCTTCCAGTTTATTCTTCAACGCGTGGAAATGTTTGGTTGTCATTCATTTGCCTAAAACTTGCGCGTCTTAACAACTGTAGTGTAAACTCTTTATAACGAATTCCAAGGGACCGAGTACTTTTTCGTTATAAATTAACATTCGTTATACTGAAGGAAGAGAATAAACAAAATGGTTTTGTAGTAAACCAACCAAATTGAACTAGTTTCTACGTTATAGAAAGTTTTTCGTATTACGAACTACTTTATAAGAGTTTACACTGTATGTGGTTATTTCTAGTGACAATCGATCCATAACGCGTAATCCTCCATAATATCCACGCGCTTAAGTTGACATTAAAAAGTATTCCGATAAAGGCGCAGAGAAAACATTCTCTCACCTCATGTTATTCCAATATTTCGAAATTAGCATCCGCTAAACTCCTTTGAAATGCGTAAAAACTACCGACCCCAGTTATCGTACTGCGTCTATCGTCACGCAGCCCGTAACACATGGGGACAGATGCATATATGGGAGTAGTAGCATTAGACGCACAACAAGTGATTACGCTATGTCTGTGCTTCTTAAAGTGGTCTATATCGACCCCGAAGGATCTATGACGATAATAAAATGTGTTGATGTTAGCGAAAAAAAATTGGGTGTCCAGGAAATGCAAATGAGAGTCAACAACAATGATGAATGAAACAGTACATATACACATACTGTCTACTTAAATATCTATAGTTGAGGCATTGGCAAAAAAGTCAATATCGGGCTTACCCGATGCCTTACTTATAGGGGTTCTAATCGAAAAACATGGCAAGTGGTCTACGAGACAAAAAAGTTTGGGAACCTATGCTCTATACGATAGAGAGAACGCCTTACAAACCCCCATTTGAGCCGAACGTTTCACTCTACGCCCCGACGTGCCAAATCAAATATACGGTATTATACCTGTCTTCTCCTACAGTCGTACCTAGATGGTGCTGCAGAGCATCGGCTTCTATACTTTTTAAGCGATAATCATAAAATTTCGTATGAACCCGTACGGAATCGCGTGCATCGCTAGTATAATACGAAACTGCAGTTCAATAATATAAATATCTATACTAATATTATAAAACTGAAGAGTTTGTTTGTTTGCTTGAACGCGCTAATCTAATGAACTACTGATCAAATTTGAAAAATTATTTCAATGTTAGATATGTCACCTATTGAGGAAGGTTATAGGTTATATGTTATCATGCTAAGCCCAATAGGATCGGAGCACCAATGAAGGATGTTTCAAATTCAGTATTCTTTTTTCCTTTTGAGAGCTTCCGCTGCGTGTTGGAGTCAGCCCAAAATAACTATTCCACGCGGATGAAGTCGCGGGCATGAGCTAGTATATTTTAATAAGAAAATTGCTTTGTTTTTTTTATGTCTGGAACAAAAAAACTTCTTGCGAAGAAGTCTTTAGTAATAGTGTAATGAAGTGCATTATTCAAATTAGTTACGGTTAAAAAAAATTGCTTAGCGATCCCCATCTGCCTGTACCAATAAGCGTGGACCGTTTGACCTTGTGTTCACTATGAGTGCTCAGCCGTGAGATTGTAAGATAGAACAAACACGGCAAACGCAAATTTACGCATTGCAATGTTCTGTCGCAAGATTTACCTTTGTCGTGACGTTTTATTTGAATAATATTTAAGATGTAATTCAATTCCTTTGTTATCATACTTCGAACCGCTTTCCCCTAGATTTTTTTTTGTAAATTGTAGCACAGAATAGTGACTGCACTGTACGACCACCGTGAGACAAACTATCCATCACCAGTCGCCGCTGTCATGCCGACCTGCGTAACTGTCTCGTCACATGACGCTTGATATATATTTGTTGTTTGTTGTATATTATATATATTTGTTCGACTTTCAATTTTCTACGAATACCATACTACTATACTAATACGTGCATATTATTTAAAAAACAAAACAGTTTTTCCTCGTGCCTTAGTTTGCGCATTCATCGGTCAATTAGCCTATGTCCATCTCTTCGTCCCAGGTTACCTCTATACTAAATTTTATTGCGGTTGATTCATAGCTTTTAGCCATGAAAAGGTAAACAAAGAAACAGACAGAATTAATTGCATGTTTATAATGTAATTGTGGATAATAGTGTGACCTTCAGACTTGAACAAAGCAGCACAAGACACCTCATAATGTATTTATCAATACTATATCGTGTTCCCTTTTATTTGTGACGTACACATTTATATTAACATAGTCTTGTACCACCATGCATACTCCAAACATACAACTTTCAATAATAGCGACATCATTTTTTTAGAATGAACTTACTTAACCCGACTTGTACTAAGAGTTGACTGGCAGAGATTGTCACGTAAGAAATAAGCGTTATGCCCTTTCTGAGAATAATAACGGCGTGCACAGCATAAATCGTAACTTACATAAGCGGAAAGTAACATAAGTAGGTAAAGTATATTCATAAAGATACAAACACCAGACGAAATCAAAGGCAGCTGTTAGTTATACTATATACCAAACTAGCCGACCCGTGCCCACTTCGTTGGGCGGTAATAGGCATTATCAAGCTACAACTTTTCTCTAGAACTCAATCATATATCTCTCATAGTTAAGGCAGCGTTCGTAAGAAACGTTTTCGTTCGACCATTTTTCTCCGACTCCCCAGATATTACCCCCTACAACCTCACAAACTTTACCTCTTTATAATATTATTATAGATAATATAATTAGTTAATAGCTTCTGCCCGCGACTTCGCACGCGTGGAATCGTTATTTTAGGCTAAGACGCAGCGGAAGCTTTAAAAACGATAAAATACCCCGATTTTAAAACATTTTTCATTGTTGCTCCGCTCCTATTGGTCTTAGCGTGATGATATGTCGCCTATGACACTAACAAATAACGTGGCTTTATATTGGTAAAATAATTTTCAAAATCGGTTCAGTAGTTCCTGAGATTACCCCCTACAACGTCACAACGTCACAAACTCACAAACTTTACCTCTTTATAATATTAGTATAGATTGTTGTATACTACGTATATTATTTTTTTCTTAGTTTTATTTTAGGCAATCAATCTTCTAGTAAAGTATTGCTGCTATTGACGAGTAGGTAATTATATTACAAGTTTCTTACAAACATTTTAATGAACGAACAAGATGATGGCCCTCTTTTTAGAAGTTTCCAGGGAGTTTTTGTGGTAAGTCAGAATCCATACTCCGTGGTATTATTTCCCATCCACTTCACTTATGCACAATAACCAAACTATATTACGTAAAACACCACCAATATTACAAAATATAGGGCCAAATAACACAAGATTATAAATAAAATATGAAATCCACTACAACAATTTTCAAGATCCCGCCAAAATATCCTATATTATCTTGAATCATTTCGTAGGCTGTTTGATTTTTTAAATTGTTGTTTTATCATTAATACTTAGCCTCTATAAAAGTTTTACCGGTTTTAATTTACCTCTGTTAAATTTTATCATTCCCGTTTAATCCCCATGGTCTTAGCCTCTGACTAGGTGTAACTTTTGATAGAATCGGTTGAGACCGTTGACTAATTAATCATGTAAGAACGACGGACACTTCAATTGTATTTACATGGATAGCTTCTCTGTTATTATTACTGTTCTCTACATAGTACGGTATTCCAAGTTATTTACTTTGTTTATTGTAATAAATATAGGTCCTTTGTTTAATGCTGACGATCCGTTTTACTCAGAATTGGCATTTGTAAAGCTATGCGATACAATCGTGTCGTTACAGTTAAGCTAAATCCAATTTCAGCCGTACCTAATATTTTTAGCTATTGTTCAAGATCTTTAAATTTGTACATGTAAAATATGACGACCATAACTAAAAACCTTATAAACGGCAAAATTTGATCTTCGTTCTCTATGTATAAAAATTGGAAACCTTATAAAAATTAAACATATTGAATATAATGAATGTAACGACTCAATCAATTAGATTAGTTAAATTTCCCATAAGTGTAGGTATAGGTTTCGTCTCTATGTTCCTGTCACATATATTCATAAAATACTACTCGGCGGTATTCTTTTTCCACTGGTAACACAAATCGATATCAGAGCCCATACCTAACAAATTTCATGAAAAACCATTTAACAACAAAATAATTTATATTCGATGTCAAAGAATGATCTCGGCGGGGTTCCAAGATACCGGGCCGTTTTGTTTTTGCCACCGGTCGCGTCCTACTTGCCGTCAGGGTTGCCAGGTGTCTTTCTCTTTCGTCAAAATAAAAAGTGCTGAAAGATAATATATCCTATTACTATAAATATATTGTTCCGCATTGTTATTAAGTACTAGTTGTGCTCGTGACTTCGTCTACGTGAAACCTTATGTAAAAAAACAGCGATTAATAAAGTCAGTTAATAATGTAATGTATTAAGTCTCCTTACTTATCTACTTTTCTTTCGTTCTTAAGTCGCGCCGTCGTCAAAAGTACGATAACTTTTGATGGAGTAAACCGATTTTAATGAAATCAAGACTAAATATTACTTGAGGTTATGCTTTATGATTTTCTTGCTGTGAGGTTTTATCATGAACGCAGTACTTCAGCATGCGTGTTCAAACAAACATACAGATATTTCTAAAAATGATTGAAATGTATTTTATTACTTATTCCGATACACCTGCAAAATTTTTTTTCACAAAAATCTAATTTTTATTTATATTCTTATTATATGTATAGAATATGTTAGCACAAGTCTTATTGTATTACGTTTTACCTACTAATTTACCTGAAAGCACTTTAAACGAGCACAAGTGCTGCCCTCTAACAAAAAACCGGAGTACGTTTGAATCTCGCAACTTGCAAACTGTTCTGAGCGTAACTGCGTTAAAAGAAATCAATTATAAAATCTATAACAAACCGTAATAAAACCTAGTGCTAGGGTAGTCTAATGTCCTGTTAACAGGATCAGCGAGCTAAGCCACAAACTCAGTCGAGGTATCCCGAAGATAAGGATCTCCATCTGCTGGTGAGTGGTGGATACATGCCCACATTTTTTTTCCTATACATATATGTATATACTATAGGGTGGTTTTTTTTTGCGACTATTTTTTTTTCTTTACTCCATTGACGGAATATCGTTCGAACTATTAAATAATTCCCACCGCGGCTCCTAATTCCAATTTTAAGACTCCTAAATATTATTTTCTCATTTAATTAACACGATGTTTTTTCTTAAAATATTTATACTTGACATTTCATCAAAATTCTTTACCATAAAATGAGAGGACCTTCTTCTTCAAAACCCTAGAGCAAATATTTAATCTTTATGTATCTTCAGTAAAAATTTTTATAGTCGATTTTCACTCAAAAATTTGGTTTTTCGACTTTTTCTCCAAATCTATTACTTGACGCCAAAATTGCAAAACCTCTTTTAAATTTAATTTCCTACAACACCAAGCTTTATTAAATTAAAAAACCGATTAACTATTTATTCAATTTTTATTTTTTATTATTTTACAACAAAAAAATTATTTATATCAGTAGATGAAATTAACTTAAAGCAAAAACATACTAATATATTTAAACAAAACTTAATATATTATAATTTTTTTCTCTTAATGTCAAAAACAAAAAAAAAATTGCAATAAAATAATTAATTCGTGTTTTCTTAACTTTAATCAAATCTTTTTCAAAGACAATTTATTTTTCAGCTGCTGTCATCTTATCTTGTAGGATTTCTCCAAGGCCTTAGCATTTTGCGTCAAGTCAATAGATTTGAAGCAAAAACCCAATTTTTAGTGAAATCGACAAAAATTTTTTACTACCAATACATCAAAGATTAAATATTTCTACTAGGCTTTTAAAGAGACCCTCTACAATTTCTTTCTATGTCAAAAATTTTATGAAATGTCTCCAAGCAAAATATTTTAAGCAAAAAACATTATTTTTACGTGTAATTAAATAAAAACTTTAAATTCATTTAGCGAGACTTAAAATTGAATAAGAACCGCCTTTGTGGGTTTTTAATTTAATAGTTCCAATCCGTCAATGAGAAGAAAAATCGCAAAAAAAACCACCCAATATACTAGTTATGGCCGCGGTTTTATACGCCAGTATTATACAGGAGGTAATTATTCTTGCCTTGTATTTTTATCATGTACTCATATTTTACGATTAATAAAAGTATTCTTGGTAATTTTTTTATAGCCCATAAATTGTGGAATGGTATGGAAGGTATATACTTATCTCGTATAAAATCTTGATTATAATCGAAGGAGAATAAATATATTCATAACTTTAGTTTTTTTATGAGTTTTAAAGTATTATTATTAATTTTTATTACCGAACCATTTGAAGAGTATATAAAACTCCATTAAAAGTGTTCAAAGCCTTTTTATGTTATATATATATATATAATTATGTGTCGTTTCCTAATTCTTATTATCGATCAGTGTTTTCTATAATAACTTTGAAAAAATAAAACACATATACAGAGACAGATCTAGAGATTTATCAATATTAATATACATATATAGTAATTTATAATAATCTAGCGGGCCCGGCAGACGTTGTCCTACCCTCATTATAAAAAAAACCATTACAGATTACATATCAAAACGTTCCTCATGAATCACTTTATACACTGGTGAAAACCGCATAAAAATCCGTTCAGTAGTTTTTGAGTTTAACCCGAACAGACAGACAGACAGACGCGGTTGGGGACTTTGTTTTATACTATGTAATGATATTGGTCAAATTAATTAAAAGTAATTTCGCTAATTGAAATGCAAAAAAATCTTAAGTGGAGAGACAGCGTCTTGTTAAACTGAACTTACGAAAGACTGAGTTGTGTCTAAATGCGGATATACAGTGACCTGATAGTGTTTATTTATTTTCCATAGCTCAATGATGTGGACTAATGATAATGATGTTATAGACTTTCCTCTTTCTATTTTATGTGCTAAATTTAATTAATTATTCGAAATTAAACAATATGTAAATGTATTTTTAAAACGCAACGCAATACGATGTGTCGACATCAGACGTGTACCGTGCACTTTAATATAGCACGGTACAACCACGACACGCCACCTGTTTCAATAGTCAGTTTACTTTATTTATTTAATCTTGTGGCTATAGATAGTATCCATCTTTATTAATTGATTACTCTATTTGTCGCTGCGAGGTTCAATTTATGTGGAACAGTGCAGCGGACAAGAATGTGTTACTCTTTAGCAGCACTCGGGGAGCGCGTGCAGGGGAATGAGAGGTACACTTCCTGCGGACGCGGCAGTAACATCAGCCCCCCAAAATAAAAAGTGAGATCGTCCCGTAAAGCGTTTTTTTTTAACTGGAGAATCTTTGTGATCTCGAGTCGAGCTTAAAACACATTCTGAGGAATCAGTTTTAGTTAATGGTGTAGAAGTCTGTACATGTTTAATGTGGTTTTTTTATTCCCCCCTTTATTTATTTTCTTTTTTGATAATAATAATTGTTGTCACTTATTAATCAAAATATATTTATAATATACCCCACTCTCTCTCCTCTCCCTCTTTTTTATTCCCTCTTTTATGAGGGGGATGTGTTTGGGGGCGAGAAGCGAATAATATAAATTATTTTTCTTTTCTTTCTTTCTACTTCTTCTTTTTTTTTTTTTTTTTTTTCCCTTCCTTTTTTTTTTCCTTTCCTTTCGGTTTATTTTTCTTTTAAATAATTTCAATAAAAATGTTTATTCCCGATGAAATTTATTTTTTTTTTCTTTTTTTTAAAATATTTAATTTTTTTTTAAGGGGGGTATTTATTTTTTTCTTTTTTTTTTTTTTTTTTTTTTTTTTTTATTTTTATTATTTATAATTCTCCAAAAATTTTTTTTTTTTTCACCCCCTTTTCCCTCAAAATATTCCCCCCTAATTTTTCTCCTTTCCTTTTCCCCCTTTTTTTTTTTTTTTCCCCTTTTTATTTTTTTTCTCTCTTTCTCCCCCCCATTCCCTCTTTTTCTTTTTTTTTTTTTTCCTTTTTTTTTTCTTCTTTTTTTTTTTTAATTTATTTCTCCCCCCCCCCAAAAAATTCCCCCCCATTTTTTTTTTTCTTTTATCTTTTTTTTTTTTTTTTTTTTTTTTTTTTTTTCAACTCTTTCTCCCCCCTTCCTCCCCTTTTTATCCCCGGTTTTTTTTTTTATTATTTTTTTTTTTTTTACATTTTTTCAAAAAATTTTTCCATTTTTAACTTTTAGTTTTTTACCCCTTTTTGGGTTTTTTGTTTTAAAAGTCTTTTTTAGTGAGTGATATTTTGCGTTGGTGATGTCTGTAGTTTTCTCTCCTCTTTATTCTCTAAAACAATTATTTCTGTATTTTTTAAATATTATATATATATATATATATATATATATGTTAAAAAATTAAACCCAATCGAGTTTCTTGCCGGTTCTTCTCGTTGACTGGGTTGGTTGTCCGAACCGGTGGTAGTTTTGACATTCTTAAGCACCTTATCAGGGCCTAAATTGAATAAAGTACTTTTAATTTTGTATATTTCCAAAGACAGATCTGGCAACCCCAATTATACGCGGATTAGTTGTTTGCACCGCGATTGACCTAATTACTTTTATTAATCGTTATTTATCTGTCGAGGTGAGAATCAAGCAGTCACGGTTACGAGCGCGGTGGGAGGCTGACAGGGATATTAGATTTGTCGATCATGGTTCAATGACTCGAAAAAATGCTGCTTTAAAATGTTGATTGCTTACCACCACCTTAATCTCTATCCTTATCATTGGTATTATGTACTCATTACATTATTCGTATTTGGTGGTTGCACGCCTGTTAAGTTCTATTTTTCTTACTATTAAAATTCCCCAAAACAAATATATACGTATACTAGCTGATACGGCCACGCGTTGCTGTCGCTCAGTTATTACACGTTGAATTGAATAAAACACGTGCACCACAGAATAAACTGGAGTTGGAAAACAAATTCAAAATTAAAACGTGCCATCTATGAGATATCTATAACAGTCGGTCCTACAGTTTTCTGTAAACAAACTAATTTAAAGCGTCATCTGTTCGGGACTGATGAAACTTAGAATTAATAACAGTAAGCAACATTGACAATAATTTAATTTGTAATTAAAATATATTGAGGCCATTAATCGAAATATAAATTATCCTGTCTCTCTTTCATGAAAATTGGTTGAGTAGTTTCGTAGTTTATCTGGGACAAATATCACGTCAATTGATTTTTATATTTTTTGATTTAAAAAATGTTAATAAAAAAATCCTTGACTTGACTATATACCTAAAACTTCCTCATAAATCACTTTGTCTACTAGTGAAAACCGCATGTAAATCCGTTCAGTAGTCTTGGAGTTTATCACGAACAGACAGACAGACGTGGCTTTGTTTTATAATAATTAGTGATATACCTGCTACAACAGACGATACTACGCAATGTGCTTTTTATTTTTGCATAACAATATATGAAGTCGATTTGTTATATTATAGTTTAGTATTTAACTAGCGGGCCCGGCAGACGTTGTCCCGCCCTGATTATGAAAAAATCCTTGACAAATTATATACTAAAACGTTCCTCATCAGTCGCTCTATCCACCGGTGAAAACCGCATAAAAATCCGTTCGGTAGTTTTTGAGTTTATCGGGAACAGACAGACAGACAGACGCTGTAGGGAACTTTGCTTTATACTATGTAATAATGAAATGATGTATACTTACTAACAAAACAATAATACAAAAACAAAACAAAATAGACCCACATCAAGTAGTACAAATTTTTTGTGTATTTTTTTTTAAAGTACCATTTATAAAATGAAGCAAATAAACTTGAAACTAGGCATGTCTATGAACCTTTATCAATATTTTAACTGACAGTTTTAGTGTTACTAGTGGGCGCCCAGTGGTCGACATTCGACCATAGTTCATTGAATTTTTAAAGTTTGAACTTTATTAGGGTTCTTTTATCAAAGGGTATTATAACCTCTATAATCAAAGGCTTTCATCATGCCTACTCAGTTATTTGCCACTTTTTTTCAATTATATAAACATAAAAAAAATCGATGTCTAAATGAAAATTGAAATTAATTATAAATTTGAAACAAAAAACAGGCGGTTACATAAGGTGGTAAGGTTCTTAAATACTAAGTAAACATAACTTTACGAAAATAAAAAAAAATTATCGGACTCCCTCATGACACAATTTTCAATTAATTTTACACGACACCATGGGCGCGTGGTATTTCTGGGTGATATTGAATTAAATATAGTCTATACATTATGAGGAATAGTGATATGCCCTGTATCATCATTTGGAAAAGTAATGGATACACAATAGAATCAAATTATGAATCCAAAACAAAGATGTTTATAATACTACCATTAACTTTTGAAAATGAATTCATTTTTGTGCATAATTCATCATCAAACTGTACTAAATATAATTGCTACATCAAGTTGAACTGCATCATTGTAACCGCGGAGATATAAGTCATGGATTACTTTCATGACCAAACAAATTTTCTTACTTTGATTTTACAAAGTATTTTTCGCTCATTTTTTATTGAATCATCATTTGAGTACACCATAAAGAAATACTAAAGATTAAAATATTGACATTGACTTTGGAAATATTGCTTTACTCTTATGGCAACATGAAGCAAAGTGAAAGCAGTCTGTCACATAAAAATTTTGATATTCAATAAAACCAAAGAGAATAATAATTATTTCAGTAGTTCCATAAATTTACTAAAGATAAATTATTTATCAATTAATATTATGTGTATTATGAATTTACATATTATATTATTCTAAAATTAACCTACAATTTGACCAGTTGATTTCAAAGGGCATATTGTAAGGCATGCAACGTCAGTCATGTTAAAAATATTTAAAAGGTAATTGGAACGTAAGAAGGTTGAAGGATGTTCGAAACGTCTTTTTCATTTACATATATGTTGTGTAAAATTCAAGCAGTAGTGTGAGTAATGTATATTTTAATTAATTTAATATGATTGTAATGCATTTTATATAAAAAATAGCTTTGTGCACTTCTCTGCCATATAAACTTTAACTATGCCAAATTTCAAGTTCATCCGTTCACGCAATTTTCTTAAAAAGGGATACAAAGATTTGGCTTCACGTATTAATATATATGATTTTTAAATGGCCTGACAAGAAAGTTGAATTGTTTGAAATGAATATAGATATTTTTAAACACTTGTTTTTCCTAAGCCATTTAAACGTTCTCCTCAAATATTACTATGTTTTGCTGTGGTATCACTCTTGATAATTGTGCCAGGTATTTGGAATCAGGAAGAGACTGCAACTAGAGCTGTAGAGTGTTGCTCCAAGAGGGAGCAGAATCTTAGAAATCGGTCGCAATACGCATGCGTGTCGCGTCGAACTATTCGAAATGTCTAGAATCTTTCGAGAGGCAAGTAGATATGGTCTGAGGTTGTAACACTCTAAACCTAGAAAAATAATGGTTCTCAAGTACATCTGCCGGAACAAACCTATATATTCGGCTGCAGATTTTCCACTTGGGAGTGGTAGCTAGACAGACATTCTATGTCTGTACAATGATGAAACCCATCACAATATTTTTCTTCACCGAGAATGCAAGCTTTGCAGAGGTGCCCGAAAACGTTATTATACTAATCTATCAATTTTATAATTACTTCAAATTACTTTGATATCATTTTTTTAATTTTTTTTTTATCGACTGTTTTTAAGCGACGGCGGTTTGACGTTTATTAATATTTATAATGTAACTTAACACGGGTGAACTCGCGACCGGTTACTAGTCTATATAAATATTATTAAATCTTTCAGTACGAGGGATATTATCTTAAGTGAATACATATTGCATATTTTGGTAATTTCAACTAACATCAGCATCAAATTAGCATTACTTAATTATCACATAAGTTAAATTACAGATTAAATGATAATTGGCGCATACAATCGCATATAATAATATAATATATATTACGTATAATCTCATGTAACTTAAAATTGAAGTTTATTTTTTATATTTAAACTAGCGGGCGCGGCAGATGTTGTCCCGCCCTGATTATGAAAAAATCCTTGACAAATCATTACATAGTATAAAACAAAGTCCCCTACCGCGTCTGTCTGTCTGTCTGTTCGCGATAAACTCAAAACTACTGAACGGATCTTTATGCGGTTTTCACCAGTGGATAAAGTGATTCACGAGGAACGTTTCGGTATATAATTTGTCCAGGATTTTTTTTATAATCAGGGCGGGACAACGTCTGCCGGGCCCGCTAGTTATATACTAAAACGTTCCTCGTGAATCACTCTATCCATTGGTGAAAACCGCATGAAAATCCGTTCGGTAGTTTTTGAGTTTATCGCGAACAGACAGACAGACAGACGTGGTAGGGGACTTTGTTTTATACTATGTACTGATAATGATATAGATAATTCAATGACAATGAAGTCGTTAGTGTTTTTATGTAATATTTGATGTTTATATTATTTATTTATTTCGTATCTCTTAATAAACTAAGTGAAAAATTACATTTTCATCTTACGTCTTCCTTCGCTCGCTCTTTAACAGAATTATGTTAGAGCTAGCTATAACAATTGTGACATCCGTACTCATCACGTAATATACGTGCGTATATGTATATCTACCACGGAGAGTGCTCTAAAGAACTGTTTGGACTGAAACCTACTGAATACCTGCTGCTGAGTTGCGTTACAAAACGATTTGTCACAGACTGAAATTTCATCAGTGTCATCTCGATGATTAGAAGTCGTCCACTGTGCGGTTCTCACGTTCGTTTTTTCCGCGTTCGTCTGTTCTGTGAAATGAACCCCCTTCTTAAGGGCCGGCAACGCATCTGTGATTTCCCTCGTGTCGCAGGTGTCCATGGGCAATGGTGATCATTTACCATCACGCGACCCGCATATTATTAGAGCCACGCTGAAACTATTACTGGTTTCAGCATAAATGGGTCGGCTCGCCCGGGGTAGTACCACCCTCTCACAGAAAACCGACGTGAAGTAACAGTGCTTGCATTGTTGCGTTTCGTTCGGTCAGTGAGAGCGCCACCCCCCCCCTCCCCTTCCACTTTCCTCTTCCCTTCCTCCCCCCCCTACACAGGCTGCAACGCACTTCGACTCCCCTGTGTTGTATGCATGCGGTGGTACCTACCGTACCCCCTTTCTTTCCTCCTTGTATAAAAAAATCGTTTGTCACCAATGGTATAAAAAAATCGCTTCTGCGCAGTTACATTTAGGACTACTTGAAAAAAAAATCTTTTCTCATGAGGTAGTAGATAAGTGGTATTGATATTGTAGAGGTAACTTTAATCTGTCTGTTTGTTCTGCCTATACGCTGGAATCAAATTTTTTTTTTAAATACTTTACTGTTTTTCTAGAGAATAACACCGAAAGGAAAGGGGAAATTATAAAAAAGTCAATAAATGTCAAGAACGAGACACGATCGCGTGAGAAGTTTCACAATAATTCGCGTACTACCTTGAACCCGTGCCAGATATAAGCCCTGCGGTAACAAATTCCCCAAAATTACAACCGAGTACGCTCCGTGCCGTTTGCGAAAAAACACGGCTGAGCAATTTGTACCGATTATTATTATTTTTTTCATCTTACTGTGTGGCATGTCTTCTCATGTCGCAAGAAAAGCGAACTATATTTACTCACACGTACTGTCTGTCCGTTTGTGTATGATTATCGTTTCTGCGAACATGCACGATCTTATTCGACTTCGTATCGTATTCAAGGGGTCCATGCCAGCGAAAATAATATCTGGGAATCAACGAGTTGCCAATTGGGATCGACAATAGTGAATTTCATTTAAGCTAGTCGTGAGGTGAATTTTACCATTCTATATAATATAGAATGTGTTGCGTTTGTACTTCAGTAAATAGTATTACTTCTTTACAATATACATATAAGTAAATAATTTTAAAAAATAATAAAAAAAAAACATCCAAAAAAAAAAAGTATATTCTTTTAAAAGGCCGGGACCCCCCTTTTGACCCCCCCGGGGTTGCTAGGGTTTTTGGAGGCGGGGGATCCCTTACCCCCGGAGGACCTCTCTTTTCTTTTTCCCCCTATAATATAAAAAAAAGGTAAGTGTTTATAGAAATTGATGAAGATATGCGAGCTAGATTCAGACAATTCCATGATTAAATGCATCCGTCAATCAGGAGAAAATTCCTGATCGATGATGGAATGAACTTATACAAGAAATGTAATTTGAATGATAGCATTGAATTATTATTTATACAATGGAATTCATTGTAGAAAATTATTTTATTTATAATACCTAATTAGATATTAGATTTCATTTAGCAAGCAATTCGCTTTGTGATTAGATTCAAAATTATCAAAGATACGGGGATTACATAATGCAGTAAAAATTGGTAAGTGGTCTACGGATAAAAAGTGCGAGGACCATTATTGATACACAAGGTTAATAACAGGCAACAGGTTTCTGCCAACACTTATCTGACTATACCTGATGTATAGCGTAAGTGCAAAAGCATAGAATCCGATGAAGATCGTGAATGATAAAATAAGTAGCTGTCAATCATATTCACATCTCGTTTTATCTCTCGTGAGCTTTAATCTGACTGTTTTGTTTTCACATTCCATTTCCTAATATTTCTTTTAGTTGATAGAGTTGTATATTCAAATTCAAGTAAACAATAGATGTGTCTTGAATGTGTCGTAAATATTTCATCTAGATTTAACTAAAGCTTCACCATATTTCGTTCTAGTTTCTTCTATTCTAGTGTTTGTTGAGAATTTTTGATAAGTTTTTCTTTGTTAAATCTTGTAGGTAGATCACGTTCTGTAACTCAAGTTTGAAGGTTTTACTGTTATATTCGTTACATTTTGAAATACATTGTTTGAAGGTAAAACAGTTACCAGAACTTGATTGTTAAGGCTTCTCTGATTAAACTTTTCTTTGTGAGTTTTTCCCCGTCAAGTTTTGCAGAAACCTTAACATTGTTTAGGAAGTACGGAGCTGCGATGTGGAAGTTTTAAGTTCACGGGTTGACGAAGCCTTGTTAAATCCTTTCTACGATTTATGTTCCAATCTGATATGAGAATTAAAATCGGCTTTCGAAAATTCGTGTGATATATTGTAATAACTGAGTATGTAATTATAGGGAGATCTGTGTCTGCTATGATTTAACAACCTAGTTGGCTATTGTCGTGGATGGCATAATAATAATCGCTGTGGGCCAATCCATCAATCTGCGTTTTTTTATTACTGGTGGTCAAAAGTCGACCACAATTCATTTTTTTTAATACGCTACGCCTGTCGGATTTTGTCTTGTCTTGATAATAAAAAAAAAAACTAAAATTCAACCGCAGCCCCACCTACAGGGTCCAACTCTGAATCTAAACCATTCTTAATCCGCCTGAACACTCACAAAATTTTTTATCAAAATCTGTTCACCCGTTTAGGAGTTCAGTCACATACACACGAACATAAGAATTATATATATGTACTAGCGGGCCCGGCGCACGTTATCCCATCCGCGCCCTGATAATCAAAAAAACCTTGACGAATTATACATCTAAAGCTTCTTTATGAATAACTTTTTCTAATGGTGAAAACCGCATGAGAATCCGTTCAGTAGTTTTTGAGTTTATCGCAAACAGACAGACTCGACAGAAGATTTTTTTAATAATATGTAAAGATATAGATTCATAGTGCGGGCAAAGTTACGCCACTGTGCCCGATGTAATGTATAGTACAATCTTAGAACGGTGGACATCAAGAGATCGAGAGCACATCGCCGGTCGTCGCTGTCATACTGACATGCAACCCTCTCGCCTGTTGGGTACAAACCGGCTGATACCCCAAGCACGAGATACTAAAGGAGACTTACTACAACGTAGTGGTCTACAAACCGCGGGCCGCATGCGGCTCTTTTACTCCTTAGTTGCGGTTCTTCCACAAAGTGTTTAGTGCAGACACAGAATGTCATCGCTCGCGAAAAAAGACATTCAGCAAAAGCATGCTCGAGAGTGTACTTTTAATCCTAATTATTTCCGTAAAAATATCACTAGTAAAACAAAGCTTAAGTTTAAAAAAGCCTCTTTTGGGTGACGAGTTTGCTGACCACTGCTATAACGTAACGTATTTGTGTTGACAAGTTAAGGATTGACAGACACTTATCACCCAGTGGAGTATATATTTAAAATGAGACGAATTGCGATCGTACACAAATCTCGGATAAAAGGAAACTTGTCCTTGTATATACATGATTCATAGTAAAGATCGGTGGCCGGTGAGACGGGAGCCGCGAGATTTGAGACACGGGTCCATCGCATCGGCGAGTCCGTTGACTCGACTGTGTTTCAACGTGCGTTATTCACTCGTCGCTGAGGTCGTTCACCCCTCCCCCCACTCACACCCCCTCTTCATCCTCGGCACAGCTGATTGTCTGATCACGCTCCCTCCCATTTTTGAGAATTGTTTTTTTTTGTTTTCGTTTTTTTTATTTCGACCCCTGGACTGTCTAAAGCCAAAAATAAATTAACTAAGCTCCATACAAAAGAACAAATCTACATTGAGGCACAGCTCGACAGACTTTTGGCATCATAATCTTAGAAGAAATACCTGATTTGTTATGATTATCATAATGTTTATGTAAAATGTATTTTAAAATTATTTTTTCATTTGCACGATCTTTTTTGCTAAAATAGACAACAATAATATTAAATAAAAAAAGCTTATGTTTATTTATATGACCTCTTAAAAATTGAAATTAAGAGCGGTCCTTTGGACAGATTTTATGTTTGAATATATCATATGATAATTTGGGATGACAACGAAAAAAAAATGGATTTTTTAACATGCCCAGATACCGATTAATATAGTACAAGCTATGCTTACTTTGACACCATATTTACGTAAGATAGACGGACGGTTCGACCAAGAACTGAGACTTCGTGAATCATTAAGGAAAAAGTTTCAGGAATTTAATATTTTACTTTACCTTACGATATATCCTTGTATATATGATTGATGTTCGGTAAAACTTGGATAACTTTGAAGTTGTAAACAATTGACACACTGATATCATGGAATATTCTCCATTGAACAATTTGCTTAGGTAATACTCTTAGGTTTTACAATGAACTAAGTGTTACAGTTTTACGTTACGATATGTTTAAGGATCAAAAAGCAAGTTCTATTGTCGAAAGGGTGGGGTATGTTGTAAAGAGGTCAAGTTTGTGAGGTTGTAGGGGGTAATATCTGCACCTACTAATTTTGAAAATTCTTTTACCAATAGATAGCCACGTTATTTGTGAGTGTCATAGGGTTACTAACCCGAAAAATGAAAAGACTTTTTTGTGGAAGTCAGATTTGTAAAGTAAGTAGGTGAAAAAACGGTCGAACGAAAACGTTTCTTACGAACGCTGCCTTAACGATGAGAGATATATAATTGAGTTCTAGAGAAAAGTTGTAGAGCTTGATGATGCCTACAAAAAAGTCATGGATAGCATATATCTAACTTTTATATTTAAGTCACAAAATGTAGTTGTTTATAAAAAAAAGAATTTAATTGTTAACTGATGTTTATTGGTCATATTATCAACAACAACTATGAATTCTTATCAAAATACATAGCACTCGGTAGGTACTAACCGAATCACACACATAATTTCATCACAAGTAAAAATGTTTACCGCCCAACGAAGTGAAGACATGTCAGCTAGTGTCAATGATATAGTGATGTCTGAAAGTGACTCCTTCTCTCTACATACTTTAAAAGTTATAATGTAGGATGAGTGCAGTGATTTTCCAAATCACTGGTAGTGTTTTAACGTTTGTAAACGACTTGTAAGGGCCAAAATTTAATAAAGAAACTTTGGTTTTTGAAAATGACAGTGGATTATTCATTACACTTACCTCGAATAACCTCGAGAGCAGTTTTAAAGGTCATTTTTAATATTAACCCTTTATCGCAACAAATATTCGGAAGTTTATGAAGGCATGTTGTATGTGTACATCAGATTTGCGAAGGTTTTTCTAGCTATTCTAGAAGTACATAAATATAAATAATAGGATACCATAGAGAAAATGGAACAATTTTTCATTGTATTCTGTATTTCACATTCCAAACTAAGAGATCTGAGATCGATATACTCATTTTTAAAGTGGAATCTTCTTTAGGCGCGTTGAGCGGTATTTTTGCTAGAAGATAAACTTATGGTTTCGCGTAAGCATCATGCTAGTAAGCGTGACCGACAGTATTGCGCTAGCGCGGCTTGTGTCCAACTAGCGACGCGTAACAAAAATATTGCACGTGTCTTGGAATAAGTAAATATGTATGTACATTTTAATTATTTTTAGAAATGTCTATCTGTCTGTCGGTTTGTTTGTTTGATGGCGCATCACTACTAAAGGACTGCGTTCACGATAAAACCTCAAGAAAATCAGAAAGCATATCTTCCAGTAACATTTAGTCTTTCTTTCATTATAATTGATTCGGTCTCAACAGTTACTGTAATTTTGATGAAGACGCGACTGTAAGTACGAGAGAAAAGTAGATAATTTACTTAATACATTCAGGTGACCTTAATGATAGCTATTTTTTGCATAAAGTTTCACGCGGACAAAGTCGTGGGCACAGTTAGTATATAATATATGTATATATTTAAGGTACTGAACTGACTATTATGCTCAACACACAAATGCCATTCTTTAACAGGCGTCAAACTCGCGATCTCTCGTCTCAATAGTAGGGTTGAATAATCAATCGCGAGGTATATAAATTCTCTACTCCGTATATATACACACATCAAAAAAGTCTAAGCAACATGCGTGATATTACAAATTTTACCATTTATATTAATTAATTTATAATTATTACTCAAACAAAGTGCGTAGGTAAGTAAACTTTTTTGTTATTGATGACATACTGGCTGGTTGTAAAAAAAAAATTGATTATGTTTTGTTTTTCATAATATTCAAATGACTGCGAATTTGTTTGAATTTAAGTGCGTTTTAATTGCTACGTTTAGTCTTGATTTTCTAATTTTACCAACCATTTAAATAAAGTTAGCGACAAAATTGAATTGTTAGATATTCTTTACGTCATGAAGCGACGTCATTTGATGGCAGATGAAATGCAAAGAGCTGTAGGGATGTTGCAAACGGGAAGTAATCAATCTCAGGTATCTCGACATTTTGGCATTCATAGAAGTGTTATTTGTCGTCTTTGGCAGCGCTACAATAATACAGGAGAACCCGCTGAACAGCATCCAGGCCGTAAAAGGAGTACAACCACTCGGCAAGACCGGTACATACAACTGTGCAAGACGCCAGCCGATGTTAACCGCTCGAGAGATAAGTTTGAGGCTACAAATTTCAAGTGGTGTTAATGTAAGTCCACAAACTGTGCGAAATCGACTGCATGAGTACGGCCTACGAGCTCGACGCCCAATCAGATGCCCACCGATACGTCACGGGAATCGCGCTCGTCGATATGAATGGTGTAGAGAACGCATAACATGGACCCAGGAATAATGGGATAAAATTATGTTTTCCGATGAGTCGCGATTCGGGTTTAAGCCTGATACAAGAAGGGTGCGAGTGTATCGTCGGCCCGGAAATACTGAAAGGCTCAGGTGCGTTCAGGAAGTTTATCCATACAGCGGCTCAACAGTTATGTTATGGACGGGTATTATGAAGAACAGGCGAACTGAGCTCGTGTTTGTAAATGGAATCATGAATGCTGAAAATTACATTGAGGATATTCTCAGACCTTATGTCTACCCATTTGCACAAACCTTTGGCTCCGATTTTAGGTTAATGCATGACAATGCGCGTTCACCTACAGCTCGGCGAACCAGTGAATACTTTGCAACGGAGAACATCCGGGTATTGCCCTGGCCTGCACAATCCCTAGATCTCAACCCCATCGAGCACGCATGGGACATGCTTCAGAGACGTGTTTTGAAGGACTTGGACGGAGCGACAACAACCCAACAGCTGAAGGATTTGCTACAATTCCATTGGGAGCGAATACCACAAGATGACATAAACAGTCTCATTAATTCAATGAATAATCGTTGCCGACAAGTTCTGAATAGCAGAGGAGCCCATACTTTGTATTAAATTGTTCTATTCTTTCACAATAAATACATTTTCTTTAGAAATTTCATTTTGTAAGAAAAAAGTTTAGTTTCTTATGTATCTTAGTTTCTACAGTATATTCTAATATTATTCATTTCTGTTATTAAAAGAACTTATAAAGACAATATTTTTACATCATAGAACCCTAAAGATATTATTTTAAAAATAAAATACAACGTTATAATGTGAAGAACCATCCTAAAATTTAAATTAGTACATGTTGCTTAGACTTTTTTGATGAGTGTATATCGTAATGTATTATTATTATAACCAACCAACGAAATTATGTTCGAGAACCTTCCAAATATGAGATTACGCTTTAAAAGGGCTTATGACCTGTTCATAAATCGTTTTCTTATTGCTCTATGTTAAATGATGTCATTTTAAAATAAAACCCTGTTTCGTGTATCGTTAAAATTAACGTAAACATTGGTGCGCTGCCATGTATTTCAAACAAGAAGATGATTGTCAACCCGCCATATTGCTTCACGTTTCCCATGCAGCTTTAATAAAATACCGATCAGGAAAACAATAACACGTGCAAATTATGCTGAACGTCACGTGATCGGATATAAATTTGTATATTTATATCAAGAGTTTGTTTTTTCGTTATGGAATCTGCCTATGTAGCCAGTTTCGCGAATGTCAATGACAAATATACGTTTTAAACTTAAACCAAATATTCAGTGTAGCCTAGAATAATTTAAAGATATTATTTTGAAACCCAGCTGGCGGCACATTGAAGTACGATCGACACAAGATGTTTGTCGCTTATTTAAAAGTACTGTGACCATATCCAAATATGTTATATTTTTACAGTAATTTACATTATTTATGTCATCTATACTAATACTAATAATATTATAAAGAGGTAAAGTTTGTGAGTTTGTGGGTTTGTGAGTTTGTGGGTTTGTGAGTTTGTGACGTTGTGGCGTTGTAAGGGGTAATCTCAGGAACTACTGGTCCGATTTGAATAATTCTTTCAGTGTTATATAGCTCATTCATCGATAATGGTTATAGGCTATATATCATCACGCTAAGGCCAATAGGAGCGGAGCACAAATGAAAAATGTTTCAAAATCGAGAAGTTTTTTTTCTTTTTGAGAGCTTCTGCTGTGTGTCAGCGTTAGCCCAGAGTAGTAACTATTACTACGCGGACGAAGTCACGGGCAGGGGCTATAATCTATATACTAATATTATAAAGAGGTAAAGTTTGTGAGTTTGTGACGTTGTGGCGTTGTAAGGGGTAATCTCAAGAACTACTGGTCCGATTTGAATAATTCTTTCAGTGTTATATAGCTCATTCATCGAGAATGGTTATAGGCTATATATCATCACGCTAAGGCCAATAGGAGCGGAGCACAGATGAAAAATGTTTCAAAATCGAGATGTTTTTTCTTTTTGAGAGCTTCTGCTGTGTGTCAGCGTTAGCCCAGAGAACTATTACTACGCGGACAAAGTAGCGGGCAGGGGCTATAATCTATATACTAATATTATAAAAAAAGTAAAGTTTGTGATGTTGTAGGGGGTAATCTCAGGAACTACTCAACCGATTTTGACAATTATTTTACCAATATAAAGCCACGTTATTTATGAGTGTCATAGGCTACATATCATCACGCTAAGACCAATAGGAGCGGAGCAACAATAAAAAATGTTTTAAAATCGGGGTATTTTTTCCTTTTGAGAGCTTCCGCTGCGTCTTAGCCCAAAATAACTATTCCACGCGTGCAAAGTCGCGCGCAGAAGCTATTAACTAATTATATTATCTATAATCTATACTTATATTATAAAGAGGTAAAGTTTGTGAGGTTGTAGGGGGCAATATCTGGGGAGTCGGAGAAAAATGGTCGAACGAAAACGTTTCTTACGAACGCTGCCTTAATTATGAGATATATATGATCGAGTTCTAGAGAAAAGTTGTAGCTTGATAATGCCTATTACCGCCCAACGAAGTGGGCACGGGTCGGCTAGTATTTCTAATAAGAATAAAAACATTTTTATATAGTTGTTGTGGTTAGCAGTACAATTTTGATAATTATTGAGTAATATGTAATGCGATTATCTACTCATTTGAAACGAATAGTATATTAAAAATACTAGTGGCCACTTTTGACTTTGTCTGTATTCCTCTCTATAAATAATGGCACGATACGCTATTTTCGCGTAGCTACTAACGGTTTAGCAGATAGTTTGGATGCCATGACTTCTGACAACTTACTCGATACTTCTCATTCTATTTAGACCAATTTAAGCGATGTGTAATTCTCGTTTTATAGAATTTCAAGGAATTTTAATAATATTCACCATTTACAGTCAAACACACCATTTCCTTTTATGCATGGACTAATACCAAACCAAGCGAAGTCGGAGAAAAAGGAAAATAGTATTTAAATAAAACAAAACCTCTCTATGGTATTTTGAAAATTATCAAATTTCATACTGGACCCAAGTATGAAATAATAGGTCTTTACCTATGAAATTGCCGTTCTGCAGTACTGGCCATTTCAAATCAAAATAATTTTTGTTTGGCTAAGAATTCTAATTTCAAATTAATTTTATTTTAAAAACATGGATTTTTTTTTCCCAAAAGTAGGCATTTGTTTCTTGATTAGTGTTACATTTTCATCGCATTTCAATCTTTTTTGTCATCATGGATACGTTAAAAATTCGAGTAATTATGGAATATGAGTACCGTCGTGGCAGCAACGCGGCACAAGCGGCACGCAACATCAACGACGATTTAGGGAGCTAACACTACAAACCAACGCACCACCTGTTATTGGTTTGCTCGCTTTCGTTCTGGGAATTTCGACCTGAAAAGTGAACCTCGCGGTCGTTCGAAGACTTTGGTCGACAATGACGAATTAAAGGCGATTGTGGAAGCTGATGATACACAATCTACGGCTGAATTAGCAGCAGCTTTCGACATTAGCAAGCATTAGCAAGGTAAAAAAGCTTGACAAATGTGTGCCCCACGAACTCAATGATCGCCAGCGCGAAATACGCGTCGAGACGTGCCTTGCACTGCTCAACAGACACACATATTTCCGGTTTAACCCCCCCCCCCCCCTGTTGATTCCCCCCCCCCCCCTTTTTATTTTGTTAATCCTGAAAAAATTTCCCGGAAATCTTTGAATTTTTTCCCCCCCCCCCGTTTTTTTAAAAATCCCCCAAAATTTTGTGTTTTATAAAAAAAAAAAAAAAAATTTTTTATTTTTTTAAATTTGAAAAATTTTTTTTTTATTTTTTTTTTTTTTATAATATTTTTTTTTCTTAAAGCTAATCTCAGGAACTCTGTTCATTTAAAAATTATTTCATTGTTAGATAGCTCATTTATAGAGGAAGGCTATATATTATCACGGTAATGTCAATAGGAGCGGAGCACCAATGAAGAATGTTTGAGAACCATTTTTTTCCTTTTAAGAGCTTCCGCTGTGTGTTAACGTTGGCCCAAAGTAACTATTCCACAGGGACGAAGTCGCGGGCAGAAGCTAGTATTTTATATACAAAAACCTACCCAATAATGTACTGACTACCCCAGTAAAGTAATCACAAAAATCTGTCTTTTAGTTTTTAGTAAAACGAAGTGACCACAAAGAAAGACGTAGGAAGAGAGAATATTTATTTTTTTTAAATTTTGTTAAGAGTTGCTGATAAAAATTTGCTAATTTTTCGATGTCGAATTTCTACTTTAGGGTACCCTGAAAAGATTCACAGCGAGAAATTTTTGAACATGTTCGATGTAGAATCGGAAAAGGGTTCTACATGGTCTTGATGATTCTGGTCTCAATATTACCTCATACCTATATGCTTCTGCAGTTTACAAAACGGATCTCGTGGTAATCGGTAATAAGGTGTGCCTTACGTCATTGAACCATTCCAGGATGTGCTTGATAACTAGTTGATATGAGTTGAACAAACTGCACCGAATTACACATACAAATTTCGTCTACAGTATTTAAGAACATGTTTTGTATTATCCTACTCGTATCATTTTATTCGCTCGACGAAAATAGATCCGGATTTTCTAGTTTCGTCTCGTTTGTTTTTGTTTTCTTTTCCGAAATTGATAATGCTGTCAAATTTGTGAAAAATATAATGCACTAACAGGTGTTATGATCAACAAGAGATTAAATTTTTTGAAGTGAAAACTTCTTTAGGCGCGCTGAGCGGTATTTTTGGCAGTAGATAAATTTATAATTTCGCGGCGTGACATGCTGCGTAAGCATGACTGGCCGTATTGCGCTTGTGCTGCTTGCGTCAGACTAGCGACGCGTAGTATAGCGGCCTGTGTACATGTAATATTGATATTTTGCAGCTCATCATGCGTTTGATTGATTACTAGATTTTATAAAAATGTATATAATTACTAGCGGACCGGGCGGACGTTGTCCTGCCTTGAAAACAAAAAAAATCCTAAAAGCGATCGCAGCGCCACCTCCGGGCCAATTGTGAATCAAACCATTCTCAATCTCCACGACCCACAAAAAATCAAAAACCTTTTGGGAGGATTCAGTCACATACACACGCACACAAGAAATATATATATTAAGATTGCTTCGAGTGCCAATATATGTGAAACCACACTAATGTTAATAATTTTAATAAACAAATTCTGATATTTAAATATCATTCACACTATAAGTAATAGGAAAATTCAAAAGAGAACACATTTATTTTATTGTTGTGAGTTTTTGCTTATGTCGGCAGTCCTTATCACTGCCTCGACTTTTTTAGATTTGCTACATTTCCCTTCATGAAATTCCCAAATCATGATAACCTCTTACTCCTTTTCTGCCACTATTGTTAAGAAATATGACTAGCGAAATCAAAGGTCGATGAAGTTTTCACTGCAGATGTCAATTTGCCTGCCTACAATACGCTGTCTCGTCAACGCGACCGAGCCAACAATCATCGAAGTGTGATCAACGAACTTTTACGTCAATGTTACGTACCTCTACCGAGAATGAGGCAATTTTGGAATAGTCTAGTTTTAAATTTAAGTCTTTTTTTTTATTTGGTGCCTGTATTAACGTATTCTGAACTTATACTACCTAGTTATCTCTCTTCTTCACGATGGCTGGGTTGTTTATCCGAACCGGCGATAGTTTTGACGTTCTTAAACACCTTCTCAGGGCCTAATAAAGTAATTTTGTTTTCATTTTGATCAAGTTTAAATAGTTCGTTTAAAAAGTTTAGAAATTGTGAATTTATATATAATAAATAGCTTTCCGAAGGATATACAAAATTAATTATGCAAAGGATATAATAATTTTAATGAAATACAATTAGGCGTACAGAAAACCGATCTTGTTTTGTTTGTTTAAATTATTGTTATATGATCAATGACATCGGATAATACATATGCATCGTAAATCAATCTTATGAAATCGTTTTCTATACCTATAACATGTATGTTGGAATTTATTGTGGGAGTTGTATATGTAATAACATACCTGTCGATATTTGTAATATTTTTGAAGTTTAACTCATTGAGGTGCAGTAGCTTAAATTGGCTTGAATTGGTTTCGCCGTCTTCGACAGTCGCTCGAAAGCAAAAGAGAGAGAATCGTTTTTATTCCCTCTTTCAAATGCGTTATATATATTGAGCTTCACGCCACCTAATGGAGATATTATGAAATGTTCTTCTTGAGATAGCTCAAGCGGTGTTGATGTTATCAATCTCATATATATTTATCGGGGTTTTTGGGAGGATCTTGGAATATCATGTAGTGGATTTTATTCATAATCTTGTGTTATTTGACACTATACTTTATAACATTGGTGATGTTTTACGTAATATAGTTTGTTTATTGTGCTCAAGTGAAATGGATGGGAAATAATACCACGGAGCATGGATTCTGATTTGCGACAAAAACTTCTTGGAAAGTTGTAACAAAACGGCCACCATCTTGTTAGTTCATTGAAATGATCGCACTAACTCGACAATGACAGTAATAATCTACTAGAAGATTGGTTGCCTAAAATAAGTATATTTATCAAATTCAAATTTTATTATATATTCATGATTATCCATAAGTGTTAGACTTTTATATTTCATAAAGAGTTTCAAAATAAACTTGAAACTTTCGGCAATATTTTTTTTTAATTTAAAAATCGGGCGTTTTCTTAGATCCCTGATGTAGCAAATTAACCGCGACCATTACAAACGATTGCACGTTTCGATGAGTACGCGCACGCTATCAAATTATTGATTCATAATAATTTTTGTTTATAATGAATATGCTTTAATTTTAATTTTTAATTATATAATTATTGTGTAATTATTTAGCAATTTCTTGGGACTTTGTCCGCGTTAAATTATAATAATAAATTACAGTTCCGCTCACCTAAAGTTTTACAAAATTTATAGATTATTCTATTATAGATATTTTTATTATACTTGGTGTTCATTTTGTTTTTATTTAAGAAATGTGTAGATTAAAAAATGTAAAGTACCCTACATGCGTAAAATATTAAGAATGATAAATTTGTCAAGAAACTAATTAGCAAATTTTAATTCCGTCTGGGCATCCAACCTGTGTGCTTATTATCGTATAATCTTTCAGGTGAAAACTTCTTTAGGTATTTTTTGGCAGGAGATAAACATATGCGGTGCTATTACAAAAAAGTTAAATACGTATTGAATACTTGCTTTAAAAAGGTTTCGTATTAAATGCACCGCGGTCGCTGAATGTTTGTCATCTTGCTCTTTTGTCTCGCTTTGTTTAGGTTAGGTTAGACTTGCGAAAAAGGATAACACGAACTTGCCTCAGGCGAGCGCGCTGCATTTAATACGAAAGCTTTTTAAAGCAAGTATTCAATACGTATTTAACTTTTTTGTAATAACACCGATGGTTTCACGCCAGCGATATGCTAGTAAGCGTGACCGAGCGTATTGCGCTTGCACGGCTTGAGTCAGACTAGCGACGTGTGGTATAGCGGCCACAGTATTTTCTGCACAAACTGTATAATAATGTATACAATCATTGTTCGGAGTGCCAATAGATGTGAAAACCGAACTAATGATGATAATTTATAAATTATGAAATGTAATTAATTCATATTGTAAGTGATTTAAAAATTGAAAAAGAACACGGTTATGACTGCATCGAGTTTTTCTTTGTAATTTAAGCATCTGTTACTATCTCACGAGGCAGTGGAAATATATTTTGTTATCTGGATCTAGACTCTTCGACCAGAATTAATACGTTATAAAACACTTACTCTTTGACTCTGTGCCAATTGTCTTTTTTTATTGTCACTCACCGGACTAGTGATATACGAGTGCAAATATTTATCTAAGAACAAATAGAATGTATGTATATAAACTAGTTCGTGTACGCGGATTCGCTCGCGCGACAATTTTAGTATACTCTAATGGAACTTTGTGCTTTTAACATTTAATTTTTAAACTACTTAATTCCTACAACGATTTCACTGATTTCAATTTGTCAATGTACCTAATTTAAATATTATTATCACTGCTTACCCTCTATTTCGCATGGTGGTGGGGTTATTTCCAAGCTCGCCTGGCTAGCTACCACCCCCGAGTTGAAAATCTGTCGCCAAACGCCTGTTGGTGTGTTCCGGCACACGCACTTGAGTGTCAGCCCTCCCGAAGATCTAATACCAGATGAGATTGTGGTCAAACCCGAAAAGACCTATAAAGTATCACTACGTATTATAAAACAAAGTTCTCTGCCACGTCTGTTTGTCTGTCTGCTCGCGATAAACTCAAAAACGACTGAACGGATTTTCATGCGGTTTTCACAAGTAAATAAAGTGATTCGTGGGAAAGGGATAAGTATATAGTTTCTTTTTATTATCTGGGCGGGTTAACGTCCGCCGGGCCCGCTAGTAAAAATGTATTTGTAAAAGAAGAATGATATTTAGACAAGAAAGTTTTTAATATTATATCATTATTTATTACATAGTATAAAACAAACTCCCCTACCGCGTCTGTCTGTCTGTCTGTTCGGGATAAACTCAGAAACTACTGAACGGATCTTTATGCGATTTTCACCACTGGATAAAGTGATGCACAAAGAACGTTTTTTTATACGATTTTTTTTATAATCAGGCTGCCGGGCCCGCTAGTTATATATATTTTATAATAGTATCGTCAAAATCAGTTCAAAGGTTTCACAGATCGGTCGAAAAAAAACAGATACTGTAATACGTGTATTTCTACGTATAAATTTAAAGTCGTTCGCGATTTTATATGCTTTAATTGCAACATAAAATACAACAAGAATAAAATATAACAATGTTACTGAAATAAATTTCAGAATCGGATCAATAGTTTTAAAGATTAGAGACAAACACATTTTATCTCTTTTTATAGTAGTGACTAGCTGTGCCAGCGACTCCGTCCGCGTGGAACTTAATGTAAAATAACAGTGACTAAAAATCACCTGAATGTATTAATTCAATTTACTTTTATCTACTTTCCTCGCGTACTTAAGTCGCGTCGTCATTAAAATTACAATAAATTTCGATAGAGTGGATCGCTTTTAATGAAACCAAGACTAAATGTTACTACAGAATATGCTTTATGATTTTCTTCCGGTGAGGTTTGATCGTGAACGCAGAACTTTAGGAGTGGTGCGTGTTCAAACAGAGAGACATATATTTCTAAAAATGATTGAAATGTATTTTACTACTTACTAGCTGTTAACCGCGGCTCCGCACGCGCTTTTTTAAAATGTATTAGAGAAATGTAAAATTGTCAGTAGGTGTGTACATTACAGAAATGCTTTTTCAAAAACAATTGTGAGTACGATACGCGCGCCATCGCGTCGTTTTTACATTGGATATGTGAATACTAACAGTATATCGAATAGGATGGGATTTACCATCAGCAACATTTGAAACTTTAAACTAGTATATACCACCCTCAGTGCTCACTTACACTATATAAGAAAGTAATGAAAATTTTAAGATATACATTATCGCACAATATATGTAATTTTTTTAATTATATAATCTTATACGTTGCTATAATCACTGAATTATGTAGACGCAAACGCGGTAAATAAAACCAAGTGGCCGTCAAATTCACCAAAGAGACAAAATAATTCAAATTACATATAAACATATGACTTTCAATTATGCACGTCTCATGCGCTTGTTACACTAAACAACATGTTTTTGATTAATTTCACTAGGACGAATGCACGGGTAACAGTTTATAATTACATATCACTACATAGTGTATAAAGAAAGTCCTCTGCCACGTCTGTCTGTCTATCTGTTCGCGATAAACTCAAAAACTACAGAATGGATTTGCATGCGGTTTCAAGGTGTCAAGGTTTTATTTTTATTATCAGGGTGGGATAGCGTTTCCTTAGCCCGCTAGTTTAAAATAAAATAGCTCATTAGTTAGTTATCTGCCTGTAAAAGTCTCGTGAAAATAGGTCCAACCGATTTGGAGATAGCACTGCGGACGAAGTCTTGGCTAACAAAATAAAATAGTCCAAGTTACTTTTTATATTGCGAGTTATCTGCCAGTGAAAGTTAGTTCAAGCATTTCGGATATTCCACTGCGGACGAAGGCGAATAAAAACCTAAATTACTTTTTATGAGGTCTGCTATCTAGCAGTGAATGTTCCGTGAAAATCGGTCCAACCATTTTGGAAACAGCGTGTTGACAAAGCCTCGGACAAATAAATAGAATATGTCACCCGCTATAATTTCGGGTATCTGCCAGTAAAATTCCCGTTAAAATAGGTCCAGCCATTTCGGAGATTATCCGGAACAAACAAACAAATAGACATAAATACCGATGGAATATTTAAAAATTATTTTTTTGTTATTTGTAGCAAAATCTATTCACCAAAATGTTGTTATTTTAATTTGACATACACACACTTTATTTTTATAATACGTAAGAGATTACAAAATTGGAAATAATACTAACGTAGAATAAACTTTTTGAATAGAAACACAAAATAAACTTTGAAAATGTTTGCGATATAAACTTACCACGTTACCATGGCAACGTATATAATACTAACGCTAATAAAAGGATAAAAGCTCCTATTAGTCTTAGCGTGATGATATATAGCCTTCCTCGATAAATGAGCTATCTATCACCGAAAGAATTTTCAAATCGGACCGGTTGTTCCTGAGATTAGCGCGTTCAACCATACAAACAAACAAACAAACTCTTCAGCTTTATACATTAATATAGATTCCAAGACATCTGCAACAATTTTTTTTTTCACAAAAATATAAAAAGTAGAGTCACGTTAGATTTACATTCTTATTATATGTATTTTTTTTTCTCGAAATGACTACCCTATTGACATAGCAAGGTCTGCTTCACCGGACTACAATATTATATGTATAGATAGATAACTCTAGAACTTCCGAGACACACTGATTGTAGTAATGCAAATAATTAACGAATGTATTCACCTCACAACAACGTCCTTTATCTTTCCATTTTTCATTAAACTATTTATCGACTGGCTACGTTTATTTTGTAAAATTGAAAAAAGAATGAGATATGGCGGGTAAATTTATACGGTAGAAATCATAAGCAGAAGCCGTGATCGGGAATTCATAATAGTTCGGTGCGAGATTGTAGGCGTCGTCATATCGAACATTTTGTACCGAAGACGTTAAATTACAATCCTAAGGTTATAGACGTAACATTGAAGACAATCGTACAATCGTAAATTAAATTCGATTGTCACTTGTCAATAGAAAAAAGAGTCCACGAAGTCAAAGCAAAAAATCGTCTTACGTCATCGAGTAATAATAAGACCTCAAAGAATAAGACTAGGTTCTAAACAAACATAGTATTTTAATTTACGCAACAACAACTAAATATCATATGACTTTTATCTACATATGGTTATTATATTTGCAGCTAGCTTTTGCTCGCGACTTCGTCCGCGTGGAATAGTTACTTTGGGCTAACACGCATCGGAAGCTCAGAAAAGTAAAATAAAACAGATTTTCATACATTCTTCATTGGCGCTCCGCTCCTGGTTGTCAATGGTCTTAACGTGATTATATATAGTCTATAACCTTTCTCGATAAATGAGCTATCTAACACCGAAATAATTTTTCAAATCGGACCAGTTCCTGACATTAGCGCGTTCAACTAAACAAATAAACATAGTCTTCAGCTTTACAATATTACTATAATATTAGTCATATACTAGTAGATAATGAAATAGAAAAAACTATAAGTCAATCTTGTGACGTGAACACGAACTTTATGCATAGTTCGTGACGTCATACCTTCTGAAACATTTTCCTGACGTTGAGTCATATTTTCATAAAATTATAATAAGAATCACTAAATAAAATATTACGATCGCGTCAAGAACTCTTTAGACTAGCTTCGGTTAAGCCTAATTTTTTTCAGTTGACAATAAAACCTATATGGTGAATAACTGTGCTGACATGGTGCTTTTTGCAGACGATACTTCAATTATATTTAAAGTAAAAAGGACAGATTCAGAGGTTGAGCACGTAAATAATACTTTAAACGAAATTTCTCATTGGTTTGCATTAAATAACTTAGTACTTAATACAGGTAAAACAAAATGTATGAGATTTATTTTGCCTAACGTTCCACAGGTTGATAGTAGCGTCAAGATCGAAGGGAATTTTGTAGGGTTAGTTAATAATACTGTATTTTTGGGTATCACACTAGATTCACAATTACAATGGGGTCCTCAAATTAAACAATTGGCAAGCAAATTAAGTTCTGCTGCATTTGCAGTACCTACGTAAGATTCGCCAGCTAACTGATATTGACATTGCTAGGTTAGTCTACTTCGCCTAATTCCATAGCCTAATGTCTTATGGCATTCTGTTGTTGAGGACAGCAGCTGAGGTAGACACCATATTTTTATTACAAAAACGAGCAGTTCGAGCAATCTACAATATGAGACCTCGCGAATCCTTAAAGACCAAGTTCAAGCATTACGATATCTTAACTCTGCCCTCCCAATACATTCTTGACAATTTAATGTATGTCCGTAAGAACCTAGAAAAGCTAGATTTCGTAAAATACCAGCACAATCTAAATACTAGAAACTGTGACAAACTGGTTGTCCCACGTTTTAGACTTAGTAAAACCAGTAACAGTTTTTTGGGAAATAGTGTTAGATTTTACAACAAAGTCCCAAAGGAAATAGTGTTAGATTTTACAACAAAGTCCCAAAGGATATTACCGATTTGCCGGACTGCGAATTTAAACGCCATGTCAAGCTGGTTTTGGTGTCAAAAGGCTATTATAGAGTGGATCAATATGTGAACGATGGTGATGTCTGGAATTGACTCATCTCTGTGCATCCATTAAAAACGTTTGTGACATTTACTATTATATAGAATATATTATTATTCTAAATATTATATACTAGCGGGCCCGGCAGACGTTGTCCCGCCCTGATTATGAAAAAATCCTTGACAAATTATATACTAAAACGTTCCTCATTAATTACTCTATCTACCGGTGACAACCGCATGACAATCGGTTCGGTAGTTTTTGAGTTTATCGCGAACAGACAGACAGACAGACGCGGTAGGGGACTTCGTTTTATACTATGTAATGATATTTGTTAAAAAGATAAACCAGATCGAGTTTCTTGCCGGTTCTTCTCGATGACTGGGTTGTTTTCCGAACCGGTGGTAGTTTTGACGTTCATAAGTGCCTTCTTAGGGCCTAAATTGAATAAAGTGTTTTTGATTTGATTTGATATAATAGACTATAGTAGGTATTTCCCATCAGGTGCCGCGGCGTCTTTGCTTTTTCATATAAAAAAGTTCAACTGACTTACTAAAATATTACAAACTATTGGGCCCAGCGGACGTTGTTCCACCCTGATAATAAAAAAAAACCTTGACAGATTACCTAAACCTTCCTCCATTTAGTAGTTTTTGAGTTTACCGCGAACAGACAGACGTGGCAGAGGACTTTGTTTTATGATAGGTAATGATAGCTAAACTTGGCCAACTAAAATGACAGAAAACGGACACAGCTATTTCCATATGTATTAGTATTTAACTACATGCCACGAGGAATAAATTCACCCATAACATTCTTTTTACAGTAGAGCCGTTATAAAGCGTTATTAATAGCCACTCTGTATGCGTTAATCTCTCTGTTTCGCAGATTGAAATTCCGAATTCAATAAAATGCTCAGTCACGAACTGGCATTATACTCCAATAAGGAAATTCATATTTTCTAGAAATCGTTTCTATTTCTCATACTACTTCTTTTGGTAATTTAGTACATAAATCTAAACATTTAGGTTTCCTTGAATTATTTTTTAACCGTCAGTTCATAGCAGTACCGATTACCGTAAAATGAAATTAGTAAGTAGAAAAATACTAAAACAATTTAGTAAAAAGGTTATACCATTATGCGTTATCAGTGCCATTCACCCCGGGCTACTTGTCTGTAATGTGTCTATGATAATGTACTGATATGCTTAATCACTATGCTGTACATATATTCCAACGAACTAATATTTAATGTCGGTTGAATAAATCGATGTATGTAGGTTTGACATCCTGTATACGAATTAAATCATCTATAGTCCGTGTCAAACTTTTTGGCCTCTCTGAATATAGCTTTAAGTCCAGCATTGCGCATAGTACAGTCAAGATGTCAATACAAAACAAATTGAGAATATTATTATAGGAATTTAAAAATGTCATTTATTATTATTTGAGTTGTCTCAATGTTATACGTACAATATAACGCGTATTAGATTATTTATAATTCAAGTAGATATTTAACTATTATATTAAGTTATGCCCAATGTTACGACCACATTGTTATTTTCAGAAGATTTTGTGTGTGAAATGAAGATATGACTCCGATTGTGTGGTCTCGTAAACGCTATGACAGCTAATTTATGAAACTCAGTTTATTTGAATATACACACATATACAATTCTTGCAAAGGTTTACAGATAAAAATTAACATACATTAAAACATAAAAATAGTCTTAGGTTGCTTCCCATATATTTAAGATAGTTTTATTCAATTTACCCTTAAACTAGAAGTCCAGTCTAAAAAATGCGTTGCTGCATTTCTATTGTGTTTTATTAGAGGAATCGAATAACGTTTTGTAAAATTACGACTTTAATATTTTTAGTGTTCTACGTCCGACCTCCACTAACGAAACAAACCACCGTGCAGCGAAGACGCGGGACTGTCTTTGCTCTATTGTTACGCCACTGACTAAAATTGTTATCGCCATCCCGGTTTATAATGGCTAAAAGTGTACTACTGCGCTTTTAATGAGCATTATCTCTTGTTCCAGTCCGCAGCTACGACAAACACGACAAATGCGGCCTAGTGTGGATACCGCGCGTTGTCGCGTACCGGTGTCGGACCTGCGGCATATCGCCTTGCATGTCGATATGCCGCGAATGCTTCCACCGCGGCGACCACTCGACGCACGACTTCAACATGTTCCTGTCGCAGGCGGGCGGCGCCTGTGACTGCGGGGACAAGTCCGTCATGAAGGAGGACGGGTGAGTTTTCATTCGACATCACTTGTCGATAACATAGTAATTAACCCTCTCATAAGTGTTACAGTTCTTTGAATTTTAATTTACGGTCGAGTTTTACATACAGCGCTAACTTTCATATAGTTAAAAATTCTATTTCGAAATAAAACGCAGGTGTTTTTAAGGCGCTTTCGATTTAAGCTGTTGGTATCGGACTGCTACCGCGTAAGAGCAGGGCGGTTAGCGCACGGCACACGGGCGGTTATGTTTTTCATACAAAATCGGTGGAATCGAAAACGGGCGAGAGCAGTCCGGCGCACGTCCGTTGGCAGGACGGCAACACCGCGAATGCCATGTGCCTCTTATTTGACTTGTTAATGAGGAGGGCACGTCGAGTTTTGCATTTTGTAAAATAAATAACTTTGCTTACTTTCTTACTATGAATGATACAGAAATAAAAAAAATGTATAGACGAAATGCAAGTCCGGCCAGCTGTATGAAACTTTAAATATGATGATTATTTTAATGGTATACAGAATAAAAGACTTGGGAAGATATATGTAAAGAAAAATAATACAAATTTTAAAAACAATAAATACGAATGAAAAGAATTGTCCAGGTAATAGTATTATTATAACTAGCGGGCCCGGCAGACGTTGTCCCGCCCTGATTATAAAAAAATCCTTGACAAATTATATACCAAAACGTTCCTCATGAATCACTTTATCCACTGGTGAAAACCGCTTGAAAATCCGTTCAGTAGTTTTTGAGTTTATCGCGAACAGACAGACAGACAGACGCGGTAGGGGACTTTGTTTTATACTATGTAATGATATTTTTTTAACAAGACCAGCACCAACAATAATCCTTCCTCGTCTAAACCCATGACTCGACCGAATGCAAGTATTGGTCGACATCACTAAAATACAGTCGGACTGCAACCGCATCGCACTCCGAATTAGATGTTTTAGGTCGTACTGCTATCGTCCGGCTGTCGTACGACACCCGCTCATAAATCGGTGTATCGACCGTGCGGCAGCAGTCAGGCACAAATCGTCTAAACTGAAAGCGCCCTTAAGGCTTAAACGCGTATACGACGTATACCACATATGCTACATTATTGCAACGGTCCTGTTTCAAGGGTGAACGTAGACCTTTTTACATGGCGAAATCCCTACGGATATCCATCCTAGCTGGGCAGCTAAATGGGTTTTGTCCAACTAGCACTGACTGAAAACCCATGCTGCCTCCTTACACCTTTTTAGCAGGGGAACAGGGACTGCCGACTGGCACTGCGTCTGTTCCCCCGGCAGGTGAGAGTGGACGTAGACATTAATTATACTGTCCTGGGAGTCGGGTCCTAATTTAATTGCAACACGAAAGTTGAGAGTTTTATACAGTTGTTCTGTGTCCCTCACGCTGTCAAAATTACTAAAGGCAGCTTTTGCTTTGATTGTAGCAGTCGGTTATTACAATCCTCGTCAATTTTTTAGGCCGCTCTCAATATAGCCTTAAGTTCAGGCTTATGCGTAATATAGTCAAGAGTTTAATACAAAAACAAGTTAATATATTATTATAGGAATCTAAAATTGGTATTTTTTATCGTTGACTCGATGTTACAGATATGATTTTGTATAACTGAATTTGTGTTCTGCACAATTACATTCAGAGAGGCCAAAACGTTTAGAGAGAGCTGTACATAAACCGATCGGAGTTTAATTCTAAATTGTAACGGATTATTACTTTTTAAATTGCATATATTACATTACATCTCTGAAAATTAGGATAACAGGCCCTCGAAATCTTGTAGTGCGATAAGTGTTTCAAAAATATTCAAACTACGCTGCAAGGTATCCACTAATTTCGCTATCAGCTTAGGTGCTGGTAATCAACTGTTAACCGTTGTCTATGTCTATAACTATGCATATTCGAAAAATATATTATGTTATGTATAATGAATTAAGACAAACCAGATCGAGTTTCTTGCCGGTTCTTGATGACTGCATTGTCTTCCGAACCGGTGGTAGTTTTGGTGTTCTTAAGTTGAATAAAGTATTTTTGATTTTTTTTAAACAGTGTGCAATTTGGATCTATGGAAAGAGGATAATATTACAATTTAATGTTGTTTTCATTTGTGTTTAATAAAATTTTTACTTTTCAAATCAATTTCAAGGCATAGTCTTTTAGCGGGGGCGGTTATTCTTATAATTTTCGTATTAGATCGATCTACGTACGACTTTATGTCGCCGCTTGTTGTCAATGTTGTTTATATTGCGCGCATTATGACGTAAGCATATAGAGTGTGGGGGAAGAGTTTACGTCATCACAGCGACATCGTTTTGAAATACTGACAATGGCCGACTAATCTAAAGCCAAATTCGCTTATTTCTTTAATATTTTCCATTGAACGTACAATAATAGTTGTAAATGTCAAAATTAACTTTAGCCAACTTATCAAGCCTTATTTAGTAATTGTATGGTTCCGTCTGTTTGTCTGTTTCACACCGATCGCATATAAAATAAAAAAAAAACTTTACTCAATAAAGGTCCTGAGAATATGCTAAAGAAAGCGTATTCTCAAAGCTATCACCGGTTCTAAAAACGATCCAGTCATCGAGGAGATACAGCAATAAAATCGATATGATTTATCTATTCATGATACATATTTTTACAAACATACATAGATCGTTACACTCGTTTTTGGTGGATGCACAGAGAGGGGCGTAATTTTCAGACGTCACCATCGTTCACATACTGATCCACTCTATATTTATTTAATCGTATGGCTAAATAGAGTATCCAACTTTTATTATTGTCGATTGATTGATTACTCTATTTGTCGCTGCGAGGTTCAATTTATGTGGAACTGTGCAGCGGACAATATTTGTTACTCTTTAGCAGCACCCGGAGAGCACGTGCAGGGGAATGAGAGGTACAATCAGCTCCACTCTTTACATGATATTTGAACTTGCTATCCTTACTTACTATACCCTTACTTGCTAATTGGAAATTACTTTACTTATTAAACTAGCGGACCCGGCGGACGTTATCACGCCGTCATAATACAAAAAAAGCCTTGACAAATTATATACCTAAATCTTCCTCATGAATCACTTTATCGCTTGGTGAAAACCGCAAGAATATCCGTTCAGTAGTTTTTGAGCTTATAGCGAACAGACGGACAGACAGACGTGGCAAAGGGCTTCGTTTTATAAAATGTATTGAAATAATTGTAGTTATATGTTATTGTTAATTGTTAACTGATTACTGAAATGTGGAAATTAAGTTAATGTCAAAATTGCATGAAAAAGAAATACATTCGAACAAAAGTGTAAAATAAAACACAGGTGTAGATAAACATATATTGTCGTAATTAATTATGGTTTTGTTAAAGGTTATATTTTATCGACAATGACAATTAATATTTTCAATGGTTATAAAAATTCCAACATATGTGGTACAAGAGCCCTGATCAAATTTAAGAGAATCAATGGTATAAAAAAACACAAGTGTACCATGTATTGGTGATTTTATTTTTCATTTCTGGGCATGTGATATTGGGGACATTTTCTGAAGCCGATTTCATGGTAATGTTTTTTTGTAGGCTGAGCGTCGATAGTGTTACAAATTAAAGTCATGTTATATTATCAGTAAGTAGCTGGAATTACTTATTACACTGGAGTAATTTCGAGTTGTCTTTTTTGTAAATTTTACTACTTAATTTCTACAGCCCTTTTACTGGTTTAAACTTAGCCGAGTTAAATCTTGTGAGCACTGGTTACCCCATATCTATACTTAATATTATAAAGCTGAAGAGTGTATTTGCTTGAACGCGGTAATCTCAGGAACTACTGATTTTGAAAGTGTTCGATAGCTCATTTATCGCGGAAGGCTATATTTTGTCACGACAATACCAATAGGAACGAAGCACCAATGAAAAATGTTTCAAAATCGATCTTTTCCTTTTGAGAGCTTTCGCTGCGTGTTAGTATTAGATCAAAGAAACTATTCCATGCCGACGAAGTCGCGGGCAGAAGCTAGTAAATTATAAGAAATCAAGAGAATCCTCCAAAAATTTTACCTCCTTAAAATACTTCAAGTCTATTTATATGTTTGAATCTTAACATTATAAGTTTTAAAGGAAAACGATGAAAAAATTACATATCCACCGATAGTTATAACATTTTTAAATTATTTCATTGCATTCCTATAAATTTAATTTAATTAGATGTAGTTTTTTGTAGATCTTTTGTCGATACGCATGGCAGCCCTACTTGTAGTGTCGATGACGCAGACGTGCAGATGCCTCACGATGCGAGATGCTATCGCGCAAGGTCGTCGGAAGTTTCGTAGGCAGTTACGAACGAAGGACGCGGTGACGTGCGCAGGTCATGCATGTCGCATCCTCTGTCTCTCTCTAACGCATACAGTCTCGAACAACGATCATAAGTTAAACACCAACTGGCTTTATAAACAAAACCGAAGTGTAATAGTGAATTAAAAATATATCATTATTCTTAACTAACTGTGCCCGCGAATTCGTCGGCGTGGAAACTGATGTACAAAACTGTGACTAATATAGTCATCTGAATGTATTAAGCTCTAATTACTTACTTTTCTCTCGTACTTAGGTCGCGTCCTCAATAAAATTACAATAACTTTTTATAGACCAAATCGATTTTAATGAAACAAAGACTAAATGTTCCTCGAAGATATGCTTTGTAATTTGAATATTTTATCGTGGACGTAGTAGTTTAGCAGTGATGTGTGTTCAAACAAACAGACAGACAGACATGCAGACATTTTAAAAAATGATAGAAATGTATTTTATTCCTTTTCCTAGACACCTGTGACAGTTTTTTTTACAAAAATCTAAAAAATACAGACACGTTAGGTTAGAGGAACTCCTAATAAAAATAAGTATCCGTTAATTTTTTTTGTCTATCATTAATTCGATCTGATAGCCAGAAGTTTCGTGAAGGGGATAATCGTGATCGATAGTATAGCAAATACTATAAACATGTCGAAAATTGAAAAAAAAAATGACCTACGTATCAATGCGATTTAGTTTCTGCCAATCTTTATCTGTATCGGTACATTTGAAAATGAGCTAAATCCAATTTTATTCGTTCACATAACAGGTTTCATTCTGTTAAGATTTCCAGTTTTTATACACCGAGAACAAAGTTCAAATTTTGCCGTCCATAAGGTTATTACTTTTCCTTATGATCTTCATATTTCACATGGACATAACTTGAAGATCTTGACAAATAACGTTAAAAATATTGAAAACGGCTAAAATTGTGGGTTATCAAATTTGTTTTGGCGAAAATAATATGATGGAATTGAATATTCTATGTTTCAGATTTTGCAGTAATCACGGTAACAAATGCCCCCGACCGGGAACAGCTCCGGCGGAGCTGATGTGCGTCGCGGAGGCGATGATGCCCCGTCTCATACTCAGGCTACTGCAGCACTTTAGAGAGAACAGGTGAGCTGCCTTTGGACATTTCTAATAAATTGTCTCAAAATTCGAAGGTAAGATGATTTAGAATCACTCATCCGTAACCAATAATCTCTTGTGAATCTGCTTTCGAAAGATCACAAAAACATGTGTAAGTATGCCTATAAAAACCGATAACTATGTTCAACTATTGAATGGTAGTCTAAAAAAAAGTCGAGGCAGTCATGAGGACTGCCGATAGAAGTGTCAACTCAAAGCAGTGGAAAAACTGTATTCTTTTTGAAATTTTAAATCAATTATATAGTGGATTAATTAAATTTCAATTATTAACTTCATTCTTGTTTTCACATCTATTAACGGTCCGAGCGATACTTATATACATTTTATGAATTAATCAAACAACCGGACTGCACAATCTCAATTCAAAATATCAATATTAGATGTACGCAGGTCCCTATATTACGTGTCGCTAGTCTGACGCAAACCACGCAAGCACAATACGTTCGGTCACGCTTACTAGCATATCATGACGCGAAATCATAAATTTATTTCCTGCCAAACGAATACCGCTCAACGCGCTTGAAGTTTTCGCTTAAAAAAACAGTTACGTAAGAAACAGGATGAGAGCCTATGCTGTGTTTATTTTTGATGACATGACGGACTGGGTGATCTGAGTGGCGATTACTTAAGCAATATTTAATTATTTACCTTTCGTAGTTTTCACTAGTAAAGCAACTTGCAAAGGATAACTTAACGAGTGGGGTAAGAGTTTTACTGAGAAGGGGGGGGGGCGTACCAAGAGTAACTTGGTTAAATACAAACAAAGAACTTTACATAATTTCTTATAGTAATCTTGTTTCTTTCAGTTATAATTTAGCTTTTGTTTGTTTACGTACTTATTTTAGTCCAAAAAATGTATATAATGATTTAAATCTATGCTATCATTAATTCCCTATTACTCCATTATTGCCATTTTCACTGGAATGTATTCACTAGAGCTTATAACTTCCCAACGTTATTCAGCTTGACCCCTTGTATTTATTTGCATTAGAATCATTGTTTATTTTTAATTCATAATGTCTCAAGAAGTATAGTTAACCGAATTACTGAATTAACCAATTTGGCTTTCAAATAATTATTTCATTGCAGTTGACATGCTTACTTTGGTTATGACCATTAGGATGGATAGGATTCATATTCAATTATTTCATTAATATTATCATAAAAGTATTGAGAAACACTTTGCAACCATAACGCCGGGCGTTCAAGAGCCCATATAAATGTGAAGGCTGAAATAAACTCATAATTTATTGCTATTTTAGGAGCAGACGTTTATTCAACTAAAAATATACTCGATCGATATTATAACCGCGTGGGCTCGAGTCACGAATGATTAAAATCTTTTTTCAGTTGAGTCTTATTCAAGAAAAAACTAAAATTGAGATGCTTTTTTATAGTTTATAAGATCTCATCTAACGTTAGTTGACGTTGTGGCCTCTCTCCGAAGGGAGAAAGGGGATTATCGTTTGTGTAACTGTCTGAACACACCTATATGTGCTTGAAGACAAATTGTCAACTTTACAGGCTCTATCTGTTCCACATAATTTTGCTGTTTTAAAAGGTCTATAATAGAAAAAATAGAAGTTTCATTCTTTTTACAATACTAATATGAACATATTGGAAAAAAGGAGTTATGTATCTGCTAGAGAGATACCAAATACTAACTTTTATTTTAGCTATGTGCTGGAGTATAACTGTGCAATAGGAGTTTTGTGTATTTGTGTTTTTGATTCTGAACACTGCAGTGTTGATGTCAAATAAGCTGGCGTTGGGACGTTCGGCGGTTATTTGTTTTTTTTTTTAACTGACTACGCTGTTGGCCTGACAGTCCCTTTACAGCTTCACCGGACTACTCGTTCGGACGGAAGCGTCATTTGTTTGAGATTTTGTCGAGAAGTCTCTGACGGAAACTTGATCGGTCATGAAATGTCTTTATTTTGTATTCCTAAACAGCTTGATTTTTACGTAAATGTTATGGCATATGACATAGCCACCACTTTATACAGACTCATATACAGTAACCACAAAAGCAAGAACATCGAGATAATAGAAAGCTAATTAAGTAATACTTTTATGAAAAATAAACATTGAGACAGGCAAATAGTATTTGAGCGTAAATGAAATATTTAGTAAAATAGAAAAGTAATTCTGTAACTCCCTAAGCTAGACTGTAAAATACGTAAGTGTAAGATTTAATGCTGTAAGGGCCTGCGCCCGCTAGTTGCGGTGCGGAATAAAAACCGCATCGGAAAAAAAACCCGCAATAGATGGTCCGCACACTGCGATAGAATTTCCGAATAGTCTAAGAGCCAGTGAATGCCAGATCTTCGTTATTTTATATTGATATTTATTATTTATATTATTTTCTAATGTCTATTCAGAAAACAGTACTATTTTGCTATTTTTTTTTTTGCAAATAACACAAATGGATGTATCTCCCATGATGATGATGCTTTATCAAAACTGAATTACATTTGCTTTGCTTCCACATTAATTATACGTACGGCTAAGGAGTGGAATTCACTCCCGGCGTCTGTCTTCCCGTCATCTTATAACTTGGGAGTATTCAAGAGTAGAGTGAACAGGCATCTAGTGGGTAAGCGTGATACATCGTCGGCCTCATCGTCACTTACCATCACGTGAGATTGTGGCCAAGCGCGTACCTGTTGAACATTAAAAAAAACATTGTGTACTTGTGGTATAACCTATTTCCTGAGTAACCGCAAGATACGCAATAAAGGGTTGCAAAAGACCTAACTCACTGTATGTCTCACTTCCATACACTTAGATATAGGTATATTACCTCGCGCTCGCTACTATAGGTTCCCTATTTTTGTCCGACGAGGGGTTACAACTGTCGAAACTGTCTGGCTACTCAGAAAACATCTAATATCCATCTAATACCCAAGTAAAGTGTTAAAATTCAGGTTTGATATTATAACGTAAATACAATTATAACTTTTTATATATTATGTATATTAGTTTACAAGTTTTTGGCAGGGGTTGCCCACGATATCAAGTATCTGTCAATAAATGTCGCGATCTCTAATATTATTCCAAAAAATACATAAAAAACACACTATATTGTTCGATAAATCTCAGTTGATATTTTATAGACCTTTGCTACCTGTGTTACCTCCAAAGCCACGATGATCCAAATGCACACTAGCTCATAATTCCTCCTAAAACATCGCCAAAACTCCACTTTAAAATAAGAAAAGCCTGGCGGCATTCACGGACTCTTGGTCTACAAGTTTTACCCCTCGTATTTACTGTTAACGCTAGTAACGCGCTCTGGCTTCGCAAATGTCAAAAATAATAATTACTAAATTATTCTTAATAGAGACATTAAATACTTTTTGTACTATTCTTAATATACAATCCAACCTATATATATTTTTTAATTGTGGCAACCAATCTTTTAGCGATTAATACTGCCATTGTCGAGTAGGTTACAAGTACAAGTTCGTTGTGGCTCAGCTTATTAACAACACATGTGACCGTCTTGTTAGAATTCCAGGAAGTTTTTGGGAATAAACACTTCGTGGTATAATTTCCCATCCACTTCACATGTGTACAATAACCAAACTATTTACGTAAGACACGACCAATATTACAAAATATATATAACAAATAACATAAGTTATGAATAAAATTTAAAATTATATTGGAGTTTTTGGTTTTGGAATTGGTCCTACATTTTTCTGTCAACAAACTAATATAAAGCGCCGTCTGTTCGAGACTGATTATAAGATTTTATAATTAATAACAATAATCAATATTGACAATTATTTTTTTCGTAATTAAAAAATATTGAGGCCTTTAATTAAAATATAAATTATCCGATCGTTTAAGTTGGACCAAAGTATAAAGTATAAATGCCAATGCCAATTCATGAAGATTAGTTGAGTTGCTTCGGAGTTCATTGTGGATAAACATTATGACACTGGATTTTTTATATATTAAGATAAATGTAAACCTAGATCTGAGAGTACATTATTTAATAATTCAATTTCATCTACAGTTGTGGGTCACAGGCCAACTCTGACAGCTATCGCATCGCTGTCCAGGAATGCGAGGGCTACGTGAAAATGCTGATGGAATTCAACAACATGGGTGACCTGATGCGCTCAGCTATGACCAAGGCGCTTATTAACCCTCAAGTGAGATTCCTTTACTTATAATCATAACCCCTTAAATGGGATTCGACTTATAGAAATTGATCTGCTTCACTGTGTAAAGCATAACAATCAAGCTATAATATTCATAATGTTACAAATATTATATTGGAAGTATTTGAACAGAAAATTGAATCGACTGAGATTCTGTAGAATCTCTAAATCAATTTTAGTATCTACTCTAGTATTTCTTTTAATTTGTCTCAACCAGCCCAAAATATCATTTGAACATATAGTTACCTACATGCTATGCTCAAAAAAATTAGTTTGGACTTTGTGCAGCGCACGGTAGTGTGGCTCCACAGTCTGATCAATGTGGTGAATTACTTTTTATTAATTGGATAAGGATGTTGATTAAAGGGTGTATACAGTTTCACATGGTTTTATGGCAAAGCGTAGTAGGATCTTAGCGGAAATTACAACAATCGTAAGGGTACCAAGGTGACGAAATGTCCATATGAATTATTGTCATTCATGGTCTGGTATTGGATATGGTGATTTATCTCTTGGCTAATCCTAATATTTCCAACTCCGTTATAAATTTAGAAATAATAGCATTAATACTTTAGAATTAAAATATTGGTTTTTTTTATGGTTTTTTAAATAGTGGAAATCGCAAATAGCTGTGTATGTGCAATGCTTTATTTAAAAAATAACGTATACCAACGTTTCTATGTGAGAATAGAATTTATATACACTTCTTACAACTTAATATATTTCAGTAGTAATTTTATTTACCTTACACCTTGTATTTTTGATTGTATAGTAGATAAAAACCTATAATTTTATTCTCATAGTGCCAGACATGTTTAATACCATTCCACCAATTATTAGGATTTTAGGATTAATATATGTCACAATTATAACTTGGCACCATATTGGGGCATTATAAAAATTGTTCATAAAAATAAAATCCTATATGATGTTCTATATTTTTTCTTCATTATTGTAAGTAATCCATTAAATTTACTTGACAGATGTATCGGAACCTGGTGGAACCTCCGTTTCCGGACACAGAGTACGGTTCCTATATGTTAGACTCAAACCAGATGTATGAGAGAGCATTGGAGCTATTCCCCGCGCCGGAACCACCTGATGAGTGAGTACCTTCTGTTAATTATTATACCTATATGATTAGCAGGCCCAGCAGACATTGTCCTGCCCTAAAAATAATAATAAATCTTGGAATCAGATCGCACCATCACCTATAATTAGTATTATATATAATTGTGAATCTAACACATTCTTGAATCCACCTGAACACACACAAAAAAAAGCTGTTTAGGCCGGGTTCAGTCACATACACACATACGGAAGAATGGTACGTATAAAGAAAGGTTTCAGGCTATCAGGTTGCAGCGCTCAGAATCTTACAATAAGTTTTTGGATTTTGAATATAATAAGGTGCATAGACAAAAAAATAATTAAAACTTTTAGCGAACAAAACTTAGTCTGTAACTAGCTGTTAAAATTTTTTTATTTGCAATGTACATTTATACAATTTGTTTGAACAGATACCGGCACCTACCGGCTCTGGCGCCTCGACTCCAGCACACCACGCTACTCGAAGAGTTCATATTCTGGACGTTCAAATACGAGTTCCCACAGAATGTAGTCTGTTTCCTGCTCAACATGCTTCCAGATCAAGACTATAAGGTATTTTTTTTAAAAGCACAAGTGAAGAAATCATTTAAATATATTTGTAAGGACAGTGGATTTTTTTTTTATTGCAATCTATGTAGGTTTAGAAACTTTCAGGAAGGTTATATCTATCAGGGGAGCTACTATTAACCTACGTACCGTGCTATTGACTATATCTGGGGTGTTACTAATGACCTGAAACGCCATTGGTTGAAGTTATGCTCTTCATTATTTAACCTGATGCGAGATGTTATTGGTTGGAAGTATCGGCGTCACTATGGATGACGTCATGCTTCTACATGGACATAATGTTATCTCTACCCCGACATATCAAGTTATGTCACATGTCAAGCTTTATTTAAAAATAAAACAACCCGTACAGTGTTATAATACTATTAGAAATTTTGAAAGATTTATGTTTCAATTTTTTTTTGTATCTCTAAACATTCTCACAATATTTTGGGATTCATATAGACGTGAGGTAATTTAATTCTCAAATTGAACTACAAAATTGGAACGAATAAAAGGTCCGAATAGAATAGATAGGAAATATCGTGTCATTCATGTCGTATGTTTTTGTATTCCAGGAACACCTAACAAGGACGTTCGTGATGCACTACGCCCGGATCCCCCTAGTGCTGGAAGCCGCCGCCGACCCCGACACCCTCTCCAACCGCGTCGTCCACATGTCCGTCCAGCTGTTCTCCAACGAGGCCCTCGCCCTGCGCTGCGTCCAGCAGCTCCACCTCCTCCACGTCATGGTGCTCTCGCTCCGGATGATGATGGGCAAGATCCTCGTCCAGAACACGCTCCACGACCCCGAACAGAACTTCCACTACGTCATAGACTGCAATAGGAGAGTCATGAAGGAGCACTGCTACTGGCCTCTCGTCTCGGACTTCAACAATGTCCTCTCACATAAGAGTGTAGCGCTGCTGTTCCTGCAGGATGATGCCCTTGTCGATATGTGGTTCGAGTTCTTGTCCATGTTGCAAGGTCAGTAACACATTTGGCTCCATCATGAAAATTTATTGTAAGATAAAGGCAAATATAATAGGTCAAGTGCAGCAAATATTAGAACATGCCTCTCTGTACATATGATTCTTGCGATTAGGTAAAGCAAGAACAAGGGACTTGGCTCGGGGTAATTGTCCCTTTCTTTAATTTGTTTAGAGCGTATTAGATATTGTCTTGTCAAAATATTAAAGATCTCTTCTTTGTTCTTTTTCAGTATAGCAAACTCGATTTTTATTATAATAGTTTGAAATGTTACATTTTTTATTATGTATTTCATTCCTCTGTCACAACAAGATATTAAAAATAATATTTCAATTTTGTGTAATGCATAAGTGTTGTAAAAGGATATTTGAATTTTACATTTTAAACTTCCACGCGAAAACGGCTATGGTGCTTTGGTGTGTGATGTAACTATATAGTAAAAGGTATCGAGATCACGGTCTGAATTTTGTAATGATTTAAGCAGTTTTTATTTTCTACTATTTGACCTGACCACGCGTTGCTGTGGCTCAGTTATTACATGGTGAAAGATTAACAGAACATGTGTGCTACAAAATTAACTGGTGTTGACAAAAAATTCCAAATTAAAACGTGGCGCCATCTGTGATATACTTATAACAGTCGGTCCTGCAGTTTTCTGTCAACAAACTAATTTAAAGCGCCATCTGTTCGGGGTTGTGAATATTTATGTTCAGAACGCGAATTTAGTTCTAAATAAATATTATAGTATATTTATTAATTTAAATTTTAAATTCTTATAATAACATTTTGATTTTTTTTTGTTCCACATGGCACATTTTTATTTTGTTATGTATTAAACGCTTGACTGTATTATTCTCAAACCTAAACTTAAGGCTTTATGTTAATGCATCGAAGAGTTTGTTTGAATTGATTTGAGTCGTGTGGTACGCACGCAGGCATGAACGTGAACATCCGCGAGACGGGCGGACACATCGAGTTCGAGCCGTCGTCGTACTACGCGGCGTTCTCGTGCGAGCTCGAGGCGGCCGCGTACCCGATGTGGTCCGTGCTCAGCCACCTCTCCGAGCCGCAGCACGCTCCTCTCGCGCGCCGCATCGTCTCCGCCGCGCTCACCTACCTGCAGGAGTGGCTCGACGCCGTGCACTTCACCAACGTGCACATGGACCGCGTTAGTACCTCACACGCACACACATATACACACGTACGCACAAACGTATATACACACGCGCACACATATACACGCGCGCACACATATACACACGCACACACAAACGCATACACACGCGCACACATATACACACGCACGCACAAACGCATATACACACGCGCACACATATTCACACGCACGCACAAACGCATATACACACGCGCACACATATACACACGCATACACAAACGCATTTACACACGTGCACACATATACACACGCACACACACACAGACGCATTTACAAAGTGTAGTGCTAATGACATCTACTAATGGGCTGGCAGGCTACGAGCCTTCGAAGGACCTAGGACTGTATAGACTACACCCAGTATTTGTGGACTCCAAGCTAGAAAAGGGTCTGCAATTAGCAATATAAAAACCACTTACCGGTCTTCTGGAACGTCCAGTTTCCCTTAGTGGCTTAGTCGACGTGATGGGGCCTTACGAAGTCAACGGCACACAAAAGAAACGTTAATTACGGCGCACGGCGCGGTCACAGTTAACTTTACTGCTTGCGGTCGAACACTCAGAAGCGTAAAAGCGTAAATCAGTTTTAAATTCGACTGTTTTGCAAGTCGAATAGGGATGAGCCCAGTGATGTTACGTTTATGTCGACGTTTGTTAGGCACTGCTGTCGGTTCTTTCGGTTCGGCTTGTGATTTTACATTATTATTTCAACCTAACCAACAACAAGTACCGAATAGTGAACACGTAGATACTCTCATTTAAAACTTATGAATAAACTTGGCTATTATGTAAAACGGCCAATATATTTTTAATTCACGAACAGAGAAGGATACATTTCGTCAATCATAAGCAACAGTATTTTTTGTAGTCAATTTTGTTTTTCTCTAGATAATTAGGTCAAATATTAAGCACCTATTGTTTTAATGAATGTAAAACGAGAATCGACTCATAATTACCCTGTAAAAATATTGCTGGTGACTAACCAGTCGCGCTGTATGTATGTTTACGGTGTTGCATGTTTGTGCCGGCAGAGGGAGGCGATGCACGCGTCGTTCCACTTCCCGCTGCACCGGTACCTCTCCGCGTTCCTGTGCGCCGCCACGCGCTGCATGGGCGTGCGCGCGCGCGACCTGCTGCCGCCGCCCGACCTCCTCGCGCTGCTCGCCGTGCACCCGCTGCGCGTGCAGGTACCCCTCGCGTCTACCTCCCCTTTCCTTACCTTCCCGTCCCCTTACCTTTCCCATTTCCTCCCCTTACCTTTCCCATTTCCTCCCCTTACCTTTCCCATCCCCTCCCTTACTTTCCCCTCCCCTTACCTTTCCCTTCCCCTTCTCTTACCTCCCTATTCCGTTCCCCTTCCCTTCCCTCATAAGTAACCTAGATATTACGTTTTTATAATTTGTTTTAATAATTAATGAGACTCGTCTCGAGTTTTGCTGTATCTCTTCTTTCTTTATTTATTTTATACTTGGCAACCGATCTTGTAGTCGATTATTACTGCCATTGTCGAGTAATAATATTACAAGTTTATTACAATTATTCAAATGTTCTAACAAGACGTTGGCCCTCTTGTTTACAACTTCCCAAAAAATTTTTGTAGCAAGTCAGAATCTATACTCTGTGGTATTATTTCCCATCCACTTCACTTGTGCACAATAACCAAACTATATTAGGTAAAACACTACCAACATTATTAAAGATACATTGAAATAACACAAAATTATGAAAAAAATATAAAATCCAATATATGACATTCCAAGATCCCGCCAAAAACTCTTGCTGTATCTCGTTAAGTTGTAATGTCAACTCCACTACGCAGCCCTGCATCCGAACCAATCAAGTTCAATCTTTGAGTGCCCTCGTTGGTTGAAAGATGTCACGTCGTATCCGAATGCGATGATGGGCTGAAACGCAGAGCTAATTAAATGAAGCGGCGTAGGTGACTTCGCCAATTATTTTTTTCTTATGCCACTCCCATACCTTCGTGACGAAGCTTATTATACTACTTGTAAAAAAAACTAACCACAAAATTAACTTCTACAAACGCGCAGAAAAACGTTCGCGCACTTTAGTTATTCCAATAATAGCACGAAATTAGCATTTTTAAATTCTCTTCATTACATAGTATAAAACAAAGTCCCCTACCGCGTCTGTCTGTCTGTCTGTTCGCGATAAACTCAAAAACTACTGAACGGATTTTCAAGCGGTTTTCGCCAGTGGATAAAGTGATTCATCAGGAACGTTTTGGTTATATAATTTGTCACGAATTTTTTTTTATAATCAGGGCGGGACAACGTCTGCCGGGCCCGCTAGTTATTTATAAAAAACGCAGACCCAGTGACCGTGCTGGGTTTATCGTAATGTGGTCCGATAGTTCGTAACGCATGCCGACGATGTCTTCCCACATCTGCATTTATTGTGGCCAAAGACAAAACTTGATGGTGATGCACGCAAATGTGAGAATAGCATTATAAAAATATTACATTTTTGTACTTCTTGTAAACATAATTCTTACACATAGCAAAAATCAAAAAGTAATGTGCCTTAACTTTTGAACTGCTATAAAACTAACTTCTGCACGCGGCATCGTCCGCGTGGAATAGTTACTTTGGGCGTAAGCTCTCAAAAGAAAAAAGCCCCGATTTTGAAACATTCTTCATTGGTGCTCTGCTCCTATTAATTATATATAAATATTAGATTTCAAGGGAAATATTAAGGTACCAGATGACTTTAAAAGATGTAGACAATTTAAGCAAAAAGTTCTATGCTGAAAACAAAAAGTATTTATATGGTACCATCGGTTTTCTGGCCATATTTCAAAGGGGATAAATTAAATTTGATTCTAAATTATAAAAACTTATCAAATGATTTCTTCAACAGAGCCTATTCTATGAGATCCTCGCTGGAGTTTGGGTGAGGAACGGGCTCCAGATCAAGGGGCAAGCGATGACATACATACAGGCGAACTTCTGCAACTCCATGGTCGATATGGATATCTACTGGTTGCAAGTGTGCGCTGCCCACTTGCCCGCTGACCAGTTCATGGACATGTGCATTGATATGTTAGTACTGCTGTTTCAAGTCAACTTCATGTTTCCATTGTTGAATCCCGTAATGGATTTTATTTAGGGGTGTGCGAATAATGCTCGATTCGAACTTCGAATTAAATATTCGAGCTATTCGAATAATTTGAACTATTCGAAAATGTTTAAGCTAAAGAAGAATCATTCAAAATCAAAATCAAAATACTCTTTATTCAATTTAGGCCCTAGAGGCACAAACGCAACACACCACCGGCGGAAAACAACCCAGTCATCGAGAAGAACCGGCAAGAAACTCGATCTGGTTTATCTTTTCATAAAACACTATATTTTTTTTTTATTATTACCCAATAGCCAAAAGCACATTCGTTTTTAGTGGCACAAAATTTAATTAATATTAAACTAATAGCTATAGGAAAAGATACAACACTTCCTAATTAAGCTTTTTTTTATATCGTATGAGGCAAAGGAACCGGACCCACCTAACTTGATATTATGTTGTCAGCCTCTGTTTGGTGTTTGGGGGAGTGAAGGGGGGTAAAGGGGGGGGATGGGTGAGGGTGTGTGGGCCTCCGGCGCTCTCACTGACCGAACGAAGCGCGACAATGCGTGCACTGTTAGTGGGTGTGTCTGTGTGTCGGGTGGTAGTACCGCGGGAGAGCAGACACATTCATGCGGACACCAGTAATAGTTTCAGCATGACTCTACCATCTACAAAAACTTAAACTTGCATTGCATTTAAGTTTTCTGCATAAAAACTTTAAAAATTTTACAACTTAAACAGTGAACTTTCTTATTTATTATAAACTAGCCATGCACGCGACTTTATCCACGTGGAACCTTACATAGAAAAAAGTTATTAATAGAATCGTCTAAATGTTTTAAAAACATTTTTTATTTTTCTCTCTTACTTACGTCGCGTCGTTATTAAAATTATAATAACTTGATGGAGTGAACCAATTTTAATGAAATATAGAATAAATGTTACTCGAGGATATGATTTTGTTGATAAGTTTTCAACATGAAAGCAGTACTTTTCATACAAACAGACAGACAGACATTTCTAAAAGTGATTTAAATGTGTTTTATTACTTATTCCTAAACACCTGCAATAATGTTTTTTTACATTCTTATTATATGTGTAGATTTTCAAACTAGTCGAATTCAAATTCCTTTGACCTATCTTAACACACGACTCTACTGAACTCATTCTATATATTAATAATTAGTATTTGATAAAAATCTAATTAGGAAAAAACCATTAAAGTAGTTCGCATAATTGAAATTATTCGAATAGTTAAAATGTTCGATCCGAATTTCGAAATAAATTATTCGGTTCGAATCAATATCGAATAATTCATCAATTCGAATATTCTCACACCCCTAATTTTATTAGAATTCATTTCTCGGGATATGTTGCCACAGGTTCGGAGTGAGGGATTGGTTGAGCATGCTGCCTATGAGCCCGGTCCAAGCAGCAGAACAGGATGCAATGGTCGAAGGCCTCCTGACCTTTCTAGCTATACTAGTCTCGTCCAGAACTAATCTTGGTAAGTTTCCTTTTTGTACCAGATGTTAAAATGGATTTACTATTCATTCTATACTATTCATTACTACTATTTTTGTCCTAGCAACACGAGTATATATATTTCATGGGAACTTTCACTAGCAGCAGCTTAGTAGTGACCCCATTTTTCATTACATATAATTAATTCACTAATAAGGAATTTATATCCAAAATTTCACAAGTCGACCGTTTTAAGCTGAGCCTTGTCTGTCTGTATGCTTCCATAATTTACAAAATGTTTCTATGATAATCTATCCTACACTTCAATTTGTCTTTAAAACATCAATAATTATGTTCAAGCAGTCTAAGGGTTAACAGCATTTTTAGGGTTAGAGTGTTATCGCCTTAACATTATACCTGTGGTTAAAGTATAATTTCTTTGACTTTAATTATGTATATTTATAATGTAATTTAATAAAAATTCCTCTATACATAAATAACTTTACTTTTAGAATAACATAATTACGTATTGCCATTTTTATACGTCGTTTTTATTGCACAGTTACGACATTATTTTAAAATATAACTCATACCAAATGGTAAAGGGACGCGTAACAGCACTTAGATAGGGTTTTAAACTAAAAGGCCGCATAAATATATATATATTTTTAAGTTTAGGCCTATATAATGTCGACAAAGTGATTAACAAGGAATAAGATTTATACACCTTTTTAACATCTGGAATGTGATAACTATTTGATTACAACTAATAAATTAAAACACTGGATTGTAATTTATGAATAGTCACAATAAACGTAATGTCCGTAATGTAATGCAAGTAGATGATCTTTTCCGTTATTTTTTCTTTTTCATTTCAACAACTACTTGTGGTAGAGATGCAATGTTAAGTATGTGTGGTGTAACCAGAATTGACAAGGTTAAGAATGAGTATATCAGAGGAAGTTTGAAAATAGCACTAGTCACAGAGAAGTTGAGGAGTAATAGGTTAACATAACACGGATTTGTCAAATATAAACAAATGTTATCACATAAAATTTAGCAGAAAGAGAAACTTAATACTGTCTAGCTATCACATTAACCGTATTCCTATTCAAGAAGTAACACATATTAGGAACCTTGGAGTCATCTTTGATAACCACTTAAAGTTTGATATTCATGTTAATAATATTTGTTTATCTTCACGTAATACGTTAAGTTTCGTTCTTAGGACCAGTAGGTTTTTTAAAAACAAATCCATCAAGATACTTCTATACTGCACACTTGTAAGAAGCCAACTTGAATATTGTAGCACTGTCTGGTGCCCTCATTATCAACTATACATAAACCGTATCGAAAGTATTCAAAGACGTTTCACTATAGCTTGTTTATCAGACTCTAAGAAATTTGCTACGTATTCCGATAGACTGAAAGAAGTTAAACTTAAATCTTTGTACAATAGAAGAATTATGCTGAACATGACTTTTTTTATATAAACTTTTCAATAACCTCATTGATAATTCAGAACTTTTGAATCGATTTAACATTAATGTGCTCTCCAGACTACCTAGATTTCCTGTCTCTTTATTTGGTCACAAAAGCTACAGAACCAATTTAGGACATTTCTCCATTGTTCCCAGACTATCTCGACAATATAACGACCTTGTTATAAAAGATCTCACGATAGACTTATTTAGTAATTCCATATTTCACTTCAAAGCTTAATTTAGTTTTTTATTTAATTAATCTCTGCAGGATTTTATTCCCTTAATTTAAAGTTATTATATATACATTATCGAATTGTGTTGTTTTATTTTCTTTTTAATTTTTTTCATAATTGTTTCTTCTACTTTTATTTTTTTCCGCATCGCATCTTATATTCATAAATGCAGTAGTCAACTATAATTAGTGACATAAATTATTTTAAGTTTTTGCATGTATGTTTTTAGCTTCTTATTTTATGTTACTGTTGTTGATTCTTATGATAAATAAATAAATAAATGAGGAGAGATGAAAACCGTGTAGCTAGGAAAGTTTTGAGTGTGATGGTTGATGGATATAGCAGTAGAGGAAGACCGAAAAAGGTATGTATGGATTGTGTGAAAAATGAGAGGTGTGTAAAAGGTGTGAATACTGAGTTGACATCTGACAGGGGAGAGAGTGGAAGAAGAGAACATGTTATGCCGACCCCACTTTGGTGGGATAAGGGTAAGAAGATGATTTGAAAAATGATTCCGGTTATTGTCCAGGTAATGATGAGTTGACACAATCCCGCCTGGAAGTGAGCACTCTACTCGCAGCCGGAGACAAGACTCACTCGCAGCTGCTCGAGCTCATGCCGGAGAGGTCTGGGAATTCGCACACCAGAAACTTTGAAACTGTACTCAAAGAAGTCAGTATACTCGTTTACCTATTTACTTGTCTCGTTTTGGTAATATTTTTATTTTGAATATAATTTTTTTTAAGCTTCAACTATTTATTAAATTTTTGTATTTCAAGAAAATAATAGAATATTTTATAGGATGTATAAATAAATGTTACAATGGAGTCGAATACATTTTTATTTCAGCTTCGATATGTAGACGAAGAAGTATATAATGTGATGTTTAAATAAGTTTTTGTATATTCACTTTCATACATTAATCACCAAAAAATTGAAATCAAACTAAACATTTGTAATATGTATGAATGGTATCATGCATGCAATATATCACAGTATATTGTGTAAGTGGAAATAGACTTGTACTCTATTGCTCATCCGCAAAGCGCGCCTCTCAGCCTCTCAACTCCCCCAGAGAATATGCCTATTCAGTTCTATTGAAAACTATTGACGTGATGGAAAAATGTCAATGATTGTGATTCATTCATTTATCACAATATCTTGGAAATCTCATATATTTATTATATAAATATATTGGCTTTTTCTCCCCCCCCCCCGTTTTTTCTTTTCCCCCCCCCCCCCCCCCCCCCCCCCCCCCCCCCCCCCCCCCCCCCCCCCCCCCCCCCTCCCCCTTTCCCCCCTTTTCCCAAAATCATTAAATTGAAGTGGCTGTTGTTTGTCCATGTTAATCTTCAAAACGGTTAGATCGTTTTTCACGAGACTTATATGATTTGATGAAATTGTTGAAGTATGTAGGTATGTTGGAGGGATGTTGGAATGTCATGAAGTGGATTTTATATTTTATTCATAATCTTGTGTTATTTGGCTCTATAGTTTGTAATATTGGTGGTGTTTTATGTAATGTAGTTTGTATATTGTACACAAGTGAAGTGGATGGGAAATAATACCATGGAGTATAGATTCTGGGTTGCCACGAAAACTCCTTGGAAAGTTCCAACAAGCAGGCCACCATCTTGTTAGGTCACTGAAATAATCGCAAGAAACTAGTGATATCATTGCCTACTCTACAACGGCAGTAATAATCTACTAGAAGATACATTGCCAAAAGTTAAATAAATATTACTCTTTTTTATAAAGTTTAAAGCAGTAATGCTAAGGTCGCGAGTCATTGCGAAGTGAATAAGTTAGATGATGAAGTATAAGTGAAATAATGATTGTTCCAGCTGTCGACGTACCGCCCGCCCCCGAAAGGGTCGGAGAACCTGGAGCAGGGCCTGTTCGTGCCGAAGCCGATAGTGTGGCAGCAGTACTACGACCCGCTGCACGTGCTGCGCCGCGCCGTGCACCGCCGAGACTTCCACGCCTCCATGGACCGCTTCTCCGCATAGTCAGTACTCGTACCTAATAAACTAGCAGGCCCGGCAGACGCTGTCCCGCTCTGACTATAAAAACACCCATGACAAATTATACACTAAAACCTTCCCCATGAATCACTGTATCCACTGGTGAAAACCGCATGAAAATCCGTTCAGTAGTTTTTGAGTTTATTGTGAACAGACATACAGACAGATGCAGTGGGGGACTTTGTTTTATACTATGTAATGATTAAGTTATTTGGCAAATCGGTAATATTTATTTATTGAACTTATAATATTCATTGGTGTTGAGACGACAAACAACGCTACCACCTACGTCTCAGGGGGAGGGTGAAATATATTGCGGGGGTGGGGGTTACGTGAGTGGTTCGGCTCCTCACTTATTATTGTATCGCTCTTGAATCATTGATATTATAACATAATTTATTGTTACATAATTAAAAAATATTGAACATATGAAAAGTTATATCATACATACACCTTTACGGCGCTCACAAGTGGTAATGTTTTGAAAGTGAAGTAGAAATATTTTTAATATTATAAAATCAGTATTAGAGTTTTTTATGCAGTGAGAGTCATCTAGTGAATTTCTAAGAATGAGTTATTGGTTTTATAGTTGTTGGATGACTCCTTGGGTATTTAGAAATGCAGTGACAGTTTTTTTATGTTTTGCATAAGTCTAGTGGACGGAGAAGTAGTTGTTGTGTTATTGGAGGAGTGCTCGGCGTTTGTTGCAGCGTCCGCGAGAGGCAGAAGGCGGAGGGCGGGGGCGCGGGCGCGGGCGCGGGCGCGGGCGCGGGGGGCGGCGCGGGCGCGCTGTGGCCGCCGCTGCGCGTGGCGGGCGCGGCGGGGGGCGGGGGCGGGGAGGTGGAGCCGCGCGCGCTGTGCCTGTCGGGCGTGCTGCACGGCGCGCTGCTGGCGGTGCTGCACCGCGGCGTGCACCGGCGCGGGGCGGAGGCGCCGCCGGACCACGTGCTGGCGCTGGCGGTGTACCTGCTGGAGGCGGGCGCGGCGCTGGCGGGGGAGCGCGCGGCGGCGGTGGGGGCGGGCGGGGTGGTGCTGGCGGAGCGCGCGCGCGTGCAGGCGGCGGCGCCGCTGCTGGGCGCGTTCGCGGGCCGCGACCTGTGCGACAACGTGCGCGCGCACGTCGCGAGCGTGCCGGCGCGCGCGCCCGCGCCCGCCTCGCCGCCGCCGCCCGCGCACTACCACCGCGCGCACTCGGACAGTCAGTCGACACCTACTGCCTATTTAAATACCTCAAAATTTCATTCAAAATAATATTACAACCCCAATATGAGTATCGCTTTGTGAATTTGATAAATAATGATTGTCGTGTAACGACACAGGTGACACGGAGTGGGAGCCGTCGGAGAGCGAGTCGAGCCGGCTGCCCCTCATCACCACCGCCACCAGCACCGCGCTCGCAGTGCCCACGCCGCTACAGGTCTCACCACACACTCTCTCTCTCACACACTGCACTGTCATCTCCTTCACCCTTACATTATTCTTATTTATATCAATGTTATTTATTTAATCTTTATTACACATTTATATGGATATGTTCCATGTAGTAAAGTCAAGAGTATTTAGGCACAAATACAGTAAAATACATGTTATAAATGATATTTAATATAAGACTACATGTATGTGCATGTATGCGTACGTGCGTACGTGTGTGCGTGCTCGCGTGCGTATGTTGTGTTAGTCCCATCAGTAGGTATATTAGTATTTTCCATATAACTCTTCAAAGTATAATGTATATTTAAATGTTTTAGGTGGCTAGAGGAGACTCGATACAAGACGACAACTCTGATACTGGAGGTGATGAGCCGCAGTTTCGTGCATTAGAGGTAATAAAAAACTCGAATGTTTGATCTTAATGTCATTAAGCCACCCATTCTTGTAATGAAGACACAATTCGCTATAATATCACGATTACAGATTTTTATAATGTGTGGTTACCATATTGCTTCTTGGAAGTTAACAGAATATACTGTATACAGTTGAACCTAGCTTTTAGCGTAAACATTATGCAATTTGATGTTCCCAGGGTGTGATGAGTGAGAGTCAAGCCCTCGCGTTACACTCCGATTTAGACATGACCCTAGCCCTGGCGCTGTCCACTGACCTGGACACGCAATCGGTACCCATAGATTATGGTGAGTTTATTGGTAAAATCATTATATATACGGCACTCATCACTCACGTGACCAGTAATATATGTTTTAAACGCCATCTATTCGCTCTTTTGTTGTACTACATTGTTTAGTGTAAACACGGGAAACAGTGTTATCGGGAAATTTTTTCGGGGATTTTTTTTCATAATCAGGGCGGGCCAACGTCTGCCGGGCCCGCTAGTAAAATATAAAAATGACTACTTGACAGACGAACATCCTGTCAATAACTCCAAATTTGTTTTGATGTCTGTATCGAATTGGTATAGTAATGGTTTGTGTGTGTGCACGGTGTCGCGCGCGTAGACGTGGAGGAATGGAACGGCCCGGCGCCGCGCGCGCTGCCCGCACCCCCCGCGCCCCCCACGCCCCCCACACCCCCCACGCGAGGGGGGGTCGCGCCCCCCGCGCTGCTGCCGGACCCCTTCTCCGACGCGCAGCCCTCCACCAGCAACCAGGTCGCTCACTCCATCTCTACTTATAAATACCATACATTATTCTATTTCTCTTTCTGTTACAATTTGTTCGTTTTCATATTATTTATATTTAATCTTTAGATCAGCACAATAGTTCAATATTTAGTTTTATTACTATTTATAATTTATTGTTAGAGCATGCCATGGTGGTCATCTACAAATATGACTACATTTATATTTAATTACAGAAGTGTTACTATTAGTATATTTGCAAATGTATCGTCATGTTCACGACCAATAAAAAGAAATAAATAAATGCGAAACGACTTGGTAAGATATCTAACTAATACTTTAAAATGTATGTGGGTATTAATATATTATTGAGTTCCTGAAAATCACATGTGTATTGGTTGTCGAGAATGACAATAATATATTAAATGTAGAAAACTTTTTTTCATGAATTATTTATAAAACATATTTGCTTAAAAAATTAAGATGTTTCGAAAAGAAAAAAAAATTGCTACACCGATGAACGAAAAAAAATTAATAAAAAAATTGTCAATTTTTTAATTATATTGAACTTTCGGTATACTACGATTTTTATAAAAACTACGCACTCCGGGCTCAACCATGTGTGTTTCCTTGTCGTAGTGAATTTGAGCACGCGGTGTGGTGCGCTTGCGCAGGAGAGAGCGAATAAGCCGACAACATTGTTTACAAATAAATTTTAACACCAAAGTATATTTTTAATTTCAATTTTTTTTTCTTATTTCCTCTCTACATAAATTATAATAAAGAAAACAGTCAAAGTCACAGGCATCAGCTAGTCAACAGTATAGTTTATTGTTATAACAATGTAGATTTATTGTTAAACTCTATACAGTATAGTCATCGATGGTGTATTTGTAAAAGTAATGTGTTTCGTGTGTAGGTGCAAGTGCACACGCAAACCGAAGAAGCCATACCTGTTAACGAGTCCATAATAACTCTTCTGCTGAAGCTCCACTCGCAGCTCTCCGGTCGAGCTGACTCCTTCTCACTAGAGGACCCAGACCCACCCAGCCAGGAACCCATCGGTGAGTCCCATATCTCACTTTCCTGATCACTTTTTTTAATATCCGTATCCATTTTTAATACCCAACTCCATTCTTAATATCCATATCCATTTTTTTATCCATATCCATTTTTAACATCCATATGCGTTTTTAGTATCCATATCCATTTTAATACCATATCAGGTTTTATTATCCATATCCATACTTAATACCCATATCCATGTTTAATATCCATATCTATACTTAATGTCCATATCCATCAATACCCATAAGATATTAGTTTTTCTCATAATAAATACATAACAAAGTCTTTGAGAATAACTGCAACAAAAATGTATTTGTATTTAAACACTTTTATTTTTATATAGATATAAAAAAGAGCATGCAACTCATGACTTAAATTTAAATTTGAGAGTAGTAGTCAGTAATTACTAAATTCGAGAGAAAAAAAATAGGAAAATATTGTTAATTGTGATTATTAACAAGATGTAGCTTATAGAGTCACCGTGAGGACAATATATTGGTTAGAAAATACGTAGTAAAGAAAGAACTATTCTTAATTAATCATTAATAACCTAGTGATGAGCAGTCAGTAAAGTAAAGGCCTTTCAGATGATTCGGTATTCGTGGGAATTAAATTCCTTGGTTAAGTAACAATGTTTTTATATGGTACAATAATGTTGCATTATTTAAGTGCTAAGTTGCAATTGACAAATAGATTTGTGTTGATTTTAAGGTAGTTTGTGGGTCGATAAATGAATAAAAACTTATCAAGTGTAGATATTGTCCTTCTCTAATATTTTACTTGGTATCGTTGCTTGATTTAGAGTATTCTTATGTTGTTATTTATGACATAGATTTTTCTGTCTTTCTCACTCGCTGTTGAAGTTCCTGTTTTTCAAGTTCACCTAGTTAGAAACGTTCTGTTATTATGTATGAGCTATACTAAAATAGTATTTTAAATGTTGTTAAAAAAATTGCTTTATTAGAAGTGGAAAGGATTATATATGAGTGTAGAATGGTAGTGTTAGTGTGTGCGTGTCGACAGGCGAGGGCCCGCACTTCATCGGGCAGCTGCTGCGGCGCCTGGCCCGCACCGACGCGCGCTGCGGCGCCGCCATCGCGCAGGCGCGGGCGCAGCTGTGGCCGCACCATCCCCACCACCCGCACCACCACCACCACGCGCGAGACAGGTGCCACATCCCGTCACTGCCTATATTATCAACTGACCCAATTATTACAACAACTTCCTGGAAAGTTTTATCACGTATCAGAATTTATTGCCTCAGTTAGTATTTCAACATTAGTCAGTCTGTGCACATTGATTAAACAGTGGTACGTAAATGCCATCTGTAACATGTAATGAAATTACTAAATATACGGTCAAATAACGTACAACAGAGAATTGCCAAAAATCTACTCTACCCTTTGATTAGAAGTATAATGATGTAAAACATTTTATGTGATATCATAATAACTATACTAATATCGAGTTATATATATTTTTTTAATTAATCATTCGGAAGCACATACAAGAAAGTTAAAAAAAGGTGTTAACTATTACACATGTAGTAATGAATAACCGTGAAGGCGTGACACGCTTTGTATTAAGACAACGCGTGAATGTTATATCACGATGGACGGCAGGGAGCGGCGGGAGAAGGAGGAACGGTCGCGGCGAGCACGCGAGCGCCAGCAGCAGCTGATGCGCGAGTTCCAGCGCCGCCAGCAGCAGTTCCTCTCCGCCATGGAGAGCATGGAGGGCGCCGACGGACTCGCCATGGACTGGGAGGAGGAGGCGCTCGAGCGCGACTACGACTGCGTCATCTGCAACACCACCGCGCCCACCACCCCCGCCGACCCCATCGGCCTCGTCGTGCTGCTGCAGGTACCGACTGCTACATACATACTCACTGCAACACCACCACGCCCATCACCCCCACCGACCCCATCGGCCTCGTCATGCTGCTGCAGGTACCGACTGCTACATACATACTCACTGCAACACCACCACGCCCATCACCCCCGCCGACCCCATCGGCTTCGTCGTGCTGCTGCAGGTACCGACTGCTACATACATACTCACTGTAACACTACCGCGACATTGGGTCTGACTTTGCAACAATATAAACAATAAATTTGGTGAAGTGCTGGCAGTAACTAAATGTTTGGATAAAGTGTTGTTTACTGGTTTGCAGTCGACGTCGGTGTTGGGACACCGGCGGCGTTGTGGTGGCGAAGACGCGCGCCTCGCGCTCACTGAGGCGGAGCGCGCGCGGCTCTCCGCCCAGCACGAGGGCACCGCCGCCGCGCACCACTACCGTCTGCACGACGATCTGCACCAACACTTCGACCAGGTACCCACCACCCCTACTCCTACTCCCGTCACACTCCCTCACCCACTGAAACTATGGGTGCTGTGTCACAGGAGTCGTGGCTAGTGAGCGTGAGCGTCGGGTGGGAGGGCGGCGTGCAGGTGCAGTCGTGCGGGCACCACCTACACCTGCGCTGCCTGCGTGCGTACCTGCGCGCGCTGCAGGCGCCCCAGCGGCCCCACAACCTGCACGTGGACCGCGGCGAGTTCCTGTGCCCGCTCTGCCGCCAGCTCGCCAACTCCGTGCTGCCGCTCGCGCCGCGCCCGCCCCGCGCCTCCCCGCCGCCCCCCGCCACCGACCACCACCGCCGCGCCGCGCACATACAGGACATGCTCGACGCCGAATACCCTGACCCGGTTAGTAAACCCTCTCCCCTGCGAACCCGGCTCGAAGGACCAATTATATAATAGCTACGAGTGCTCCAATATTCGATTTCAAACCTAACCGAATTTGATATTTCTCGATGCGATAATTTTAATTTGACATTTAGACCAACCAAATGTTGGAGTAGATAAGCATAAGACAAGTTTGATAATAGAACAGTAAATAAATAGGTCTTAAAAGTATTACATCGATTGAGGAAAAAATAGTTAAGAAATTGTTGCGATTAAATATTCCACTATCGAAGTTTGATTTTCAATTTTTTCCCTTTAAATTAATACACAATCGTTGTTATTACCCATACCTTAATTACTTCTTGAATAAAGTGTAAAACATGATTGATAATTCGAAAAATGCGTCAAGACTAGTGGTTGTATAAATTCATATTACCTTTATGCATTAGGAACGTGATATATGTTGTTGTTGCCGTGTGTGCGTGTGTGCGTGCGTGTGAGTGTACATGTGCGTGTGGTGCGCAGGCGCCGAGCCGGCTGTGGGAGGCGATGGGCAAGGCGATGGAGGACATGACGGCGACGGCGGGCGGCAAGCTGAAGCAGCGCTACGGCTCCTCCGCGGCCGCCATCTTCACGTTCGTGGCGTCCCTCGCGCGCACCAACCTCGAGTGCGAGCTCGTGCAGCGCGCCGGCTCGCTGCTCACGCACACCGCGCCCGCGCCCGCGCCCAGATACAAACCCAGGAACGACTGCATCGGTATGTACCACCACGTGTGCAACTCTGCACCAACCTCGAGTGCGAGCTCGTGCAGCGCGCCGGCTCGCTGCTCACGCACACCGCGCCCGCGCCCGCGCCCAGATACAAACCCAGGAACGACTGCATCGGTATGTACCACCACGTGTGCAACTCTGCACCAACCTCGAGTGCGAGCTCGTGCAGCGCGCCGGCTCGCTGCTCACGCACACCGCGCCCGCGCCCGCGCCCAGATACAAACCCAGGAACGACTGCATCGGTATGTACCACCACGTGTGCAACTCTGCACCAACCTCGAGTGCGAGCTCGTGCAGCGCGCCGGCTCGCTGCTCACGCACACCGCGCCCGCGCCCGCGCCCAGATACAAACCCAGGAACGACTGCATCGGTATGTACCACCACGTGTGCAACTCTGCACCAACCTCGAGTGCGAGCTCGTGCAGCGCGCCGGCTCGCTGCTCACGCACACCGCGCCCGCGCCCGCGCCCAGATACAAACCCAGGAACGACTGCATCGGTATGTACCACCACGTGTGCAACTCTGCACCAACCTCGAGTGCGAGCTCGTGCAGCGCGCCGGCTCGCTGCTCACGCACACCGCGCCCGCGCCCGCGCCCAGATACAAACCCAGGAACGACTGCATCGGTATGTACCACCACGTGTGCAACTCTGCACCAACCTCGAGTGCGAGCTCGTGCAGCGCGCCGGCTCGCTGCTCACGCACACCGCGCCCGCGCCCGCGCCCAGATACAAACCCAGGAACGACTGCATCGGTATGTACCACCACGTGTGCAACTCTGCACCAACCTCGAGTGCGAGCTCGTGCAGCGCGCCGGCTCGCTGCTCACGCACACCGCGCCCGCGCCCGCGCCCAGATACAAACCCAGGAACGACTGCATCGGTATGTACCACCACGTGTGCAACTCTGCACCAACCTCGAGTGCGAGCTCGTGCAGCGCGCCGGCTCGCTGCTCACGCACACCGCGCCCGCGCCCGCGCCCAGATACAAACCCAGGAACGACTGCATCGGTATGTACCACCACGTGTGCAACTCTGCACCAACCTCGAGTGCGAGCTCGTGCAGCGCGCCGGCTCGCTGCTCACGCACACCGCGCCCGCGCCCGCGCCCAGATACAAACCCAGGAACGACTGCATCGGTATGTACCACCACGTGTGCAACTCTGCACCAACCTCGAGTGCGAGCTCGTGCAGCGCGCCGGCTCGCTGCTCACGCACACCGCGCCCGCGCCCGCGCCCAGATACAAACCCAGGAACGACTGCATCGGTATGTACCACCACGTGTGCAACTCTGCACCAACCTCGAGTGCGAGCTCGTGCAGCGCGCCGGCTCGCTGCTCACGCACACCGCGCCCGCGCCCGCGCCCAGATACAAACCCAGGAACGACTGCATCGGTATGTACCACCACGTGTGCAACTCTGCACCAACCTCGAGTGCGAGCTCGTGCAGCGCGCCGGCTCGCTGCTCACGCACACCGCGCCCGCGCCCGCGCCCAGATACAAACCCAGGAACGACTGCATCGGTATGTACCACCACGTGTGCAACTCTGCACCAACCTCGAGTGCGAGCTCGTGCAGCGCGCCGGCTCGCTGCTCACGCACACCGCGCCCGCGCCCGCGCCCAGATACAAACCCAGGAACGACTGCATCGGTATGTACCACCACGTGTGCAACTCTGCACCAACCTCGAGTGCGAGCTCGTGCAGCGCGCCGGCTCGCTGCTCACGCACACCGCGCCCGCGCCCGCGCCCAGATACAAACCCAGGAACGACTGCATCGGTATGTACCACCACGTGTGCAACTCTGCACCAACCTCGAGTGCGAGCTCGTGCAGCGCGCCGGCTCGCTGCTCACGCACACCGCGCCCGCGCCCGCGCCCAGATACAAACCCAGGAACGACTGCATCGGTATGTACCACCACGTGTGCAACTCTGCACCAACCTCGAGTGCGAGCTCGTGCAGCGCGCCGGCTCGCTGCTCACGCACACCGCGCCCGCGCCCGCGCCCAGATACAAACCCAGGAACGACTGCATCGGTATGTACCACCACGTGTGCAACTCTGCACCAACCTCGAGTGCGAGCTCGTGCAGCGCGCCGGCTCGCTGCTCACGCACACCGCGCCCGCGCCCGCGCCCAGATACAAACCCAGGAACGACTGCATCGGTATGTACCACCACGTGTGCAACTCTGCACCAACCTCGAGTGCGAGCTCGTGCAGCGCGCCGGCTCGCTGCTCACGCACACCGCGCCCGCGCCCGCGCCCAGATACAAACCCAGGAACGACTGCATCGGTATGTACCACCACGTGTGCAACTCTGCACCAACCTCGAGTGCGAGCTCGTGCAGCGCGCCGGCTCGCTGCTCACGCACACCGCGCCCGCGCCCGCGCCCAGATACAAACCCAGGAACGACTGCATCGGTATGTACCACCACGTGTGCAACTCTGCACCAACCTCGAGTGCGAGCTCGTGCAGCGCGCCGGCTCGCTGCTCACGCACACCGCGCCCGCGCCCGCGCCCAGATACAAACCCAGGAACGACTGCATCGGTATGTACCACCACGTGTGCAACTCTGCACCAACCTCGAGTGCGAGCTCGTGCAGCGCGCCGGCTCGCTGCTCACGCACACCGCGCCCGCGCCCGCGCCCAGATACAAACCCAGGAACGACTGCATCGGTATGTACCACCACGTGTGCAACTCTGCACCAACCTCGAGTGCGAGCTCGTGCAGCGCGCCGGCTCGCTGCTCACGCACACCGCGCCCGCGCCCGCGCCCAGATACAAACCCAGGAACGACTGCATCGGTATGTACCACCACGTGTGCAACTCTGCACCAACCTCGAGTGCGAGCTCGTGCAGCGCGCCGGCTCGCTGCTCACGCACACCGCGCCCGCGCCCGCGCCCAGATACAAACCCAGGAACGACTGCATCGGTATGTACCACCACGTGTGCAACTCTGCACCAACCTCGAGTGCGAGCTCGTGCAGCGCGCCGGCTCGCTGCTCACGCACACCGCGCCCGCGCCCGCGCCCAGATACAAACCCAGGAACGACTGCATCGGTATGTACCACCACGTGTGCAACTCTGCACCAACCTCGAGTGCGAGCTCGTGCAGCGCGCCGGCTCGCTGCTCACGCACACCGCGCCCGCGCCCGCGCCCAGATACAAACCCAGGAACGACTGCATCGGTATGTACCACCACGTGTGCAACTCTGCACCAACCTCGAGTGCGAGCTCGTGCAGCGCGCCGGCTCGCTGCTCACGCACACCGCGCCCGCGCCCGCGCCCAGATACAAACCCAGGAACGACTGCATCGGTATGTACCACCACGTGTGCAACTCTGCACCAACCTCGAGTGCGAGCTCGTGCAGCGCGCCGGCTCGCTGCTCACGCACACCGCGCCCGCGCCCGCGCCCAGATACAAACCCAGGAACGACTGCATCGGTATGTACCACCACGTGTGCAACTCTGCACCAACCTCGAGTGCGAGCTCGTGCAGCGCGCCGGCTCGCTGCTCACGCACACCGCGCCCGCGCCCGCGCCCAGATACAAACCCAGGAACGACTGCATCGGTATGTACCACCACGTGTGCAACTCTGCACCAACCTCGAGTGCGAGCTCGTGCAGCGCGCCGGCTCGCTGCTCACGCACACCGCGCCCGCGCCCGCGCCCAGATACAAACCCAGGAACGACTGCATCGGTATGTACCACCACGTGTGCAACTCTGCACCAACCTCGAGTGCGAGCTCGTGCAGCGCGCCGGCTCGCTGCTCACGCACACCGCGCCCGCGCCCGCGCCCAGATACAAACCCAGGAACGACTGCATCGGTATGTACCACCACGTGTGCAACTCTGCACCAACCTCGAGTGCGAGCTCGTGCAGCGCGCCGGCTCGCTGCTCACGCACACCGCGCCCGCGCCCGCGCCCAGATACAAACCCAGGAACGACTGCATCGGTATGTACCACCACGTGTGCAACTCTGCACCAACCTCGAGTGCGAGCTCGTGCAGCGCGCCGGCTCGCTGCTCACGCACACCGCGCCCGCGCCCGCGCCCAGATACAAACCCAGGAACGACTGCATCGGTATGTACCACCACGTGTGCAACTCTGCACCAACCTCGAGTGCGAGCTCGTGCAGCGCGCCGGCTCGCTGCTCACGCACACCGCGCCCGCGCCCGCGCCCAGATACAAACCCAGGAACGACTGCATCGGTATGTACCACCACGTGTGCAACTCTGCACCAACCTCGAGTGCGAGCTCGTGCAGCGCGCCGGCTCGCTGCTCACGCACACCGCGCCCGCGCCCGCGCCCAGATACAAACCCAGGAACGACTGCATCGGTATGTACCACCACGTGTGCAACTCTGCACCAACCTCGAGTGCGAGCTCGTGCAGCGCGCCGGCTCGCTGCTCACGCACACCGCGCCCGCGCCCGCGCCCAGATACAAACCCAGGAACGACTGCATCGGTATGTACCACCACGTGTGCAACTCTGCACCAACCTCGAGTGCGAGCTCGTGCAGCGCGCCGGCTCGCTGCTCACGCACACCGCGCCCGCGCCCGCGCCCAGATACAAACCCAGGAACGACTGCATCGGTATGTACCACCACGTGTGCAACTCTGCACCAACCTCGAGTGCGAGCTCGTGCAGCGCGCCGGCTCGCTGCTCACGCACACCGCGCCCGCGCCCGCGCCCAGATACAAACCCAGGAACGACTGCATCGGTATGTACCACCACGTGTGCAACTCTGCACCAACCTCGAGTGCGAGCTCGTGCAGCGCGCCGGCTCGCTGCTCACGCACACCGCGCCCGCGCCCGCGCCCAGATACAAACCCAGGAACGACTGCATCGGTATGTACCACCACGTGTGCAACTCTGCACCAACCTCGAGTGCGAGCTCGTGCAGCGCGCCGGCTCGCTGCTCACGCACACCGCGCCCGCGCCCGCGCCCAGATACAAACCCAGGAACGACTGCATCGGTATGTACCACCACGTGTGCAACTCTGCACCAACCTCGAGTGCGAGCTCGTGCAGCGCGCCGGCTCGCTGCTCACGCACACCGCGCCCGCGCCCGCGCCCAGATACAAACCCAGGAACGACTGCATCGGTATGTACCACCACGTGTGCAACTCTGCACCAACCTCGAGTGCGAGCTCGTGCAGCGCGCCGGCTCGCTGCTCACGCACACCGCGCCCGCGCCCGCGCCCAGATACAAACCCAGGAACGACTGCATCGGTATGTACCACCACGTGTGCAACTCTGCACCAACCTCGAGTGCGAGCTCGTGCAGCGCGCCGGCTCGCTGCTCACGCACACCGCGCCCGCGCCCGCGCCCAGATACAAACCCAGGAACGACTGCATCGGTATGTACCACCACGTGTGCAACTCTGCACCAACCTCGAGTGCGAGCTCGTGCAGCGCGCCGGCTCGCTGCTCACGCACACCGCGCCCGCGCCCGCGCCCAGATACAAACCCAGGAACGACTGCATCGGTATGTACCACCACGTGTGCAACTCTGCACCAACCTCGAGTGCGAGCTCGTGCAGCGCGCCGGCTCGCTGCTCACGCACACCGCGCCCGCGCCCGCGCCCAGATACAAACCCAGGAACGACTGCATCGGTATGTACCACCACGTGTGCAACTCTGCACCAACCTCGAGTGCGAGCTCGTGCAGCGCGCCGGCTCGCTGCTCACGCACACCGCGCCCGCGCCCGCGCCCAGATACAAACCCAGGAACGACTGCATCGGTATGTACCACCACGTGTGCAACTCTGCACCAACCTCGAGTGCGAGCTCGTGCAGCGCGCCGGCTCGCTGCTCACGCACACCGCGCCCGCGCCCGCGCCCAGATACAAACCCAGGAACGACTGCATCGGTATGTACCACCACGTGTGCAACTCTGCACCAACCTCGAGTGCGAGCTCGTGCAGCGCGCCGGCTCGCTGCTCACGCACACCGCGCCCGCGCCCGCGCCCAGATACAAACCCAGGAACGACTGCATCGGTATGTACCACCACGTGTGCAACTCTGCACCAACCTCGAGTGCGAGCTCGTGCAGCGCGCCGGCTCGCTGCTCACGCACACCGCGCCCGCGCCCGCGCCCAGATACAAACCCAGGAACGACTGCATCGGTATGTACCACCACGTGTGCAACTCTGCACCAACCTCGAGTGCGAGCTCGTGCAGCGCGCCGGCTCGCTGCTCACGCACACCGCGCCCGCGCCCGCGCCCAGATACAAACCCAGGAACGACTGCATCGGTATGTACCACCACGTGTGCAACTCTGCACCAACCTCGAGTGCGAGCTCGTGCAGCGCGCCGGCTCGCTGCTCACGCACACCGCGCCCGCGCCCGCGCCCAGATACAAACCCAGGAACGACTGCATCGGTATGTACCACCACGTGTGCAACTCTGCACCAACCTCGAGTGCGAGCTCGTGCAGCGCGCCGGCTCGCTGCTCACGCACACCGCGCCCGCGCCCGCGCCCAGATACAAACCCAGGAACGACTGCATCGGTATGTACCACCACGTGTGCAACTCTGCACCAACCTCGAGTGCGAGCTCGTGCAGCGCGCCGGCTCGCTGCTCACGCACACCGCGCCCGCGCCCGCGCCCAGATACAAACCCAGGAACGACTGCATCGGTATGTACCACCACGTGTGCAACTCTGCACCAACCTCGAGTGCGAGCTCGTGCAGCGCGCCGGCTCGCTGCTCACGCACACCGCGCCCGCGCCCGCGCCCAGATACAAACCCAGGAACGACTGCATCGGTATGTACCACCACGTGTGCAACTCTGCACCAACCTCGAGTGCGAGCTCGTGCAGCGCGCCGGCTCGCTGCTCACGCACACCGCGCCCGCGCCCGCGCCCAGATACAAACCCAGGAACGACTGCATCGGTATGTACCACCACGTGTGCAACTCTGCACCAACCTCGAGTGCGAGCTCGTGCAGCGCGCCGGCTCGCTGCTCACGCACACCGCGCCCGCGCCCGCGCCCAGATACAAACCCAGGAACGACTGCATCGGTATGTACCACCACGTGTGCAACTCTGCACCAACCTCGAGTGCGAGCTCGTGCAGCGCGCCGGCTCGCTGCTCACGCACACCGCGCCCGCGCCCGCGCCCAGATACAAACCCAGGAACGACTGCATCGGTATGTACCACCACGTGTGCAACTCTGCACCAACCTCGAGTGCGAGCTCGTGCAGCGCGCCGGCTCGCTGCTCACGCACACCGCGCCCGCGCCCGCGCCCAGATACAAACCCAGGAACGACTGCATCGGTATGTACCACCACGTGTGCAACTCTGCACCAACCTCGAGTGCGAGCTCGTGCAGCGCGCCGGCTCGCTGCTCACGCACACCGCGCCCGCGCCCGCGCCCAGATACAAACCCAGGAACGACTGCATCGGTATGTACCACCACGTGTGCAACTCTGCACCAACCTCGAGTGCGAGCTCGTGCAGCGCGCCGGCTCGCTGCTCACGCACACCGCGCCCGCGCCCGCGCCCAGATACAAACCCAGGAACGACTGCATCGGTATGTACCACCACGTGTGCAACTCTGCACCAACCTCGAGTGCGAGCTCGTGCAGCGCGCCGGCTCGCTGCTCACGCACACCGCGCCCGCGCCCGCGCCCAGATACAAACCCAGGAACGACTGCATCGGTATGTACCACCACGTGTGCAACTCTGCACCAACCTCGAGTGCGAGCTCGTGCAGCGCGCCGGCTCGCTGCTCACGCACACCGCGCCCGCGCCCGCGCCCAGATACAAACCCAGGAACGACTGCATCGGTATGTACCACCACGTGTGCAACTCTGCACCAACCTCGAGTGCGAGCTCGTGCAGCGCGCCGGCTCGCTGCTCACGCACACCGCGCCCGCGCCCGCGCCCAGATACAAACCCAGGAACGACTGCATCGGTATGTACCACCACGTGTGCAACTCTGCACCAACCTCGAGTGCGAGCTCGTGCAGCGCGCCGGCTCGCTGCTCACGCACACCGCGCCCGCGCCCGCGCCCAGATACAAACCCAGGAACGACTGCATCGGTATGTACCACCACGTGTGCAACTCTGCACCAACCTCGAGTGCGAGCTCGTGCAGCGCGCCGGCTCGCTGCTCACGCACACCGCGCCCGCGCCCGCGCCCAGATACAAACCCAGGAACGACTGCATCGGTATGTACCACCACGTGTGCAACTCTGCACCAACCTCGAGTGCGAGCTCGTGCAGCGCGCCGGCTCGCTGCTCACGCACACCGCGCCCGCGCCCGCGCCCAGATACAAACCCAGGAACGACTGCATCGGTATGTACCACCACGTGTGCAACTCTGCACCAACCTCGAGTGCGAGCTCGTGCAGCGCGCCGGCTCGCTGCTCACGCACACCGCGCCCGCGCCCGCGCCCAGATACAAACCCAGGAACGACTGCATCGGTATGTACCACCACGTGTGCAACTCTGCACCAACCTCGAGTGCGAGCTCGTGCAGCGCGCCGGCTCGCTGCTCACGCACACCGCGCCCGCGCCCGCGCCCAGATACAAACCCAGGAACGACTGCATCGGTATGTACCACCACGTGTGCAACTCTGCACCAACCTCGAGTGCGAGCTCGTGCAGCGCGCCGGCTCGCTGCTCACGCACACCGCGCCCGCGCCCGCGCCCAGATACAAACCCAGGAACGACTGCATCGGTATGTACCACCACGTGTGCAACTCTGCACCAACCTCGAGTGCGAGCTCTTAGCTCACTTTAATATAAAGTGAAACAACACGAGATTGTATTTGAAAGAGAAAGTGTGTTATGTTAGAAAGTGGTTATAAGTTGTGTGCGTGCACAGTGCCGCTGCTGGTGGTGGCGGGCGCGCACAGTCGCGTGCTGCGGAACGCGGGGGCCGCCCTCGGCGCGGCGGAGACGTGGCGCGCGCTCGCCCCGCCCGCCCCCGACTCCGCCGCCCCCGCCGCGTCCCCCGCCCCCGCCTCCTCCCCGCCCGTGCCCGCCGGCGAGTCCAGCGCACGTCCCGTGCCGCTGCTGCTGCGGGACCCGCTCGCGCTGCTCATGCAGTTCCTGCTGCTCGCATCGCCGGACCCGCCATACATGGACATGCGTTAGTACACACGCATCCGCACGCACACACACGCATGCACACTCGCACCAACATCTCCTATATGACACATCATTTCTAACACTCTTCATAATTTCAATGGATAATAATTAATCGGTAAAAAAAAATAATAATATTAAAAACGTGACTTTCACATCTTTACTACTCGATTGTTCAATTGTTGTTATAATTTTGCATACACATTGTCCGAAGTTCAGAAAAGGACATAAAATATCTTTTAACCTGGACAAATATATTGTTTGCAAAGGATAGGTTAAATTTACAATATTGGGAGTCAAATCACAGACGTAAAGAAGGTAGTCAAAAAATATTAATATTAATCAATTGTTTATACAAAAAATGTTACCCATTTCACTACACCAATTGGCTTTCAGCAATCTGATGAATATCGGCAAGGTAAGAGTAATGCGTTCTTGTGTGTACGTACGCAGAGGACTTCACGTGCATAGTGCGGCAGCTGTACGCGCTCACGTACTACCAGATCGTGTGTCAGTTCCTCGCGAACGCGAGCGCCGAGGGGCGGGCGGCGCTGGCGGGGGGCGGGGGCGGGGGCGGCCTGCGCGAGGCGGCGCGGCTGCTGCTGGGCGCGCTCGCCGGCTCCGAACTGTTCACGGAGGACGGGCCCCCGGCGCCCGCCAACCCCGACCACCAGCCAGACCTTGCACAGATGGAGATGCAGGTAACCACACGTCCATTCTCTTATTTCTTTAGGCAATTATTGCAAGAAACATACCACTATATGAGTATAATGTCGCTGAAAACTTAAAGAAATGATGGTTCGCAGCCAGTAGAAAGAAAGATTGAGGTGAAGCGCAATGTGTGATGTGTGATACAGCTACAGGAGCTGCTGCTGCCGTTCGTGAGGGTCGCGGCGCTGGTCCGGCACCACCTGTACGCGTGCGAGCTGCCGGAGATGAACAACCCGCGGCAGGAGTTCGTGCGGCTCGCGTACTACCTCGAGCTCGTCACCGACGGCATGGAGTGGAGCGAGTGGTCCGCCGCCCGCGCGCTGCCCCCCGGCGTGGCGGCCGCCGCGCGCGCCTGGGCCCGCCAGCTCGGCGCCGCCGCCGCACGGGGACAGCTAGTCGTGAGTCCTGCAGCCTTCTCACCTCCCGTACCCTCCCATTTATAAACTTTACTTTTGGATTGAGAAAAGAACCACAATTGATTTTTTAAATTTGATTTAAGTAAAAAAAAAACGATAATGCGGTAGCCGATGCGTATGAAGATTAAAGTCAGACTATTTTCTCATAATTAATATTATCTATATATATATTATCATAATTTTCAAAATTTAGCCAATTCCCGTGGACCTACATTATATACATTTCTACCATATTCCCAAAGTCGACCAAAAATATGTATACATCTAACTATGGAAATTTGTAAGTCTCGATACGTTCTAATGAATATGGACTATGCAAGTTTTTATAAGTAACACTAACTCAGTTTTTAAAAATATTATCTATCTACGTTTAATGATAGTTGAAGTCGAGCTAATATTTTAGTTCTTCATTACTGAAACCAGATAAATTTTTGTGGACACCCGCTTACGAATTATGAATCCCCATTTTTGATGTGAAATGATTGTTGTTAGCGTGGCGAGACGTGACGATGCGACGCCATGCGCAAGCGACTGTGCACAATTTCTCTTGCTGCACTGAGCTCGCATACCTATAGTGTAATTTGAGAATTTGGGATTCGTTTGTTTCGAACAATTTCGATGTTTCACATCTACCAGGCGTCCTGTGACGGCTCATTTTTTTTGTCACTGCGACGTAGACCCACGTCGAGTCTCCCGTGGAGCACTTGGGAACCAGGGTTGTAATGAACAATGACTTGGTGTACATAGGGGGAGGGGGTGTTGTTGTAAGTGAGGGCATGCGTGTTGCAGGTGCGTCGCATCCTGCGGTCGCTGCACGTGGAGTGGGCGGCGCCGCGGCTGCTGGCGCTCCCGCGCGAGTACGACCGCGTGTTCACGTACTACCACGAGCGCGTGTGCCTGCAGTGCGGCGCCGTGCCCAAGGAGGCGTCCGTGTGCCTGCTGTGCGGCACTCTCGTGTGCCTCAAGCAGCCGTGCTGCCGCCGGCACCAGGTGGCCGAGGCGGTGCAGCACGCGGCCGACTGCGGCGGCGGCACCGGCATCTTCCTCGTGGTCACCTCCACCTACATCATTGTGATCCGCGGGCGCCGCGCCTGCCTGTGGGGCTCGCTCTACCTCGACGACTACGACGAGGAGGACCGCGACCTGAAGCGCGGCAAGCCGCTCTACCTCAGCCAGGACCGGCTCGACCTGCTGCAGGCGCAGTGGCTCGCGCACCGCTTCGACCACACGAAGCGCACCTGGGTCTGGCACCGCGACTCGCTCTGAGGGCCGCCCACCACCCCCCACCGCCCGCGCTGTGTTTCACTTGTCACTATGATTTCCATTTCATTTTGGATCTGAATTATTCGTCAAATATCACTTATTATGATGTAAAAGTGTGCCGAGAAAAGAAAATACGGTTTAAAAACGCTTTAAATTTTATTCTCTATAACAATGACGGTTATCGATGCTATCGATAACAAAGTATGTCACTACGCTATAGTCTTCACACGGACTTGCCAAATAATTTCTTTGTACATGGTATTATGTTAACTAAACTTATATCATATTATGTTTTTAGATATGCTTGTATTCATCTAATAATCTATAGGCATATTTTAAATATTTTGCGATAAAAAAAATTTGGCATATTAATCCAAAAGTCTGTTTTAATATTAGTTTAATAATTTTTTTTAACAGATAATATTAAAAAATTTAGTCGTATACGTGTAATAATATGTTCCGACAAATAAGAAAATATCGATATTACAAGTTCATCGAGTTTGATCGAATTACTAATAGACAAAATCGATCAAAATAATTGGTTATTATCGAGTCATTTTAGTCAAATGATAATATATCTCAAACGATATAAAAGATTTAAGTAGTATTGACAAATGTATATATAGAAACATATGTTTGTCTGAATAGATTAAACGTCGAAATTTATAAATATAATTGTGTTGTCGATGATATTGTTAATATGAATTTAAAAGATCTCTTTATTGAATGATATATTGTCAACGTTGATGTTTTGGAAAGTAAATAAATAAATGAGTCGTTACATTTCAGAATAAGCTAAATCCAATTTTATACGTTTGCTAATATTTAACGTTATTCTTCAAAATCTTCAAATTTTGTCCATTTCAAATATAAAAATTTATGCGTATAACCGTCACACGTGATTCAAGTAAAACTTCTTTGGCGTTATAAGATATTATTATGTTCGTGCTTTTCTATATTTTATTTACTTTATAACAAAGAGTTGCTAATAATATTTCCTGTGTTCTTTAAGTTCTGAATTAACTGATAGATGGCACTACAGATAATGAAGCTTTGATTTAATTTGTTACTCACTTACATTGAAACCAGATGGCAGCATGGCACCATTAATTATATTGTATGGTTGTTATGATTATTAAATTTTCAATTTAAATTTTTTTGTTAGAAATTTATTGAATATTATTTAATTTTTTTCAATTTTTTTTTATTAATTGGTTATAAACTATTTATTGACAAAATCAAAATTATTTAAAAACCGGATGGTACAGAAACGTGACGCCATATTGCCGTAACGCACTTCCGTTGCATTGTCGTCAAGTTACCTCCTAGTCGCGTCTAAAGAAGTTTTACTGAAAAAAAAAAACTAAAATTATGAACGGCAATATTTGTACTTCGTTCTCTATGTATAAAAACTGGAAATGTTAAAAAAATTAAACGTGTCACGTTCACGTGTCACGATTACAATTGGATTTGACCTCATTTTGAAACGTAACCGACACAAATCGTTTCGCGCTTGTAAATATAATTATACGTCAATTGAATTAGGGTTTGTCCAATGGGTGTTGCTAGGGCTGTGAAAATGTAAAAATTACTTCTCTCTGTTGACGATTTAACATATAGTAGTATTTAAATATTAAATTATTATATTTTCATATTTTAATATAGAATAATAATTGTCATCGATCGGCTTTCATTTATTAGTGCTCGACTTCAATGATATTCTAAGTAGAAAGCTGTAGATACGTCGTAACCGCTTCGACAGCGCCGCGTTCAAACTTGCCTAGTTAGGTTATTCCGCCCGTATCTAAGCAACATATAACTATTTCTTTCTCACCACCGATATTCAGAATATGGTATCTTACTTCCACATTTCATTTAAGACAGTGTGGCGCTAAAATATTACTTTACGTATGTGTGCGTTATCGTGTCATTTGTTTTGTCAAAATATGTAGGTAATGTAACGTATCTGCAGGTTTTTGGTTATAATATCATTGCCCGACTTACGATCATTTATTATAAATAATTATGTGAGTTTATTATGTTTATGTAACCCGTGACGTCAATCACGCTTGAGTATCCAATAGCTTTATGTAAACCTAATAATTACGCTTTAAATTTACTTGTGTTTTAATTTTATCGTGGTTTTAAATATAATTTCCTGTTTCGATGTATCAGGTAGCTACAAATTCAACTGTTCTTTACTATATTTTAAATTCACTTCACTATAATTATTAGTACTGGATATATGTCACTGAATAATCTCCCCTCAAAAGTTTATCTGCTAAATCGATTTGTTTTTATCGATACTGCGACTCGAGTTAATTACTTAAGTAATCTTAACATTCAGTTTACTGAATTATTTTATCATGATGGAGAAGGGAGATATTATCGACAAAGTTGTATTTTTTTTTAGTAATTATATCGAACAGAATGTATAAAATTGCAATTTTTTTTTGTTCGTAATAGAACATAGTTTAGCATCACACGGTGCATAGAGAATAGTGTTTTATAATTGTGTGTGCAATTTTTTTTTTTGTAAATTATTTAAAGACTCACGGTTTTCCGTTTGCAAATATGTTTAGGATGACTCAGATTTCGAGCGTGTATTAAATCGTATAATTTAGAATATTAAGCTGTTTAATAAAACTACAACGAATATTGGAACGGTTTCTTGAGATCTCCTGCGAAATGTTTGTCGATGTTTGGAATAATATCGATACCGAGTGTTACGCGCTGCTTTTAATAATCGATAATATTTATAAAATTAAAGTGTTTTTTTTGTCTCACTAGTAAAGTGTATTGTAGTATCTGTTATCTCTTTCTAAATTTATGATTTAACTCACAAAATTGTATGGTAATAATTCTGTTTTGTTAAATTACTGTGATTTTTCAGTAAAATGCAACAAGTGTATTTGGTTATATTTTAATGTGTTTTATGTTAAACTAATGCATTACCTCAAGCGGCGACGCGTGCTCACGCTATCTCAGAATGTATTGTTAACAATAGTATGTATAACTAATTGTTCTTGTATATATATTCGATCATATTAAAGTTGTTGATATTTCATTGTTTGTTGTTTTTATATACTATAGTTTTCTTTTAAAATTTTAGTAATCAGCAAATACAGTTTCAGAATTTCGCGCCGTTAATAAAATGATTTTACTATAATCATAATTTTTCATATTTCAACTTTAAAAATTTTTAACACGTAAGGAATCATGCCAGCTTGCATTAAATAACTTACCCTTACATTGTCAAATTAATAAAACTCTTGTAATATTCATAGAAGTAGAAGAAAATAATTAAAGTGGCAGTTTTTTTGCAAAAGGGTTTATTTATTTGTCACCATAAGAAGAAAAAATTAATTACCATCGGTTTTCGACCACTGGGTGGCCACTATTATGTATAACAAGTACACAGCGAATAATTCAAATAGACTATAGTATAATGCGATGTCATTCAATTCGAATATCGAAACAAATGCAATATTTAAGGCAGAATAATTAAATAAAATGTACTTCATTATACGACGTCAAATTTCTACTCGGACAAATCTTACTCTCCTCGTCTCTTTTTAACATCTCGCCTCTTACACTTCAACAGCGCCGTTGTAGAGGTAAGGAGAACTATGACCATATGTTGAAAAAGTGTCCAGCAATAATCACTAAATAATAATTCCAAGACTCTCCAAAATGGCGCTAGCAAAGGCAAAGGTTACGGATAGTGCGAAATAATCTCCTAAATATAACTATTTTAAATAAAGTGTGATAGAATTTTTATGAACTTTAAATAATACTTTCAGTTATTTTTAAGAGTTTACTTTTATAAACCTTGTTGACATAAGTGAACAATAATGCACCCTGTTGTTATTGTAGCGCCACTCTCAATTTAACGGAATTTGACTGACAGTTTTTTATACAGTGACGCAAAGAGTATAATAAGTATTATAGGAAACGGTTCTTACTTCCTACCTTCCATATTCAACAGCGTCGTATAGAACGTCCTACTAATGTCAAAAATAATACTTTATTTTCCACTCAATTTATCTAAAATTCAGCTATTTGTTTCTCATCACCGAGCAGGCGGAAATCGATTCTTGAAATTAATTCTATTTTTAAATATCTATACATACAATAAAAATGAAGTATCTGTATGTAATATCAAAATATTTTTTTTTACTGATTGACTACGAAAGTATACACCATACTGATAACAGAAATGCAATTTTTAAAATTTTTGTCGGTCTGTCTGTCTGTTTGTCCCGGGTAATCTCCGAAACGGCTGGACCGATTTTGACGTGAATTTCACTGGCAGATAACTGAAATTACAGCCGGTTACTTAGGCTACTCTAAATTAGACTAGCAATTAACCGCGGCTTCGTCCGCAATGCTATCTCCAAAACGGTTGGACCTATTTTCAAGGAACTTTCACCAGCAGATAGCGGAAATCATAACAAGTAATTTAGTTTATTTTAATTTAAACTAGCTGTTAACTGTGGCTTCGCCTGCAGTACTGTCTTCAAAACGATTAGACCGATCTTCACAAAATTTTCATTGACAGATATCTATCTTTATAAAACGTTATTCAAGCAAATTTAGTTTATACTAGCTGTTAACCGTGGCTTCGTCTACAGTACTATCTTCAAAACGGTTCGACCGATCTTCACGAGACTTTCACTAGCATATAGCGGACCTTATAGAAAGTAATTTAATTAGACTAGCTGTTAGCCGTGGATTCACCCGCTGTGCTATCGCCAAAACGGATAGACTGATTTTCACGGGACTTTCACTGGTAGATAGCGAACCTTATAAAAAGTAATTGAGGTTATTCTATTTTAGGCTAGCTGTTACCCGCAACTACAAAGTTGCACGATATTTAGCAAGATTTCAACTCATTCTTTATTTTTAATTACAGAAATAATTATCAGCTTGTTGTTTACAATACGACATTATAATTATTAATAACTTTAATGATATAGAGGTCTTCCTAATAAGATCTTAGATTATAAACGTATTACGTAAAGAGTTCCATAATACAATTTCTTGCGGAACGGACAAGCGCTTATTTTTTGTATAGTCACAAAATCTTAATTATAATGTATATTAGATGTAATAGAAATGTAAATCTTTATAATAATATTTTAAGTTATTGTTTCATTAGTTCCTTATACTGTGTAAGTGAGCACTGAGGTAGTTATATGGTGGGTTAAGGTTCCAAATATGTTGCTGATGACAAACCTCACTCGGCACGCTGTTTGTATTTATATATCTAATGTATACGTTACATGTTTACTGTAAGTGGCGCGCGTGTCATGCTTACAATTGCTTTTAAAGAGCATTTCTACAATTGTACATAGTCTCACAGTTTTATAATACTTTAATACGAATAAAAAAAAACGCGTGCGGAACTGCGGGTACAGTTAGTAATAAATAAAAACACTTTTGAATTACAAAATATTTATTTAAATTAAACTAAATTACAATGAGTATATTATTACGGAGTATTCGTTGGGTATATCGTACCAGTTACAAATACTAGTACCAGGCGATTTGAAACATATATGATTAGAAAACTGCTTAAACATTTAAAAAATATATATTTAGGTATTTTATCTCGCTTTAAAGATAAGTCCGAAGTATAAAATTCTAAGTATATTTTAAATACTCACATCAAGGGAATATACATGTTTATCGAATGAAGTATTTAGAAATATTGGCTTCTTGGTATTTTAAATAATAATAGATACACAAACAACATAAGTATTTCGTGTTAAATGAAATATTTAAGGATAATTAATCAGATAATACAGGTTTCCCATTCGAATTACTTACTTTAACAACATAGATTTCTTTACAATTTTATATCCAACGAGCCGTCTAAAGTAAATTAACATTAAATTAAAATTTATATTACTTGCTGACTACGCTCACAGCACAGCGGAGATAACTCGACCACTCTGCACAATCACTCTAAATATATGTTTAACAATAAGGTAACTATAGTTATCAAGTTGCGCGAAGTTCAGAGCGGTCCGACACATCCGCCGTGCTTTGCCGTGAAGTTAGTTGATGACCGCCATCATGTCGGCCGCCTCCTCCTCCAGCTCCTTGTCCACGATGGCTCCCGGCGGTGGTTCTGCCTTCACGTGTCTCCCATATGGATACGTGATTAGCTTGGTGGTGATGAAACCGCCAGAGTTCCTAGCTCCTCGGTGGATGATGCCAGCACCGCTGATCAGCATAGAACCTGGTTAAATTTGTATTATAAAAAAATAATCCGCGATTTTATAAAACCACGTAGCATGTGAAACTTTTTTTCGGTTTGTAGGCATTTAACTGAACATTTTTGGAAAATTACTCGATGTAGTTTATTAAAATCGTGTTTTCAATCTTAACATATGAACCTCGTATCATGTGAAATGCATTACGACCAGAATATACCATCAAGTAAAAGAATACCAAAGAAAATATCATTTAATCCCATTACATAATTATCAAAGTCACCATCAGTGTCATTATTCTTTTATCTTACTCTTTTAGAGGTTATCTGTCCAACAGCAATAAATACCTCCTCCTCAGAAAGTCCCTAATGAGCTTTTCCTCACCTTTCCCGGGCAGTACCGGCTGTATGTCTATGAAGGGCACCGTGCTCTGTGCGGCGTCCGCCTCCAAGTCCGAATGGGTGAATTCCAAATACTGATCATGTTCTGAATCGACCGGCAGCGGAGTGCGACTCGCTGTAGGTATATCCGGCTTGTATAGCTCAAGCTTTGATCTGGAAATTTAGAATACACATTACCCATAGCAAACCCTTCAGAAATTATAGCGAAAGTGTTATTTAATTACCTAACTTCTAAATCTATTTTTTTATTATTTTAAATATAAGTGCAATATCTTCCTTGATGCATCCACATTTATTACTGACAGAAGATTATTAATCAGAAAATAAATCAGACAAAAAAGGTCCCAGATCGAACCCTTGTGGGATTCCGTTTCTAGTTAAATATTACGAGGAGATTACGTTATATACACTTGTTTTCTAAAAGTAGAATGATTAAATAAGATACCAGGGTCATCGCAGTCAAAGGTCTTAGAGAAATCACATAACGTACCGATGGCATCTTGTGACTTCTTTTAAACTATAAAAATATATCTTAGTTCCGTTACATCTGCGTCAGAGATAGATTTTAATTTCGTGGAACCAAACCGCAGAAAAACAAATCATTTTACGCATAAAATATTAATCCAAGATTTTTTTAGGTGTTACTAATTAAGTACTACAGCATTAAGTATTACAGCAGCGCTAAAACAAATGTTCAGAAAAACAGAATGGGAGCATTTGGGGCTAAATATAAATGGATTGAAATTAAATCATCTAAGATTTGCCGATGACTTGGTTCTATTGGAGGAGAACCCATTAACTCTGGAATCCATGATACAGAGTCTAGCAGACATAAGTAGAGAAGTAGGTTTGGAAATGAACTCGAGCAAGACTAAAATGATGACAAACTCAATAACTGACATAACTATCAATGGACAGAAACTCGAATATGTAGAGGAATATATATATCTGGGCCAGATAATATCGCAAAAAGACCAAATCTCTAAAGAAATAGACAAAAGAATTGTAACTGGGTGAAAAAAATACTGGGCCCTGAAAGAAATTATGAAAAGTAAGGAACTGGGCATTCAAATCAAAAGGAAGACATGTGATACCTGCATCCTGCCCTGCATCACATATGACTGTGAAACCTGGGTTTTGACGAAACGCCATAGGGACAAACTAACAAAATGTCAGAGAGGCATGGAAAGGAGCATCTTAGGTCTAAAACAAATGGAAAAAGTTAGAAGTACAGATATCAGGCATAAAACGAAACTAACAGATATCCTGACACGCATCGACCAACTAAAATGGAGGTGGACTGGACATATGCTCCGCTGTAATAAAGAAAAGTCGAGCAAACAAGTAACGATCTGGTACCCAAGGGATGGCATTAGAAGTAGAGGTCGCCAATCAAAACGATGGGAAGATGATTTTAAAATGATATTAGGACCCCTTTGGACAAGAGTGGCGGCAGACAGAGAGCAATGGAAGGAGTTGGAGGAGGCCCTTGCTATTAGGCACACCGAATTACGTGATATATTATAGTTTTGTCTTTGTACTACTGTCAAAATTTCGGGAAAAAACGCTTTATTATTATTATAATTAAGTACTAATCAATTTTCCATACAAATAGACACTACCCTGTTTATTATATAAAGATATCAGTAAATATTATGAATTTTTTCTTTCAGAAAAACCAAATGTGTTTTAAAATTGGAACTTTCGACCAACAAAAGACGTCAAGGTACCTTACTCTTACACCATCTTATATTTATCTTACCTCGGTCGCAGTGAACCATCCGTGTTGTCATTACTGATCCACTCGCTCTTTTGAGGGGAGAGACGACCTGTCGTATAATTGAATGGTGTCGATCGGATCTCGAAGTGTAAGTGCGCACCGATGACGCGGAATCTATAACAAGGAAATAAATAAACGCCCAAAAATGTGTGTCTCTCTACCGAGGTGAGCTTAGAATGGCATTTTCGCATGTGACTATATCGCAATGATTTTTGATAACGCTATGCTTCTGTAATTTGGAAAATTGTTGTTAAAAGAATCAGCAAGTTTCACTATCATACCATAGCATAGTCTTCCTATCTGGCTAGGGTTTTAAATACAATATATGCCCACTTTTTCATAATTTAATGTATATCCGCAAAAAATGAAAAGCTGCATTTCGTAAAATAACGGAATGATCTTAAATATTAGAAAATCTAACAAACTGGTGGTCCCATGTTTTTTACACTCAATAAAACCAGTAACAGTTTTTTAGGTAATAGTGTTAGATTTTATAACAAATTCCCAAAGCATATTACCGATTTGCCGGATAGTAGGTTTAAGCGCCAAGGCAAGTGGGTTTTGGTGTTAAAAGGCTATTACACAGTACGCCAATATGTGAACGATGGTAACGTCTGCAACGTCCTCTTTGTGCATCCACTCAAAACAATTGTAACGTGTAACGTATTATAAAAGATTAATCTGTTCGCGATTTTACCGGTTCTTCTTGATGACTGAGTTTTTTGTCCAAACCATCAGTACTTTTTTCGTTAATAATTGCCCTCTCGGGACCTAAATTGACTAAAGTATTATTGACATTCCAAATAGAGTTATCGTTATTTGAGTAACATACAATTCTCCTGGGTCACTGTAACAAACTTACCTTACACCAGTTAAAACTGATCCCTCAGGAGAATCCAATTCATCCAGGTCGATCGCACGCCTTTCATAAGTCAAAGTGTGATAATCTTCACCCTCCTTGAATTCCCCATCCAATGGATCAAACTTCTGCACCGGCACCCAGCCGCCAGCCTCGACGAAACCTCTCTCTTTTAACGTGCCTTCATGGATTTGAAGGTGGAATACCTTGTCATGTTTAACCAAGCGAATACCTGTCACGACTCTGAGAAATAATTGACACGTAATGAAAGGCATCTAGATTGGATATTTTATTGTACTTAAAGAAAACCCGCACACCCATGCTGTTAACGCACTCTAAAGACTATGAAAGATTTTTTAAAGAAAGGATAGTTAAGTGATTTAAAAATTATGCACCATATATTTACACTTCGTACTGACAATACATGGGAGACTATGATGTCCGCAACTATTTTTTTTCTATCTGTAACTGAAAAAACCTTAGTTGAAGAATTTTCATCGCAATTAAGGTTTTTGTTTTTGCCATGGAAGTTAAAACAAGACCACATTTGTTTAAAGAAAACGAGTTAATTGACTCGAATAATGTATTTCCAGTAGCGATGAAGACCTTTTAGTTTGTGCGGTTTAGTTTGTGCTTTTGATAAAGTGATGATTAGATAACGATAATTTTAAAAGCCTTTTAAGTGATTAACACAAAACCGCTACTTAATTCAATAGAAATAATTATTACAGTATTAAACATGACCCAAGAACACCCTTTTAGATAATTACTGACTTGTTTTTAGATATGTCAGCTAACACATCCTTTAGGCTGAAGAAACGTTCAGAGTTGTCGACTTTGTCCTCGCATAAACAAAAACAGTATGAGCAATGGAGTAGGTTCCACTTCCACCACGAGTCTACCTTCGAATGGAAATAATTACATTTGAGTAATTAAACAATAACTTTATTACGCTTGCTTTAATTAGCAAAGTTTCTAAGACGGATGCGGAGCAGATATCATGAGCAGAGTGTGCGGGTCTCCGAGGAATAGAAGACTAACTTGTTGTTGTGAACGTCTGAAGTCGCATCCCAGAGGCTGAAGTAGCGGTCGGAGTCGGTCGCGTCATCGCAGAGGCACATACAGTACGAGCAGTGCCAGAATAACCAACGCCACCACGAATCCACCTATAGACGACTTGGATGGTCTTAGTTTTGAAAGGTCTTTTTTTATATACTTTATAGATTTTAACGTTTGACGACAATCGAGCAATCTCATTTGATGTTAAATTGCGATGTACTCTAAGATGGTAAACACCATAAACCTAGGGGGGGTCTGGGGGGGACCACACCAACAGGTGTTTGGCGACAGATTTTCAACTTGAAGTTAGTAGTTAGCGGGCGGCGAACTTAGAAAAAGCCCTACCACCAAGCTATGGTTTCATCACGGTGTTTTTCTTCACCGAAAGCTCCGATTCACTTGCTTGGATTCGAACTTACGTCCGTTGTCACAGCGTCCGAACACACTATCAACTAAGCCATCATCGCTTCAAATCGCTCGTATCGCTTCTCCTATATACATATATATTATTGAAAAGGCAAGATAAATCGTAATATTTTGTGTTGGATTAGTCAAGGGTGCATGCTACTATTGTGCCGGTTTACTGTGTTAGTACAACAAAAACGTCGTGCATGCTATTAGTATGTTCTTTAGAATTTAACAATAAGTGTCGTTACTCGAAGAGAAACTACATCAACTTAAACTTGTGCAGTACAAAACGCTAACGAATCCAATAGAAAGGCACAGTACCCGGAATTTGATTTGGCAAGTCGGGGAAAAGAGTGAGAGGTCTAGCGGGATTGTCTCCTTTTTGTAGAATGTTCTATCTATCACAGCGCAAGTAGTGCCATAGATAAAGATGACGCTATATTCAATCTAACTTAGCTCGGGCATGTCAAATCAAAAGCCGGGTACTGTAGCAAATGTTTGTTCACGTTATCAGACAGAGTCGCTTCAATGAAAAACGTAATGTTTGTATTGTTTAAACTAAGCAATTCCTAGAAGTTATTAAATAGATATTAATTTGTACTTAATCTTTTTATACGTATAAGATTGTCGTCTGACCACAATTAGTAGCCAACATTAATTGTTTACGATGTAATTTAAAATGGTGAATTGCAGGATAGCATTCGTCGGACACGTACGGATGGATGCTTGATGATTAATTTGCAAGTTGCGGATTGCAATTAACCAAGCGAACAATCGAGGTGACATACTGTCATCCTATGATTTCATAACAATATTTTCCTTCGTCTCTTGATATCGTATAGTACGTATAAGTTACCTCTAAGCAATTATTGATTCTGCAATATACTCGTCCTTGACATTTATTTTACTATTGCTAACAACTGTACTTCACCATCGACCACATCGATTATAATAATACCACGTTTGATGACGTCACATTTAACGACTATTTTCACAAGACTAGTCATGTCAAATTTGATGACGTCACACGTTTACCATAGTTGCATTCTCATATAAATTTGGTCTTTATTTATACATCTATGTATGTAGTGCATCTAACGTGTCTGCACTTTTTAGATTTTTGTGAAGAAAATTGTTGCAGTTGTCTAGGAATAAGCAATAAAACACGTTTCAATCATTTTTAGAAATGTCTGTCTGTCTGTTTTTTTCTAACACGCATCACTGCTAAAGTAGTATGTTCATAATAAGACCTCGAAACCTCAAAAAGCATATCCTCGAATAGCATTTAGTCTTTGTTTCATTTAAATCGGTTAACTCTATCAAAACATATTGTAATTTTAATGACGACACGAGTTAAGTACGAGAGAAAAGTAGATAAGTAAATGGACTTAATACAATGAGATGGTTTAATTGAAATCACTGTTTTGTGTATTAAGTGCCATGCCGACGAAGTCGCGGGCACAGCTAGCTAGTGGTCTAATAATATATATGACACAGGCAAAGTGGGGCTAATTATAATTTGGTAATTGAAAAACATAAATTCTATTAATATACTTAGAACATTGTATCATATTTCCGTGAATTTAAACCATTCACCGTTGATAAAACCGATAGTAAATTACCGTGCCATCAATTATCTATGTCGTTTTAACCGTTTTACTGTATTTAAATTAATATTAGTCATGTTACACATTGATATGACTTATAATACCTATTCGTGGCACGCTTTATTCGTGACATTTTTACGCATTTATTTTATAGCAGCTAGTAAAATCTATACAATTTTCGCAATGTTTGAACCGATTTTGACATATCACGATATAATTAAAATAATAAGTAACCAGAATTGTTTGGTCAGTATAAACAAGTTTAATATGTTGACCCGACAACGAGTTCTAGGTTAATATAGATAAGCAGCCAGCGTCTACAATTTACTGAAACAATATCAAACTGAAGATAATTCTCACCTTGGTAGTTCCTCGCAGGCAGCTGCCGACCTTCCCGAGGGTCTTGCCGTTTTCATACTCAATCCATTCGTACCGACGTTTGCTGTTTCGGCTCTGGAACATTACATATTCACTACTCTTTAAATGTATCCTTCAATTACAGCTAATTGTCAAACCTAATTGACTTTAATTAACATTTTAGACTTGTTAGCGCTTATCGTATTATTATAAAACAAGGCGAGCGCCTCTGTATCTGATAGTAAATACATTAGAGTTTAAAAACAATTGTAACCAACGATAGATCTATAATCCCTTGGTAGTCGTTGCTGTCATGTAATCCTGCAAACCTTTCAACTTCTGGGTTATACACTGACCGATCCCAAAACGCTGCAATTAAAAAAATAGAGACACTATGTCCATGTGCAGTCGGGTAGTACCAAAGTACATTTACGCATTCCACTATGGCGTACAGTGTTCAACTTGGTATATCAGACACAATATGACTCTGTTTATGATTAAATGCCGCGGTTTTCTTAAATCTAGTAAGGTCCAACAGTAGGTTGAAGATACTGAAACTATTAAAAAAATAGTAAGAAACTCACCGACGCAGGACACACCATCATGTCCGAATCGATGTACTGACAATTGATAATTCTCCCCTTACAGAGCGTCTGCTTCGCGCAGAACTGGTCTTTGAAGCATCCATAATTACTCGTCAACGTGTAGAAAGCGCAGTTTTCCCTGCACGTGCCATCTGGGTTCATGTCCACTTCATTCTCAATGTAGCCTTGGAGGAGACGCGTCACCTGGTCATATGTTTCGCCTGGAAATACGTAGATTTACACCAAATTTTTCATCAACCATACACTGGAGACAATACAAGAAGCCGAGGGAACCAGAATAAGAAGTTTAGAAGTGGATATTAAAAAGAAAGCTAGTCCAGCATTAATCTAATTAACGAGGGATAAAGAAATATGGAAAGTCTTTAGCAGAGGCCTCGGTAGAAGAAGTAATAAGAATTCTGGATAATGAAATTTAGTTTACAATAACTAAAAATGAAGGAATAAATTGTTATTTTTAATGGTCCCGCAGCAGAAGGTAACGGCACGGTTTTCTATGTGTAAGCTGTTATATATTTCTGATCTCCCATATATAAAATCAGTTTTTAGGTAGTGCCTTCATTAAGTAAGTAGTATTGACTTCTGCGGTATTATTCAATCAAAGGGCTAAATATGGAATGATTTTTTGGAAAAAGTTCTTTATTTCAATATAGCGTCATACCTTGAACGTGCAGTGATGGATCACATTTGTAGATATCTCGATTGGCCATTGCGAGTGCATCCCTTGCTACTTGAGCGGACTGACTCGCCCTCTGTCCGTATCTCTGTCTTGTCAAACTAGCTTCTTGTGTGAAGTTTCCTAGAAAGGTGATTGATAAAAAGAAACTTGGTTTCAATTATATTTGCTATCCGCAATAAATATACACGAGTAATCAGAAAGTAGATACTTATAAAAATAACCTGTGTTGCTTAGAAAATAGAGTGCATATTATTATGATTAGTATTTGATTTTCTTCGTTGACATTACTATCGCAGTATACTCGCTGTATTTAGACTTATAAATTACATGACACTGCAAAAACCATTTTTGCATGATTCATTTGCACATTATTCAGGAATGAGTAACGATTGAGTAAATTTATTTATAAAGTAAAAATCATGTTATTTGTTTTCAATATTCATTAAAGAATGTGAGATTTAGTTCAGTTAAATCTAGGCTGTTTGGTTCCTGTTTCCATATTATATTGCCTCGGATTGGATAGTTACAATTTCGCAGCGTGATTCAAACACCAAGCACAACAGTATCATGTTTCCTATATCACACAAAGTATTGTCAATTAATTTTGAACTCTATACACAAAAAATTAAAATAAAAAATGCATTGACTATCATTGAATGCATTGTGAATGACATTATGTAGTTCGTCGCATTGCAAATACGAAGACAACGTTAAAGAAAGGCATTCGTTTATTTTTGCATTTGTCATATTTGTTCAGATTTTCCATGGATTGGATGGTTCAGTTTAATAGTTTATTTAACTGTGAAGTGTAGCGGTTATTTGGATAGTCTTTTTTAACAGAGACAGATTCGTGCATTTAGATTTAGAGTCTAGAATTTAGATATTCAATGTTATCATACTGTTCTGAATAAATGTATAGTTAATTATTATATTATAAAACCGTTTTGTCTTTGTTCTGTATATACATGAAGAATATTTTAATTCCGTGACACATATTCGATGATGCGTCCATCGCTACATGGCGTCAGTAATAAATGTTTGTTTAATTTTATTCACCGTTGCAGTCTCCTTGCTTTTTATTAATTTTCTTTTAGAGCAATTTCGACTATGTTTTGCGGAAGTCTAAGAAAAATTTTAGCTTAAGATACTCTACGAACTTTACGTACTTGTAACTAAGTAATTAGTCATCACATTTTCATGAACATCAGTTTTACATTTTTCAATTATATTTTTAAAGTGTAACTTTTTTTCAATCACCTCATATTTTTTCATCCATCTATCACATGTCGCATTACAGCCGGCGAAGTATGGGTAAAATGAAAGGCGCTCGGCAAAGCAGCCAAGGTCAATATGGCGGCGTTCATGGCTCAATTCAAAATGTAAATAAACAAAATTGTGCTCAGTTTTTAACATTCGTATCATCTGAATGATTATATTTATTATGTATTCCGTACTTTATTACGCAGGTTGAAATTAAAATGTATAGTTGGATATCTTGCCTATTATTGATTATACATTATCATTTCCATTTTCCAATTATTAAGTAAAGATTAAAAACGCGATTTTAATATTCAAAATCGAATAATTTTCCGAAATTTTTCAGTTAAATACCTACGATCCGAAAAAAAGTTCACTTGCATCATGGTTTCATAAAACCACACAGTTTGTTTTAATACATAATTATCTTTGAAATCATTAGCTAAGTATATTTTGTATGTTTGAAACCATACGTAATGGGTAACGCGAAGTGAAAGTGACTTATGAAGTTAAAATTAGGTTGGTCAATCGTTGCTCAGCAATAGATTCGTTTGTTAGTTCATCATTTGGTATTTTAAGTCGCTGACTAGTTACAATTTCAAAACTTATTTATACCTAATTATGTTTAATTTATTATGCAATATATGACCTGGTGTTAAATTTCCCTTGGTTAGTAGTATAGACTAAAATTATAATGACGTTGTGTAGGACTTTATTAAACGCTAAAATCTACAGAAAATAATGGTTATTTATATGATTGTATAACAGTGAAATTATTTTTATATCACTGCTATTTCACAGGTGATAAATTAAAATGTGCTATATCGAACAGAAGAGGGAATATCAAAAAATATCAGTAATAAATAAACACACGTCATGTGATTTTTTTTTCATTTCACAGAAAATTAACAGTGATGCTTGAAACGTACCGCATACGTTAAACAAAGGCCGTGTTATTACAAAAAAGTTAAATACTTATTAAATACTTGGTTTAAAAAGTTCGCTCGCCCGAGGCAAGTTCGCGTTATCCTTTTTCGCAAGTCTAACATAACGTAACCAAAGCGAGACAAAAAAGCAAGATGGCGAACATTCAGCGACCGCGTGCATTTAATATAAGACCTTTTTAAAGCCAGGGTTCAATACATATTTAACTTTTTTGTAATAACACCGTCTCTAGTTTAAAAAAAATACAGTGTATATCGTAAAGACACGATAGTAGTGAAACTTTTGTGTTACAGGAAAACATCTGAATTAAAAAAATACAACATAAAACCAACGTATCGCGGTATTATATATTTCACGCGGTATTCACAGGCGATCACCCATCTAAGCACTTGACCGACATTGCTTAACTTCGGTAGTCGGACGAGAACCGGTGTTTTCAACACTCTATCCGATACAATGTTTACTCCCTCCACTTTTCATCACAAAAGAAGATTGCCGTTCAGAATTTCAAAGCCCTGCCATAAAAAAAAAGTATTTTATGGTTTTACATACACTACTTGGAAGACAATTTGTTAAACCTGTGAATCATTCTCATCCGATAACACCATTTTTTACTTGAACGAAATTATATCTGCCAAAAACAGTAAAAATTATAATATCTATAAAAGATTATACAAAGTCTGGCACACCTCTCCCGTATATCCTGAGCAGCATCCAGGAGAACTGCATCATCGCGTAACCCTTGATCTCCGTCAGTGCGACTGTGTTGTACATGTCATAAATAAGCTGATGTTGTGACATCTGCAGCGTGCAAACATCCGATGCCTCTTCCTGTAACACCGAAAATAACTTCAACTTCAGCTTTTTAATAATGACGTCTCGTAGATGCAAATTCTAGCAGTGTCACTTTAAAAGGACTCCTAAATAAGTCCTAAAATAGATGCTCAATATTTGACCCGTTTATCTAGAAAAATGCAAAAATTATACGCAATTCTATGTTAAAGCACAGTGTCAATGACAGTGGGGTGGTTTCACTTTCATTATCGAAGGTTATTAACTCCGGATCGCTCCTTATAGCTTTGGGCACCGGTCGTTGCACCTAGGTTTATTACGAATGTGTTTATACTTTTGAAAGTCTTAGAACAATCTTTAACTTAGGTTCTCTTTATTATTTATTAATATTTGTTTTGATATTCTTATTTTATATATTAAATGTGACCATGAAGTATTATATTCTAGAATACAGCGAGTGTTTATCCTTTCGCCTGGTATATACGCAACAGCTATATGTTTGTAAAACAAGTTGCACACTGAATTCCAAATAATATACTGTAATTACAATGTAGTAATTGATCTGTATAAATTAATAAATTTGTAGTTCTGTCTGTATTTTTTAAGTAAAAAACTCTTTAGCCCCGTTGCGATTTGAAATTCAATGAAACGAAAAATCGACATTAAAAAGAGACAAACATATACATCTATAGGATTTAACATGCGAGAGAATCTGAGAGAATACATAAATTATCGTTATATATATTTTATAATTTTTTGAAGGTTCACTTCAAGCGTGTGTGATCTGCACACCTTTTATTTTATGATACATTCCAATACAAAATCAATTTATCACGAATATGACGTTAAAAAAACTTGTATGCGTGTCTGCTTGTATGTTCAGATTTTACTCAAAAATAGCGCAAACCTAATTTTATGTTATTGTATACACGAGAGCCTATGCCATTCTAAAATTGACGCGTACAAGTATTGACAACAATTCTTTAAGAAATGGTAAACAAAATCAATTATTTTGTATTTTCATTCGATTTTGATTCAATTCTATATACAGGTTAAGAATGTGTCATAAAGAAATTAATGGGTTCAATAATTTAATATTTTTAGAAATCGTCAAAAGTAATTAATAATGTTTCATTACATTTTGTCTTCGATCAACAATAACTAGATATCGGGTCGGCGCGAAAAATACGTCTCGGTAAATAACGTCTCACTTGAAATGTGAGCTTTTATTTTGTTTAGTTTGTTTGAAACACAGCCAATGTAAGCACGTTTCACATGCCGCAGTGTATTCAAAATATGTAAAAATAATGCCCGAAAAAGCAATTTAACGGCCGGAGTATCTTACTTTCGCTAAATACATGTTGAATAAGTTATATTTTAAGCTTTAAACTAACAAATAATATCAAATTTTGAACAAAATTACCGATTTTAAACCTGTGCTACAAATGTTTGGCCTAGGTTCTCCAACCACGCACAAAAACGCACAATAACGGGGAAAAGTACTTTGTTCATTGCGTGTTAAAGTTGAATTCACACTAAATGTTGTTTATGTTGTCTTTTCATTTGTGAGGGGAGTATTTTATTGCTTTGCTCGTTTTATCGTAAGTATTAGATAATATTTTAAACATTTGTGACTTTATTACTACGTGTCATGGTTGTAATTAGGTTGAACTTAAAACTGTTTTAAAACTTTTTTTCTCCCTTTCTTAGTAAACAAATAGCTACACATAAGTATATATTTACGTGGACAGCTTTTAGCTTCGATTTTGTACGTGACCCTTTATCTAGTTATTGTTGATCGAAGCATTTTATACAGACGGTTTTTCACTTCTTAACTGATAAGAGTGTAAGAATTGTCAAACTATAACATTAAATTTGTAACACAGGTAGTAGCAGGTCATTCCAAATTCGATAGCCTAATTTTAAACAAGCCAAATATAATTACCATTGTTTTTTGCGGGATCCTAGTCTGCCATGTAGTGGATTTTGTACTTCAGATATTCATAACCCTGTGTTATTTGGCTCTACATTTTGTAATACTGGTGGTGTTTTACGTAATATAGTTTGGTTATTGTGCACAAGTGAAGCGAATGGAACATAATACCACGGCGCATGAAGTGTGAGATAAAATCTTTTTGCAAAGTAAATACCCCACCATCTTTTTAGAACATTGAAATTATCACAAGAAACTTGTAACATAGCTACTCGACAATGGCAGTAATAATGTATTAGCTATTGGTTGTAAAAAATAAATAAAAATAATTACCGCATATAAAAACTGATACGAAGTCGCGAGCAATTGCTAGTAGTAACGTGTTATTATGGTTAATTAATTTTAATTAGTCCCTCGTTATATAAACAGGGGTAAATTCCTTGTTGTGTGAACCCGATAATGTATGTCATATGGGAGTAGGTATTATTAATTTTTGCCTTTATTATTGCTGTAGCAGTTCATATGTAGAGTGTGTTAATTAATTTGATATACATACTAGCGGTCGCTGGCGACTTTTTCTACTATTATATTGTAAATAATGACATCATACATAATCTTTGTGTAACTCTAGCGGTTGATGCAACGGATGTCAGGATGTTTGTTCCTCGACATTTATGTTTAGTTTATTTATGCACTATTTCTATAAACAGCATATATCTTATTTTGACTTATAAATAAAAATATATCACTACATATTATAAAACAAAGTCCTCTGCCATGTTTGTTTGTCTGTCTGTCCGCGATAAACTCAAAAATTACTAAACTTTCATGTGGTTTTCACCAGTAGATAAAGTGATTCATGAGGAAAGTTTAGGTATCTATAGAATTTGTGAAGGTTATTTTTGCTAATGTGTGGCTAAGTTCGTTAAGGGAGCTCCAGCTCCAGCTCACAAGATATACCTATAAAAAAAGTCTAACCACCATGTTAGTTTTTCGTCACTGAAGGTTTCGACACAGTGAAGAACTAGAAGAGATATCATTGGACGCGATATCCGAACACACTTCAAAAGGTTCAATATGCATACCATACCTCAAGGAATAGGTTATCAGAAGCAATCTAAATATAAAAAAATTCAGTGTAATGATGTTTGTCCACGATGAACTATGAACTTCGAAACTACTCAACCGATCTTCATGAAAATTGGCATTAATTGGGTCCAACTTGAGAGATAGGATAATTTATATTTCGATTAATTGCCTCAATATTGTTTAATTGCAAATTACATGGTTGTCAATGTTGATTATTGTTATTAATTGTAAGCTTCATCAGTATTCGAATGATGGCGCTTTAAATTAGTTTGTTGACAAAAAACTGTAGGACCGACTATTATAGATATGTCATAGATGGCGCCACGTTTTAATTTTGAATTTATTTTCCCATAACTGAGCCACAACAACGCGTGGCCGGGTGAGCCAGTAAGAATGTAAACAGAGGTAGTGTTTCGATTTGCTGATATTTTTATTGTTTAATAAATGTTGGCTTCCATTTCAATCAACGAAAGGCCGTGCAAGAAATTAACAACTCGGATTAAATGCTTGCCGTAGACAGTTCAAGATATGCCCTATACACGCAAGTGACCCAATATTTCTGGCCAGAATAAATTTTGCGAGAGTCAGAACTACACCCACGATAGTTAGACTGTTAATTGAATGACCTATATTGTTTTTGGTATGTGAAACACATACGTGATGGTCTAGTGGTTTGACAGCGATCGGTGGAATATCATTTCGATGTCCGCAGGTTGGAACCTGGCATGTACCAACGAACTTTTCAGAATTCGCGTACATTTACTAATTTAAATTGGTAACACTATCGGCTGACGGTGAAGGGAAAACATCGTGAGGAAAAACCTGAACCTGTATTTTACTTACAATTAGATGACGACCATAAATGCTCACAAGCTTGTATAAAAATCATGTGTGAAGTTTACACGCGTTGAAGTGAAACCTTCAAAAAGAAAGCGAGAAGAGTCTATGTTTCACTATTTTAGAATTTCCAAAGGCAACCGAGACACTGCTCCCACACTACCCGACACATTTCGCTACACAAAAAAATTGCGGAGCACTGTAACAAATCCATCCCCCATAAGAATTTTGACTTCGAAAATAATATACAAAGCTCTCAAAATCAGGTTCAATTTTAAAGCTTTTATTCTTTGACGGGTGAGAAACGTTTTGTTGCATGTAAATCCTAAGGCAACTTCAAATACTTTTTATTTTAGGCACTTTTATGGAATTTTTTGCAAAATGGTGAGTCACCGGAAATGTCAAAATCTTCATAGTTCTCATCAAACGGAGTTTCTCGTATATTAATTTAAGTTAAAACTTCTTTAGGAGCGTTTAGCGGTATTTTTGGCAAGAGATAAATTTATAGTTTCGCGTCATGACATGCTACGTAAGCTAGACCGGTAGTCTTGCGCTTGCGTGGCTTGCGTCAGACTAGCGACGCGTAGTATAGCGGCCTGTGTACATGTAATACTGATATTTTGCTGCTCATCATAGGTTTGATTGATTGATAGACTTTATAAAAATGTACCTATATATGTAATTGTAATTATATGTAATTATTGCTCCGTGCCAATAGATCTCTAAACCACACTAACATTAATAATGTCAATAAACACATTCTGACATTTAAATATTATACTTCGCACTATAATTGATATGAAAATTCAAAAGTTGTTTTCAGTTTTCACTTCTATTGGTAATCCTTATGACTGCCTCAACTTTTTTTTTATTTTATTTCCATAAAGTGCCTAAAACAGTTCTGTTTCATAGTTCCTAATGATTGTAATAATGTAACCAGTAACTCTGTAACTTGGATGTATAAATGTTACTCATTCGTTTAAATGCCATGGAACGCATTTTTACAAAGTTTACACATGGAAATAACACATAGTCTGTAATAGATGAAGTGTTATTTAAATGGGCCATGATGCTGCTACATGCTGCTGTTGAAGCAAATAGGAACTGCAAACGAAATGCAGAGCGAACGTTTGCTGGTACTACTATGTCTAAATTAAGTTAAGTTAATTAAGTTTAACGTGTATTGTCTTAAACTTTTGTGATACTGGTTATTTTCGTATAAACAGTGGTGGTCATATTAATTAATAAAACAATAAAATATAAAACATATCTTACTTTTAATCACAAAATGAGTCTTACACATGTAGGAGTTTATTTTCTGTTACTGGCCGCTTGGACGCCTAATTAGAAACATTTAAAAAAGCATCCATAGCTCGTTATTTTTTTGAAATTGGAGATTAACATTTCTTTCTTGGCTTTTCTATTATTTTGGTGGCAATGCAAAATTTAATAAGAATTTAATTTTGGTCAAAATGGGCAAATATAAAAGTTGTGACGCGTCAACTAGGCAAATAATTGTTAATTTACATATAGATCATAAGTGGGCGTACAGAAGAATAGCTGAGCATTGAAATTGTTTTGTTAAGAAAGTCTTTAAAAGATCATTATAAAACACATTGAACTGTTAAAAATGTTCTTAGAAAGGCTCGGACAAGAAAAACCTCTCCCAGAGAAGATACGTTAAGCGTTCGTGTTACTAAAAAGACCCAATTAAAGGCTCCAACCAGATTAAAAATGAAGTTTTTCGCCTGATGACCCGAGAAACATCTCGTCAAGACTGATACGCCGAAGATTAGTGGAAGCTAAATTGTTTGGAAGAATCTCTCGAAAGGTACCGCTTCTTACCAAACAACACCGAGAGAAGCGATTATTATTCGCCAAAAAATATGTAAATTGGACGGTACGAGAATAGAAAAAAGTGTTATTTTCAGATGAAACAAAAATAAATATGGTAAATTCCGATGGAAAGCGCTATGTTAGACGTCCTGTAAACAATGTTTTTAATTATAAATACATAAGGAGTATAGTCAAGCACGGTGGCGGTAACATTAAAGTTTGTGGGTGTTTTTCCGAATGTGGAGTTGTACCCGTTCGGAAGATTGAAGGTACAATGGATCAATGCCAATACAATAATATCTTAGAGCACACAACGATTCCCTACTCGGACGATCTATTGCCTGTAACCCTGGATCTATCAGCATGATAATGACCCTAAACACACGGCCAATAGCGTCAAATGTTTCCTTAGCGAACAGTGTACCTATATCCATTTTACACTGGCCAGCAAATAGTCTGGATTTGAACCCGATAGAAAATCTCTGGTATATTGTTAAGAAGAAAGTCTCAAACAAACGTAACACCAGTCAAAACGAACTATATGAAGCATTTGTTGAAACATTGAATTCAATCCCCCTAGAAAAATGTATGAAATTGATTCAATCAATGCCACATCGTTGCAGTGCTGTTATTGAAAATAAGAGATACGCAACTAAATATTAATAATAACTATTGGTAGGCTGTGGATAGTAGCTGTTTCGTAAATAACAATACTAATACTAAAAAAATATTGTTTTTTATACTTTTTTGTTGTTGTTTCTAATTAGGTGATCATTATTGTTCATACCTTAAAACTTATTTAAATGTTTGTCCGTAATGTAATATTCAAACTGCACTTGTGTAGTGGGATTTATATTGTTTTTGTAATAAATTATAAATCGTTGAACATATTGTTGTCCTATCTATTATTTAATTTCAAAATAAAAACGATTGCGGTGAAGTATCTTACATAATGTCAGGGACCGTTAGTAGTGTTTCTAATTATACGACCACCTCTGTATATGTCTTATGTCTGTTTCCTCCAAAGTAAATAACCACGTTATTATTAAACTTTTACTCATAATGGTCATTTGCGTTCCCTCGTCTTATTTTCTTTGAAAGGAACTTGCTTCGTCTTGTAGTTTTTTTTTTTTATTTATGGACTATTGTTATGAACAATTTTGTTCTAAAAGGGTTTCACGAAAACAATAAGGATTGAAACAAAGGTGATTCAGGTACATGCGTCTTAGTTTTGACGTATTTAAGTAGTTTTTGTGGTCCGTATATTCTATTCGTATTTGATACTCTACTGAGTTGCGATTTTCAGAGGTTTAATCTATACATATTATAAAACCAAGTCCTCTGCCACATCTGTCTGTTTGTCTGTTCGCGGTAAACTCAAAAATTACTGAACGGATTTTCATGCGGTTTTCATTAGTAGATAAATTGATTAATGAGGAAAGTTTAGGTATATAATTTGTCAAGGTTTCTATTATTACCAGGGCGAGGTTAAGTCCGCCAGGCTTGCTAGTTATTTATAAAAAAAATGATAAATATCGATTCCCAATGACTTCGACTATTTAACGAAACATTGCTACATAGTTTAGGGGCATTGCGCTTGTTGTTGAAAAATAGACATTGCTAAATATTCAATCTCATTGTTATTTTGTTTTTTGTTAACAATATATTGATTGATAATTGGGGCACGTAACATTGAAGATTATGCTTGTTTTAGTTAATAAAACAAAATGCACGCCAGGTTCACTCACGGACCAATTACTTTCAATTAAATATCGTTTGTTTATACATAATATTTCTTCATATGTAATATTTATAATTAGTAACTCGCATAATTCCTAAATAAATAAAATGTAAGGCACCTTCTAAAATGTGATATCACACTATTTTTCTAGTAAATATTGTTACAGATTTGTACTGTTTCAAATCAAATATGACGTCAATTTGGCAATTTGCCATATATCTGGCACAAGACGTTCATAGAAGTTTCGAGAAACTGATTAGAACAATGATTCGAAAATAAGATTAGCTAGTTTTTGTAATACTTTGATAGAAAAGTGGAAATGGTAATAAATTAGTCGTGGTCGGCAATTCAGAAAATCGAACCTATATATGTAATCTCCCACCTAAAAAAACTGCTGTAATAAAATAAGTGTAAATGGAGCAACTTCAAAGGGATGGGTGACTTCAAATCAGCGACTCGCAGGGCACGAATTTGGGACCGTGTTCATGGTGTGTTGTATAAAAGATCTACAGAGGGTTGCGAACTGTGTTACCATGATGCCTTTTTCCTGCGGCACTTCTCTAATATCCAGAACGAAAATAACAAATTCAGAGGTGGGGCATCCAAATAATGTCTTAGCTAAACTTTAATGATTTTATTTTAAATAGTTTACTGTGAAAATAAAATATAGAAGCAATATTTGCATTGCGCGATGAATAATGTATAGACAAAAGAATAAAGATCGATGGGAATTTTATGAGGTTAGTTACCAGTGCTTAGCTTATATTAGTATTCTATCAAATTCTAACACGATATCACTATGGGATTCGCATATTAGGCCATTAGCTGGGAGATTGAGCTCTGCTACAGTCACAGTTCATGAGATCCTACGCATCCTAGCAGATACTACGTTAGTTTACTTCGCTTATTTCCTTAGCTCTTAAGATATTTTGCTGTGGAGAACAATAGCTGTGGTAGATACCATATTCACATTACAAAAACGAGTAGTTAGAACAACTAACGTTATGGGACCTCGTAAATCAGTAAAAACCACGGTTTAGGATATAATTATATAATAGGATATAATTTGATATATGCCCGCAAAAACATAGATAACATACTTAGATTTTGTAAAGGACCGCCTTGATTTAAAGTTAGAGTCGGTAGTCTAGCGTCAGTAATACTAATATATATTTTTTAAGTAATCCTATTTAGTTCTACAATGAGACCCTAAAGTAAACTACCGATTTGCCGGATAGTAAGTTCAAGTTCCATGTCAAGCAGTTTTACTTTCAAAGGGATATAAAGATCATTATATGAAATATAGTAATGTCTGGAAGTGATATTCCACTTTATACAAATACTAGAATACGATTTTATACAGGTATAATTAAAAAATATATAGAAGAAAAGAACATAAACCAGACCATTTCCCGCTAGAACTTTTCGATGGCCGGGTTATTTCCGGAACCGGTAGTGTTAGAATATGTAATATTCTAGTGTTCAATAATGTAACATTAACCTTTAATTTAGTTTTTTTTTAAACTCATCGATTTTCAATAAGAGATCGTCAAAAAATAAAATTGTTATTTTATGTATTTCTATCTATTATTAATTTCGCGAATTATGTTATTGAAACTATGAGTTTCAACAGGAAATAACAATCAGCTTCATACGTATATAAGTACGTAAGCTCAAATACCTTTGTTAATACCTATCTGCATAAGGTAAACTCATTGGATATGTAATGTATATTGCCATCAGTTGACTCAGTATAGTAGAATGCTGTGATTCCCAATGTAGCCCATATTAATAATACCCAGGGGTCTATGGAAATTAGAAAAGAGGTCGATGGCAGCGAAAAAAAATTGGGGGTCCATGCAAATAAGGGTCAATAATGATGATCTTATTTAAGAAAGTCGTGGATTATGCACATACTGTTTACCGAAATCATGCTTTTTTGTAATATGTATACATATGTGTCTATATGTCTATGTCCATTAATGTGAAAACCACCGTTTCAAAACATTTAAAGTTGATGAATTAACAAAAACAATCAATATTAGGTAAACAGGAGGTCCCCACATAACCGAAAAACATTGCAAATGGTCTAAGACATAAATATGTATGGAGATGGTATAACGTAACTTGATAACTTTCATGGATGGATCGGATAATTCACTTGAGAATATAATGATCTACAAGGTTTACAAGAACATAGCATTGAAATCTACATTTTATTAAAAACAAATCGTTGACACTGGCAAATGACGCAATTTAAGGAAAAATAATATTTTCTTGAATATTATTTTGAACCTGGAGTTTAAAACATAAACATTACAGATACCAGTTTTGTTTATATAAACCACACACGACTATAGATAAACCCCAAGTATCCGCAGAGTTCGCGATACATTTGTTTATAAAACTTTGCGTTGTACGCGACTTAACTCTAACTTTCCTTTGTTACGGTAATAAACGATTACTCATTAAAATACCTGTACTGCGAGCTGGTATAGAACAACTTCTCCTTGCTCCAACAATTTGTGTATCCTGTTAACTGAACGCGCCACTGAAACCTTAGGATCGAGGAGCACAGCTTCGGCTAAGTCCAGCCATTCTCGCACCGGTGCTGGCACTGTTCCTGGTGTGGACTGACGTCTCACGAATTCGACAAAGTGCTTATACTGGCCGTCAATCAGTTGAGATTCCTCTGCCACTTTAGTCCACAGCCAAAACTTTAACGGCGGCCTGGGAACCGCAGGCGACGACTCGATGTAATTGTCGAACGCAGCAAAAACCTTCGTAAGTTCAACGTCACCGCCTAACTCTGCTTCCCGCCACAGTGGGTCGGTGACATTCCTCCACAGGCCTGTTTCAATGTTATAGAACTTCGCTCGGGCATCGTCGACCGGCGTTATGTCGTCGGCTGTTACGATTGCTAACAGCGCAATAAGCGCCGTACTTTTCATTGCGATGCACTCCACGAACACAATCTATTTGAAGCGCGGTCTAACGAACACTGACAGACGCGAAGGGGAACGGGGTTCGCCACACCAACACGATACGAGAGTGGGGTCTCGTTATAGTTGGTTATAGTGTCTTCTAATACGTCGATAGTTTATGTATAACTGTAAATTAATAGTCGCTCGGTTTCAGCGAATTACATTTAGAATAATAATGAGATTATCAAGGCCTTTATATTTCCTGGCTGTATAACTTATTTTAGTTTTTACTTGTGACGTGTTTATACAATTACGACAATACGTCATATCGAGGTCAAGGATCAACGAACTGGATAGATGTAACTTCGAAAAAATGTCAATAAAAAAATAGGTTGTCTATAAAGTCTGTTTACGAACGATAATTTTACGTGATAAGGGCTCGGACGCATCGACCAATGGAGTGGAAGAGAGATAGATGCGTCACAAGCTGAACGCTTAGGCCGATCGCGCCTCTCTATAGCTTGTTCCGCGCTCTCGCTTGCACGCTCGGCTCAGGCGGAATGTTACAATGAGTCATGCTTTACGTCTGTGCAGCTGGCGTTCATCGATTTATAAGACGTTATCACATCAAAATATTAGTCTCTTTTATAATTTTTTTTAAGTTGTACCACTTTTGACGCGTTATGAGAAATTGTTGAAAGTGAATTTTTACATTGAAACCTAAATGACGCCTGCCCATGTAAGAAAATACCCTGAAGTTAATGAATAATTTCTTTTGAAATATTAAATAAACAGTATGTTTTAACTTTAAACTTGTTTTGTATAATTATAATCTCCTCGTTTGAACTTTTGACTAGGTTTAAAATAGTTAAAATATGTAAAAAGATATTTTTATATACATAACAACGAAGTGTATCTTCTCGTGTGCGTACAGACACTTTTTATTTGTAGCTATTAATAGCAACTATTTTATTGTTATATCCTAAAGTAATTTATTAACTCCTTATTATTAACTGATTTTATGCATAACCAGAGGAATCTTTCACTTTAAGTGACCAAATTTAGCAGTACTTTCCACAAGGGCATTAAACAATACTCTGGTTTATATAAATTGTATATCGATAACTTCATTTATATCGATATAGATTTTGCGTCCCTATCGACCCGCATTTTAAAACTGTTAACTAGTGACAAAGTTTGCAATACCGATTGAATGACCTCTATTTCCTGCTGTTAAAGTTAAATTACGAATAAAACTTCATTGAATTAAATTTGTTTTGTGCTTTGTTGTTATTAGACGAGATCCATTATGTTTGTATGCCGTGTCAGCTGGTGACTCCCGCGCAACGTATTCCTTGTGTATACGATACAAATAGTTTTACTTACAAAAATATACTTGTGTTTTTTCTTACAATTTAATCTTACATTACTGACCTATTTTTAATTCAATTTTTACTATTTGAATTATTGTCATTATGGGAGCCTTATTCAGCATATGTCTTGGATTAGCGTTTCCTCGAACCCTTATCAATTCACCAGTCAATAGGAGGGTATCCGCAATAAATCGTACGTTGCGCCGGCTGAGTAGCTAACCATAGGAAGCTAACTAGTCTTAAATCTAAAAAAACTAAAACCTAATAATATCACAATATATATTTCCTATCTAATAGGAGGAGTTCTCAACCACATCTTCGAAACCATGCTTCAATTCTAATTAAACACGAGAACTCCTTGAAATTATCCGTTTTTCAACAAAAACATTATAAATGTCGAAGTTTTGAGGTGTCTAATAGAAAAAAAATTGCGACCTGTTCTTTGAAGTCGGTTGTTTTTTTTTTTTTTTTTGGAACTGACTATGTTATTGACCTGGCAAGGTCTTTACAGCTTCACCGGACTACTGAAGTCGGTTGAAATCAGTGGAACACTATATCTTATCTATGAATGGGTGATTCTACAGAAATTGGGCAACTTTTAGGGATATTTTGTTTATTATACTTTTTTCATTAAATTTCCAGAACTTCGGGTGTTTAAGGTAACTAATCTAATGTATATATTGTACGAAATCAGGCCAGTCACTTTTTTAAGTTGATTCGGAGATATTTCCATTTTTCTGAATTTGGCTGCCAGGGGAGTGACGGGGGTGACATAGTACTGATAAAATACGCAATTTCGTAAGAAATATATGAAATGTATTAAGATTACAACAAAAAATCATAGAATATAATAATGGCATATATTTTTTAAGTAATAAATCACTACAGTAACTATTAATATGTAATACTATAAGAAAGCACTATCTCAGACTTCAAAACAGTCTTTGACATTCTTAATAATATTATATTACTTAGTTTATAATACTTTGAGGTAGATTTACTTAATAGTATACATTTGCCAAGCGATAGAAACAAAAACGTGACTACTATTCCATGCGAAATTATAATAATTAAAATTAATAAAAGTGAGATTTTTTCTCGATGAAAAATAAAAATAATGCATGAAATACATGTAAATGCAGCTACATTAATAAATAAAGTGGGGGCGATAATGAAGACATTGAGAGAAAGTGGGAAAATGCCGGAGTCATTCTACTCTTCGATTATCTCTTCAAACGCAGAAATCGACACGAGCGGCGATGTAGTAGATAAGATAAGGTCAGCAGTTGATGCTAAGAAAACGGGGTTGTGCATCGGTAGAATTTGAAAAACGAAACATCAGAAGGTTGTCTTAGGATTTAGCAATAAGGAGGAAGCGAAAAAGGTCACACGTAAAATCGAGAAGTAGGATCCCTCACTACAAATAGAAGATGCTAGGAATAAGGACCCTTTGGTCGTTATTAGGAATGTCCTGACCATCAAAAGATGAGGAAGTCTTGGACCTCTTAATTAAATAAAACAATTCGCTTTTAAAAGATATTCCGAAGGAAGAATATAGAGCCAGTATCAGATATAAGCGAAAAACGATGAATCCTCATACGAACCACCTAGTACTCCAGGCGTCGCCGACGGTATGGGGGAGACTGACGACAGCCGATAAGGTCTATATAGTCCTACAAAGGCTTTTAGTCGAGGCCCAGTCTCCCTTAATACAATGTACGTGATGCCTGGGGTACGGGCACGGAAAAAAGTACTGCCAGGAGGCTGAGGATAGGTGCAGTCATTGTGGAGGCATTCACAAAAGAGAGGCGTGTGAGGCTTGGAAGAACAAAAACATTGCAATTTGTCGGAATTGCCATACGGCCAAACTAGAAACGACAAACCACAACGCCTTCGACACGAACTGCCCCACTAGAAAGAAATGGGATATACTGGCGAGACAATCCGTAGCTTATTGCTAAAGACACCCAAATAAAAAAGATAAGTGAGGAAATAGAAGTAAATGAGAAAAAGAGAATGGAAAAGAAGACAGCAAATCAGGAAAGAATTGATACCGTTTGGAAAAGAAGGAAAGTATAAATTAAACAATGGTGAAAGAAGAAAAACGAAACAGGAAGCAAAATATTAGGCTTACATCTCATAATAACGGTCATCAAGATGGAATATAAGTTATACTACTTGATTTAACTGATAAATATAGAAATAACAAAATCATCAGCGACTCAAGGAAAGAAAATACAAAATACCATCCACGAACGGAAATGACATGGAACAGGGTAGCTGAGCAGGGTAGCAAAATAGGCAAAAAAAATTCATTCACTAACATTTGCTGCCATGCCAATGCCCTGAACATGTCAGCCAGAAAACAAAATTTTTAAATAATAATCACAAGTAAAAAATGAAGAATGAAAATTGGAATTTCAAAAAAAAGCTAATTAGATTTGGTCATAGAACAACAAGAATGAAATGAGATTATAGAAATAAAAAATGCAAACCTAGACGTAGAAGCATAAGCCCAAGAAAGTAATAGTAAACATAACATACAAACCGGAACGAATAAATAAACACCATCAGTAAAAATTTGTAAGATGCACAAGGTCTCTGCCTACCCATGGTAGAGGTATCCCGCGGATTGGGAGGACTATCACTCTAAGTCAGTCACTATCAATTCAATAGAGAGTTGAAGAAACTTCTATTTTTGTAAGTATAACTAGTTAATTATACAATATGCATATAATAAGCTATTTTTGTATCTCTTTACTATAGTCAAAGTAAAGCTTATTGATTGTAGAAAAAAAATTGTATGTATTAAATGACCCAAAGGTCTGAGACATATTGCCTAAATTAAGGGTGATTTATATTACAATTCTGTACTAATTCCCTTGTTATTTATCTCAAGAAAAAAAAATCACGAGTTACAATGTCGAAAGAAGATATAGATATACCAGTTCATACGTGCAACATGCGGGTACAAGACGGAGATGGATTCTGTCATCTTCGTTATAGTTATCAATAAAACCACATCTCGATTACAAAATATCTATAATATAGAATATATCTATAAATTACAAAGAGCTAAATGAGTATATTGGTATTGGGTGTTAGTTGGATTTCTCGTAAAATCACAATTTCTATTCTCAAGCACTTAAAAATGTAAATAATAAATTATTCGCAGAACTATAATATCATGTATGTAATATTTTTTATTTTAATTGAAATTGTATTCTGACGGAGTATATATATCGGTAATATATTATAATAAAGTCAGTATTGTTTTCAGAGGTGGTAGAGCCACGCTGAAACTATAGCTGGTTTCAGCATGAATATTATCGGCTCGCCCGCGGTCATACCATCCTCTCGTAGAAAACCTTCGTGAATTAACAGTGCTTGCATTGTTGCGTTTCGTTCGGTTAGTGAGAGCGCCGGAAGCCCACCCCTCTACCTTTCCCACCAACACAGGCTGGAAACGCACTTCCGACTCCGCTGGTGTTGCAAGTGTCTATGGACGGTGGTGATCACTTAACATCAGGTGACCCACCTGTTCGTTTGCCAGCTATGATATAAAAAGAAGTATTGTATCAGCCTCCGTTGTATCATTTACCCGATCCCTACATGGCGACCCTGCCAGGAACCAGGATTATAATATATTACTGATTTATATACTCCCTCACAGTATAGTTACTTAATATATGTTTAACTAACAACGTATTTACCAGTTCTTTGCTTCCTAAAATTAAAAATGAAGCTAATATTAAAAGGTAACTTATTCATACTTTACGATACACTCTCGTATGGCTTTTATATTTAATTACACGATTCTGATATTTGTAAATTACATTATACACATTACTTTATTGTCGCGGTCAAAAAATGTTTTAAACAAACGAAGAGTCCCTTCCATTTAAAGCGAACTTGAAATATTACATTTTTGTATCAAACGATCCATTAAAAATTGCATAATCATAAAGTAATACAATTTAAGTTTATATTTAACTAGTCTCACAACACGACAGATATACTATTTTATTACCATCGTGTAGCAGTGAAATTAGATTGCGAACTGCCACATTGACTTTTGTGAACGACCTTTTTTAGGTTTGTACATATGGTATATATGATGAAGTAAAGTCATATACTTTCGCGGTATACAAGAGGTATATAATTCCTGCAAATTATAATCTAATAAAATGAAATCATATTATATAAAGTAAGCGTTTTCGATCAAAGATATTAAAATCACATATATATCACATGAAAAGTAGCACTGATTCATGTAATATTTCATGCCTTGTAGATACAGGTGGTGACAGCAATTATTTATCTGCTTGCGCGAAGTTCAGAACTGGTACTGTGTTTTACATATGGAGTGTAGAGGTAAAGAGAGCCATTTGTGTATGAAAAAGTGTCCGTTAACATGCGTTAATTAGGATGGTTCAATTATTTCAAAAAGTTGTATAACAGTAAACATTGAAAAATCATTAAAGTTCATATAAATTATATCACTCTCCATGTTTTCTCAAAGCAATTTTTTTGGGTTATATTTACAAAATTATTTCGGACTAACCTACGCCTATGTTAGCACCATTTTGGAACGTTTTGCAAATGTTATTTACAGCGTAGAGCTGGACACTTTTACAATATGTCGCCCATGTGAGATAGTTCCCCTTATCTCTTACCCATAGGTACTTTTACAGTAAACGATGAAGGTTATATGCCAAGTCAGTTGACAATAGGCATGAAGTCTGTCGGATCCTCATCCTCCTTCTCTAGTTTCGTCTCAACTATGTCAGCCGGCGGTGGTTCCGCCTTCACGTGTCTCCCATATGGATAAGTGATCAGTTTGGTAGCGATGAAACCGCCAGAGTTCCTAGCTCCTCGGTGGACGATGCCAGCACCACTGATCAGCATAGAACCTGGTTAATGGGTGCAAAATTACATTGAAAAACATTCATGCAAAACCTTGCGTCATTAAACGGTTTACTACCCTTCCTACTTCCCCCAGTGTCATTTAAATAACAATAATTTTACTCTTCCTTTTACTCTTATCCCACCTGGGTAGGGTCGGCGCTCCTTTTCCACTCTCCCCTGTCAAAAGCCATCTTAGTCTGCACACCTTTTATAATTAGCACCATTAAAACAGATACAGAGACTCATACCTTGACCAAACTTGCCCCACTCGGTCACTCCTGACCATACTCGTACAACTTATAAACCCTGGAGTAAGGCAACTTACCACACAGTCTATCACGTGGCTAAAAACTAATCACAGTAATGGGGTTTTCGTGCTGAATCCCACTTCTGATGTTAGAAATAGAAACAATTATTGATTATTAAAAAAGAGAACCGGCCAATTTTAGATATAAACTTGTTAAGAATAAATTCTAACAATGAATCAATCTTTAAATATCCAACAAGAGTTCGGACAGAGCTACTGTACGGAACGACGACCGCCGAAAGAGTGAGTCAATACGTTTTTTTTTTCGAACTGACTATGCTATTGACCTGGCAAGGTCTTTACAGCTTCACCGGACTACCGAGTCAATACGGCGAGCGCCGCTCCTTAAATAGGCCGTCGCAGTAAACTACCCAACATTTCATTTATTTCCAACACACATATCATTTTTCACACAATCTCCATCCATAGCTTTTTGGTCTTCCTCTACTCCTATATCCGTCCGCCTTCATAGTCAAGACTTTCCTACTTGACTTTTATCTCTTCTCGTAACATGCCCGTACCATGCTATGCCTATGAATCTGCGACTTCTTTGTCACTGGTGCTATTTTCAAACTTCCTCTGATATACTCATTCTTAATTCTATTTATTATACCACACATCCATCTTAACATTCGCATCTCTGCCACATGCAATCTTTTCTCATTCGTCTCTTTCGAGGCGCAATATTATTTTCGTAACATTACCGAGTTTCCAAATAAAATGGGAGTGAAAAAAGATTTCTGTGATACGTTTATAATGTAACCAAAATACGCATCAATCTGATTTTACTTGGAAGAGTTCTCTTTTAGAAAATATTTGTAGCGCAGTGAAAATTGTCATTTTCAAATATTCAAAATGTATATAGACCGGACTGTCTTTTAAAATCTTTATTTAATTAGAGACTTAGATCCGCAAAGACCATGTTAATTCCATCGTGGCCTGACCTTAGCTTATTCGCAAACCTAGTTTAACACCAAAGACAGACTTCCATAATATTCTTATCATTTGCACTTTTATTTTCATTCCAATTTCAATCAAGATGACTTCATCTCTTACACTAACGTTCAACTACTTTATAACGGCAATTCGAAGTATAATATTTCCTCACCTTTCCCGGGCAGTACCGGCTGTATGTCTATGAAGGGCACCGTGCTCTGTGCGGCGTCCGCCTCCAAGTCCGAATGGGTGAATTCCAAATACTGATCATGTTCTGAATCGACCGGCAGCGGAGTGCGACTCGCTGTAGGTATATCCGGCTTGTATAGCTCGAGCTTTGATCTGGAAATGTAGAATAATTTTGCTGGAAAAATTGAAATAGTTTCCAGAGAGTCGCCAAAGCAGAGTTGCAAAGTACATATTCCAAGTTAATGGAGAAGTTATTAGGGTATCCATTGCATTTAGAATTAATTAATACAGTATTTATCTCCGTCAGAGGTTCCAAAGTGTGCGCTGTAGAAAGTATAAAGTCTAGAGAAAGAATTGTACAAACATACGGTATTTAATGAGCTTATTGTCTCAAAAGACCTGCTCTTTTCACGAAATATCGCTCACTGAATCGTAATACTATGCCGGAAATGATGTAGAAAATTTGCGTGGATCCTTTCCATGAACACGCTCCATCATATTTCACATCCCAAAAAGAGTGCCTTATTAAACTCCCTTTCGACAGCAGCCTTAAAACAAGATTCACGTTTGATCGTCCGATTGATCGGAATTTTTGACATCGGCTCAAAATGAATATCCAATCTTATGTTAAAAAGTTCTTATTATTTTCATTTCCTTTGCAACATTTTATTTACCTGAAGCTAGATTGTTAGTTATGGCAGTAATAAAAGGTAAATGTCGCTCGAAAATCAATATGAAAAAAAACAACGGGTTGCTCTCCGGGAGTGCCGGCAGAAGTGAAAACTTGAACATTAGCGTTGTGCATTTTTGAATATTTTGGAATGGTATAATTTTCTTTATTTATCAGTATAAAAGTACTATCATTTATGCGATAAAATCTAATATTCATTTATTGCGCTATCATCGTACACAAACATAACAAATTATATTACATATAAAATTTAACACTTCAGAACTATTACAATTATTTTACATTAAAAACTTTATCTTGCCGCGCGTAGCAGGCTGTAGTACTAACACACACGCACACTCGCGCAAACGCCCTGCGCCGCTTAAACGAAACAGCAGGAGCAGACATACATTTTCGCCGCGCGGTAGAAGGAGAGGGGGATTTTACTTCCTCTCCTACGACACGCCGGCGGGCTACTCTCCCCCCGTCTCTAGAATTTTCGATCAGGTCACGTGTCTTGACGCGAGTTTAACATTTTTTACCCATCCCAAAAAATGCACAACGCCGCTAAAGAAATTTTCACTTCAATAAGAGTAATGGTGTCGAGCCTTATTCCACACTTTAAATTACGTGTGGAAATCGTCAAACTCACCCGCCTAATTGAACAATTGCTACTATATTTAATTTCCTGTTCTTCTTAAAAGTAATGTCATGGTACAAAATTCAAAGCGATAATGGCTTAGTTGATACTGTGTTCGGACACCGCGTCGATAGTCGTAGGTACGAATCCTAGCAACTGAGTCGGAGCTTTCGATGAAGGAAAACATCGTGATCAATCCATAACGTGATGGTAGGATTTTTTCTAAGTCCGCGTGGCTAGCCACCACCCTCAAATTGAAAATGTGTCGCCAAGCACCTGTTGGTGTGTTCCTGCAGCTGCACTTGAGAGCCAGCCACCTCTGGGTTTAACATCTTTACCTTCTTAGATCACAACGTCATTTAACATCACATGAGATTGTAGTCAACGTTAATTACACACAAAGCTTTATATATATATATATATATATATATATATATATATATATAATGTATCTAATTCGACTAACTAGCTATATTAGGGCGCCGAGATAAACTTGAAAGTGCGCTGTGGACTGAAAATTTTGGGAACCGCTAGTCTACGTAGACACATGCCTCCATACCTCGGTTTCTCCGATCCGTCCGTGTTATCATTACTGATCCACTCGCTTTTTTGAGGAGAGAGACGACCTGTCGTATAGTTGAACGGTGTTGATCGGATCTCGAAGTGTAAATGCGCACCAATGACTCGGAATCTGTAACAAAGAGAGAAATAAACTCTTAAAATAAATGTCTTCAAACTATGTATATATATTGTTGGAGATAAACAAGGAAAACACCGTTCTCAGATTCAGGTGATCCATAAGGCACGTCTCGAATAACTTTCCATTTTGGTACCTGCTTCCCCTAGCCACATCGCGTAATGTTACACTTTTTGTGACTACTGCGATTTGATCCCGACATTTTCACGGACATTTTAGGACACAGAACTTGGTAGCGCCTAGCCTATCTTTTTAAAATCATTTTCACAAGAACTTTTTCTTTTCGCCACAACTGGATCTTGTCTGCGTTACTGCCTTCATTCGAAACACTTAACATATGACGTAATTTATGGTTGACCGTTAAATGAATAAAATAATACAAGATACCTCAGAGCTAAGCAATTTGAAATATTCTCAGCGGACTGATTTGTGAACAAAAGTACCTTTTTTAATTATACAAAGATTACAGCTCAAACCACTTACCTAACGCCAGTTAGAATTGACCCCTCTGGGGAATCCAGTTCATCCAGGTCGATGGCACGTCTTTCGTAAGTTAAAGTATGATAATCTTCACCCTCCTGGTGTCCCAATTCCAAAGGGTCAAAATCCTTCACCGGCACCCAACCACCAGTTTCTACGAAACCTCTCTCCTTTAACGTGCCATCGTGGACTTGAAGGTGGAATACCCTCCCGATTTTAACCAAGCGTATACCTGTGACGACTCTGAGAGATAATTTACATGTAGATAAGTACATTTGAATTGGATGTAATTTGAGAGACAAAAGGACACCCGCACACCCATGCTTGTAAGGCACTAAAATAGGTGCCATGATAGATTTTTAAATTGAAGAATAATTAAGCCGGTGATATTAATACCTATTCAGCATTAATTTGAACATCCCAAAGCAGATGTACGAAAGACGACAGTGTGACATCCGCAAATACATTTTAATTTTTTTCTGTCCATAGGCAACTGAAATAAAACCCGTGCTCAAGACATAATATTATAGTTTTTTTTTCATAAAAATTACAGCAAAGTACCTAAATATTTACAGAGACTATTGAGATCTCTACTACTACAAGCAGTTCAATTTTTGCTCTGTACATAAATAGTGTGTAATAACGAGAAGAAGAGTAGCTTAAAGAAGAAGCGAAAAGAATAACAGATAGAAGGGTTACACCGACAGATAATAATACCCAAGAAAAACCATGTATTATTATTACTGACTTGTTTTTAGATATGTCAGCTAACGCATCCTTTAGGCTGAAGAAACGTTCAGAGCTGTCGACTTTGTCCTCGCATAAACAAAAACAGTACGAACAATGGAGTAGGTTCCACTTCCACCACGAGTCTACCTTTGAATGAAAATAATTACGTCTCATTGTTTTGATTTATCTATTTCTTTTCCCTTCGAACGATTTAAGCATCAGTATTCTTATGGACTCTTCTAGATGGATGTTTCTAAGAGGGAGTCGAGTGTGCGGGTCCCCGTAAGATAAATGACTAACTTGTTATTATCGATATCTGAAGTCGCATCCCGGAGGCTGAAGTAGCGGTCAGAGTCGGTCGTGTCATCGCAGAGACACATACAATAGGAGCAATGCCAGAATAACCAACGCCACCACGAATCCACCTATAGACGACTTGGACAGTCTTAGTTTTGAAAGGTTTACTATATTGATAACTTCAAACTGCAAGATAAACCTTAATAATATGTGCTGAATTAATCATGCACAGTATGTATGCTTTTTAATTAAGCTAATGTTATCGGACGAAGTCGCTTGTAAGAGTCATGTACTATTTGTATGATTGGAAACAGCGTAATTCCCAGAAATCATTAAATAGTTATTAGACCACGATCCGCTATAATAGATTTCAAAGCATACGAATACCGAAATAAGCTCAGAAGCAGGCTATATAAATTCGATTTCACAACTGGTGAGCGTCTTGAAATACTAGAGACATCTGAAGACATGCTAACATATTTTAGTAAAACAAATAAGTCCCTCTGTAGCTACAAATATATTACAACATGTGCGGACTACCCAAGTTTTAATTAGGTAGGTTTTTTCATTAAATTTTAATTAAATATTTGTTATTTTACAAATGGTAAAACATGGTGTCGATATGCAGTAAACTTAGAGAGAATAAGGGAATAAACTGATAGTATAGTGAATTTGAAATCATCATCTTTGTTTTCTGTGTAAATAAACAAGTTCTAAGTGTGTGAAAAAGGGAGAGAAACTGGATATTATTACATCGACACGTAGTTCCAACAGCATTCGAGGATACAGTAAACATCTTCCTGGATTCAAACCTAAGTCCGTAGATAATGCTTACCTGGGTGGTGCCTCGCAGGCAGCTGCCGACCTTACCGAGGGTTTTACCATTTTCATACTGGACCCATTCATACCGACGTTCGCTGTATCGGCTCTGTAAAAGTTTCAGTTTTATTTTTTAACTGACTACGCCATTGGCCTACCAAGACCATATCATCTTCACCGGACTACTTAGATGAAGTGTCGTATCATTTTATAATTGTTAGCGCTTCTATTAGATATCAACATTTAAATAATTACATATTGAAAGAATAAAATCAACGTAAACCTTTTCAGAATTGGTGACTAAGAAAGGTAACGTAAAGACGGTCAAGTAGTAGGATGAAAATGCTGTTAACATTAAAACCAGTAATTTTGAGTAAGTGGTCGACTCACCGCTGCAGGGCACACCATCATATCCGAATCTATGTATTGACAGTCGATGATTCTGCCCTTACAACGCTTCTGCTTCGCACAGAACAAATCTCTGAAACACCCATGACTACTGGACAATGTGTAGTAACCGCAATTTTCACTGCACGTGCCGTCTGCGTTCATGTCCACTTCATTTTCAATATAGCCCTGGAGGAGTCGTGTTATTTGTTCATAGGTTTCGCCTGGAAATAGGCAAATTTCTAATGAATTTTTAGTGAAATGCATTCGCAGAACGGTATTAACAGGAATTTAGCTATAAGAAAAACCGCTAACTAAAATAACACAATTAAACTAAATAAATAAAAAAACATATTTATGGATTTGCAACAAAACTTAATGCTACTATTTTCCATATAGAATCTGTTATACATTTCTTGTATCCGATATATGGAAGCAGTCTCTTCAGTATTTTATTTGGTGCTTTCAATACCTTGGTTCTATTATCTAACCACAATAAACAAACGACCAACAAGGTACTAGATATTTAAAAAAGAAGTCTTCATTTCAATAGTGTCCCATACCTTCAAGATGGTGCGGTGGGTCGCATTTGTAGATATCTCGATTGGCCACTGTGAGCGCATCTCTGACTACTTGAGCAGATTGGCTGGCTCGTTGTCCGTATCTCTGCCTAGTTATACTAGCTTCTTGGGTGAAATTTCCTAAAAAAAAATTACGAAATAGCTTTATTTCAATTATATAGATTATCGCTACAAATTCGCTGTATTCATGTATAATGTGATATGTTGATCGTGTCTGACTGGCAGTAATCAAGCGACTTGCTAGGATATCTTTATCCGAGTGTATTGCTCCTACCAGGCACATGGTGGCCCACTGGCGTTCATTTCTTCGTAACGTTTCGGAATCAGCAAGTATCTATCCAGCTACCGAAAGGTTTGCACACCGACGTACTATACTTGCCACTGGATACAATGCAGTAACTATGTAATAATCTTAATATATATATTTCTTGTGTGCGTGTGTATGTGACTGAACTCCTCCTAAACGACTGGACCGATTTTGATGAAATTTTTTGTGCGTGTTCGAGTGGATCCGAGAATGGTTTAGATTCACAATTGGACCCGGTAGGTGGCGCTGCGGTTGACTTTTGGGATTTCTATTTTTTATTATCAAGGCAGGACAACGTCCGCCAGGTCCGCTAGTATATTTTTAAAAATGTATGCAAAAGCAATCCTCATTTTTTTTAGTTAATTTCTATTATTTTGACATGTTACCGATTAAAAAGTTTAATCCCGCCCGCCCTAGGCTCGGTCTTTACGAGCCTACGCCTAAATCCTCCACCGATTATGATGGCATGATTAATATCGTTTATGGTTATGCTGAGACCTTTTTGACTCCATATAACTCATGGCTATCACTCTTGAATTATTCTGTGTATATGTAAATATGTGTTGTAAATAAATGTTTCTTTCAATCTTATAATAAAAATATATATTACAAAGTCTGCCCGCACCTTTTCCGTATATCCTGAGGAGCATCCAAGAGAACTGAATCATCGCGTAACCCTTGATCTCCGTCAATGCGATTGTGTTGTATATGTCATAAATGAGTTGATGTGGTGACATCTGTAGCGCGCAAACATCGGATCCCTCTTCCTGTAAATATATCCAAATTTTAATATAATTTCCTACCAATGTCTCACCGTTTTATTATTAATTCGCTGCTAGATAACCAAATAATTTAAATTGAAACTCATGGCAACAATGTACCGCAGCTTTTATTTTAATTCCCATCAAATTAAGTTTTATAATTTGACTACCGGCCCGACGGTTCTCCTACCCTGATAATTAGAAAAATCTCAGACTCAGGTCACAGCTACCGACGGAGATTCAAAGCCGGGAGGTTTTGGCACAGGAAAACTTCCTGATAAAACCATTGTTTTAATAGACGCCTGACCATTGTTTAATACTATACATGTGTATGTAGTTACTTATTGTTCTGTGTTTAAATCAAGTGTTTGTCCTCTTGGCTGTGTAAACTTAAAAGTTATACCGTGAACTTTTGGTTCTTATAGGTATGTTTTAGCAGATGAACGAAAAATTAAATACTAATTTAAAGGTACGTCCCAATCTTTATTTCCATATTTCTTCTGTCCGTATGTATGTGACTGAACTCTTAAACGATTGAGCCGATTTTGATTACATTTTTTGTGTGTGTTCCAGTGGATTCGAGAATGGTTTAGATTCACAATTGAACCCGGTAGGTGGCGCTGCGGTTGAATTTTAGATTTTTTTATTATTATTAAGACAGGACAACGTCCGCCCGGCCCGCTAGTATTAGTATAGATTACTACTCTTCTCTCGTACTTACCTCGAGCCGTCATTCAAATTATATATTATAACTAGCGGGCCCGGCAGACGTTGTCCCGCCCTGATTATGAAAAAATCCTTGACAAATTATATACTAAAACGTTCCTCATTAATCCCTCTATCCACCGGTGAAAACCGCATGAAAATTCGTTCAGTAGTTTTTGAGTTTATCGCGAACAGACAGACAGACAGACGCGGTACGGGACTTTGTTTTTAACCGACTTCATACGAGGTGTGTTCAAAAGGTAAGGTGACTTTTCAAATTTCGCGGGCAACGTACTTTCGATTATCGGTTTTTTGTTATGTCGGTACACTCTTTCCGAACATCTGTACCAAGTTTCAAGTGTATAGCATTTTTTGTTTGGTTGTGAGAGACGTAAAGGTTATAAGTGTTTTGCGTAATCGGCGATTTCTTGCTATCGAAAAATATGGATCAAAGGATTTGCATCAAATTTTGTGTAAAAAATAAAATAAAGTGCAACGAAACACTTGAAATGTTGACAGTGGCATACGGTGAAACTGTTCTGAGTAAAAAAAATGTTTACAAGTGGTACAAACTCTTCCAAGATGGCCGGGAAGATGCCAATGACGAGCCTCGCTCTGGACGTCCAAGCACGTCAACAACTGATGAAAACGTTCAAGCAGTGAAGAAAATTGTTTTGGAAAATCGTCGAATCACTATCAGAGAAGTTGCTGAGGATGTTGGTATATCGCTTGGCTCGGGCCATTAAATTTTTTCTAACGTTTTGGGCATGAGACGTGTGTCAGCGAAGTTTGTTCCGAAATTGCTAAATTTTGACCAAAAGAACCGTCGCATGAGCATCGCTCAAGAACTGTTGAATGACGTCAACGACGACCCAGATTTACTCAAAAGGGTCATAACTGGTGACGAATCATGGGTATATGATTATGATATCGAAACCAAAGTCCAATCGTCCCAATGGAAGAGCCCAGATGAGCCAAGACCGAAAAAAGCACGCCAAGTTCGATCAAATGTCAAAGTTTTGCTCACTGTTTTCTTCGATTACCATGGCGTGGTGCATCAGGAGTTCTTACCATATGGTCGTACGGTCAATAAACAGTATTATCTTGAAGTTATGCGCCGTTTGCGAGAAGCAATACGAAGAAAACGTCCAGAATTGTGGAAAAACAATTCATGGCTTTTGCATCACGATAATGCCCCTGCTCACTCATCTTTGCTTGAGAGAGATTTTTTGGCCAAAAACAACACCACAACCATGCCTCAGCCACCATATTCACCGGATTTGGCCCCATGTGACTTTTTCTTGTTCCCAAAACTAAAGACACCTATGAAAGGACGGAGATTTGCAACGATTGAAGAGATAAAGACTGCATCGCTGGAAGAGCTCAAGGCTATACCGAAAAGTGCTTATGAGAAGTGCTTTGAGGATTGGAAAAACCATTGGCATAAGTGTATTGAATCTGAGGGGGATTACTTTGAAGGGGACAACATAAATATTTTTTCTTAAAAATACAAAGTCACCTTATTTTTTTAACACACCTCGTATACTATGTAATGATAACTTTTGATATAGTGGACCGATTTTAATAAAACAAAGACTAAGTTACTCCCGAGGATATGATTTATGATTTGTGAGTTGTTTATTGTGAACCCTGTACTTTTCTATACGTGTTCATAGAAACAGATATTTTCAAAAATGATTGAAATGTATTCTATTACTTATTCCTAGACACCTGCAACAATTTTTTTCATGAACATCAAAAAAGTACAGACACGTAAGATTTACATTCTTATTATATGTATAGATTAATTAAATTCTGCAAACTCAGACACTTGCAACTGTATAGTCATTTCTATCAAGCGATCTCATTTGAAGACAACAAATAATTTAATATTATGGTATGTATATATAATAGTAATTATTCAAAGTTATATGTTTTCGTTGATAACACTGAAAACTTAATGTTTTGAGGTTATCACAAAAGTGCACACTTTATCAATAACTCTTCTTAATTGGTGTTAATATTTTCAATTATGTATAGCAAAAACAGAATAACAATTATCCTAGCGGAGATGGCAAAACAGTGCTCGACGAAGCGAATTCGTGCACTCTGTGATATTATTATATCTGCCTAATGACACTACACTCGACAAGTGTCTTCGGTTACAAAAGAGAAAAATATAAGATGCTTATGAGTTGATACATTTTATATACATATTGATTGTATCACTCATTTGCACTTTTGATAGCTTGAGCATCTTATGTTAAAACATAACATTTCAGATTCCTGGCTTTATGAACAGATGTCACTACTTTCCAGTAAAACACAAAACCCCCTACACAAAAACAATAAGTTCATTAAAACTGGACACGTTTTCGTCAAATATATATTTACGCCATTTTGACTCTATAGTTAGTTTGGAAACCATAACAACCATAGTAATAGGGTCCAAAACAAATATTTGCAAATGTTCTTTCATAATTGTACAATAAATTGGCACAAAACAGATGCTATGAAATATACGTACTAATGAAAGAATATACGCATCGAATTGATAACATTTGTGGTTATGGAGTATAACAGGCAATATTTGTTACATTCTAACAATGCTTTGTTCATACAACGTTTCTTTTATCTTTGTTACAAAGCCATAACAATCCCTTATTTATAAACTGTTTCTATCTTCCTACGTGACGCGATGCCAATTTTAAATAAACTATCATAATTGTTTATTTATAAAACGCTATTTTTGCAAACTGAATAATCAAAACTAATAAATTACAACGCTATCATATAACAATGAGGTATTTTACCTCTTTCATCATATTGGTCGTTTTTATTTTTATCTGAATACAAAATTGTAATGCTGAAAATTAAGAAGAAAATATTCAATAAGTGTTTATTTTGTTTCGTCGTTGTAGTACGAAGTTGACAGTGAGACTAATATACCTAAGAGAAGCCTGCAAGAAATTTGTTAGTTATACTCTCGACTAGAATCTACTGTAGCTTAAAACTTCTAATAAAAAATCTGCATTTTTAAAACGTATAAGTAAATAGGGGATTACTAATTTTTTCTACCTGAACATCTTCAAGGATTAAATCCATTAACCCTCTCCCAAGAAGGTGTTTATGAGGCGGAACTATTAACGAATGTATCCTTTCCAACAACCCCTGCAGGGCTCCAGGGTCATGTGAGACGCACCACTCTGCGAAATCTTGCAATGTACTCCTCTCTAGCACATGTTGTAGTCCGACGTAATCTCTCATGAGTCGATCAGCAGACGCCACTCTGCTTAACAGATCTGCCATCTCGTGCAACCTCAGCTCCAGCCTGGTCCCCCGACCACCATTTTTGGCTAACATCAAGGCCATAGCGTTGACATTTTCGATGCCAATTTCTAGTTTTTCTATGGCATATGAAATACGAGCTAGACGCGATAGAACCAGACTCTGTTGTTGCCTCACCATAGGCAGTTCCAGGCCGAATGTGGCATTCAAGGGCTTGCCTATAATATTCCAAGAGGTCAAAATGTCTTTGCTTATCTCATTGCTAAGACGAATAACGTCGACTACTTCGTCGACTAGGGCCCATGAGCTTTGCGCTAGCGCAAGCACTCCAAAAAATGTGCACACACATCGACTGAACATGGCGGCGAACGCTCACTCACTGAAGAATACAGTGTATTATTATCAATACATTAAAACATTGAATTCAAGGTTGTAGGGTTACAAGCTTTAAACTCATCAATTATATAGCTACGAAAATTAGATTTCCTAACGGCAGGGTTACACTTGAAGGTTCACATTATCGCGACGCATGTAGCCAGAACTTTTATTATTTCCACGAAGATTTTGTCAAGATGTCAGTTAATTTTAGTGATAGTAAAATAGCTAATATGAACACAATTTATCGCGACAGAACTACACTTGCTAGTCTAATTCAGCAGTAATACATTAAGCGATTTATACATGTACACACACACTACGCTATTGCCCTAGCAAGGTCTTAACAGCTTCCGCGGACTACCACTTCATTTCACTTAACAGTCAATTAATAGGCATATTCAGGATATTAAAATAAATTCAAAATTTTTCAGTTCAGTGTTTTATTAGTGTAATAAAAAATCAAGTATTTTAATGACGTGCCAGCAAGACCTTTCCTTTACTAGCCATGTATTTTTGTGCATAGATTGCACTCTTCAGTGAGGCACCTTGTGATATGCCTATCTTTCGTTTTGTTATCAGGCGCAAAACAAATAAAGCAGATGGTTTTCCGACCCGTGAACATGCCACGTATAATTACCATGAGAAAAACATACATTTTCCAGATTAAAACTCAAACATTCAAGGATTGACCTTGTGATCTGTTAATGGTCATGTTAATGATCATTGCGAATAATGCAAGACAAATCGGAAATGGAAGTCGTTTCATTTTACACGGCATATCGGTTAGGATCACCGGAATCCTCGGAATGAGAACTTACTCTACTTTGAATTTACCTTTGAGTATCTTGGCGTAAATAAAATTGATCATCAGTTTACTTATCACCAAACGAGTTCCGTTGCATAATTTTGGTTACTTCATATTTTGAAGCATGATTATTACTCAGCCAACCTTTAGTCGTAAATTGCTGGGTGGTAGGTAAGCCAGGCTCATCCAAGGTGTTGTAAAAATTCAATTGGATGGTTGGTGATCTCATTATGAATTATATAGTTTAAGTCATCCACATCTTTATTCTTAGCCGCCAAAATTGTCACGCACTCAACCATTCATTATTTTTATGGTTAGCAATGATTTTTGGGAATACTTTGTTGCTCAATTCGCTTTTCGATGGAACAAAATTATAGAAATTCTGAGGAAATGAAATCAATCGGCTCCATTACCCGACAGGTACTCGACCATTACCGATAGTCAGTAATTGGTCAAAGAGATCTTCAGATGTACCGTTCAGCAATGCTACCCGCACGTTTGTTGTCAGCTGAAGTTTCTTCACATAGGGTCATACGTTTGATAATTTGAGGCAGGCATTTATTTCATCGGCAGCAGTTGATCTTAGAATTACTGGCAGTGTTCGTCGGTCGAGTCAATGACATATACATTTTGTCTTCTATTAAATTGAGCGCCTTATAGAATTATAATAGCAAAAACCAGCGCGTAAGGAATTGCGCATGGAACTATACTAATGTTGTGACTGATGTTTTTTAGGGATATTTTTTATTGATGAATACCATATTTTAATGATTAATCATATTCCGGGTGAAGACGATTCCAAAAACACAAAAATCATAAAAATTGGTCCAGTCGTTCTTGAGTTATAAATGGTGTAACTAACACGACTTTGTTATATACATATATATAGATTACGACGAGAAGAAAAGATGACTGAGCATTAGAATGTATTTATTGAATAAAGGCCAACATTATTCCGTATACTGCATGACTTCTTTTTCTTTGCATACATTTTAAAGATAATTATCTTTTATAATTTATAATTAATATATAATATCATTTATATATAACTAGCTGAACCGTGTAATTCGTCTGCGTGCAATCGGTTACTACCGGTTCCAATTGTATTTCCAAACCCAAAAAGTCTTAAAAACAACTAAAATCCGATTGCAGTAACACCTACCATTTCCAACTCGGAAACCAAACAATTTAGGGATTCAGTTAAACACATACCTAGTTGGTTTGCGAAAAATCTACTTAAATAAGTCTAGAACCCGATTGCTTCACCACCTACCGTGTCCAATTGAGATAAAGACTATCCTATATAATATATTGACGATAAATGTCGGTTGATTTTATTCCTTTGTTTCAAACCGTTCAATCGGCGCACGACATATTATAAAATTGTTGCCAATTTTAATAATATTTATTGTGATTAATTATTACTATTAAAAATATATATTTGCCAAAATAAAAAGTAATCAGTAGCACTCAGGGATATTATATACCTTTCTAACAGTGAGAGAATTTTCAAAATCGGATCAGTAGCATTCGGGGATTACCCTAACCTGAACTAATTAGTAATACTAATCGTAAATTCACCACCCTAAACCCAAAGATATTTAGAAACAAAACATGTATTGACAAATCTGTAATCGAGACTTGAGACTCATTTTCTATAATGTAATATTAAAAAAATCTTGTCACCTTGATTCAGGAATCACGCTTTGTTTAGCAACGTCATCATTAGGTAAATTTTTGAAAATAAACATAAATTAACTTAATTTTTGGGAGACGCAGCGTCGTGCGCCATAGAGATAATTTTGTTACTATATATCGGTGTTCGCGACAATTTATAGTGGTTTGTGTTGGATAGTAGTATATATTAATCGTGTGTAGTTTTATAGTGATTTGTACAAATAGTGCATAGCTTTGATAGTAGTTAGATAGTTTTGTCCACAATTAAATATATCTATTGGATCGTCTTTTATTTTACAATATAGAATAGTATATACGTATATGATATTATAATTAGAAATAGTTATACGTACATCTTGTTATTATAGTTATATGTGGTGTAGTTATAGATATTTATAGTGTTTTGTCTAGAAATAGTTTAAAGTATTATAAGATGTTAGCTGTAAGAATATTTGTAAAATATTTTATTAAATAAAGAGCAAGCGAAGGGAACTCGTTGCGCCCCCGCCCCGCCCTGTATAGTAGGTTTAGCCGAACCCTGACGCTGTGCGCGTGGCTATTAAGTGTTCTGATTGGCGGAACACCGCCAGCGTCAGGCGAGCGACCCCGGTGCCGTATAGGCAAGGCCCGGAACGTGCACATTCAGGCGCGGGCGGCATAGAGAGCAGTCGTTAGAAATAGATAGTAACCGCGTAATAAAATCATCGTTAATAGTAATCGAATAGATAGTGAATAGCTGTTTTGAACGAGTCTACATACGCGAGCACATCCTTCGCTGCTCTACTAGTAACAAGTCTTTTATTGCGAGAAAACCCTCAACGTTCTTCAAGTTCAACTTCGGAATCAGCAAATAATCGCTATAGTTGTGAGTCATTCGGAGGTGGCTCATAATCGGTAATATGAAGATGAGAAGTTGTATGTCAAAAATGTGCATCTCAAAGTTCCAAATTATTACAAATTTCGAATCAACAATATTATGTACACTTTAAGATGATTTGCTAGCAACACTTCAACATCAAATGAGGAATTCCCGAATTTTTCATTAATTACATGTTAGATCCCTTCTTTCTTCCAGTACTTGTTTCCTGATATGTTTTTAGATGTGATGGGGATTCCCTCGATAGAGACACCATGTTACAATTTAAACAAAATGTGATAAGAACTGCTTGATAAAAACAATCATACAAAGGGATAGTAAGTAATATATTATGAATAGGTGATACGTATTATGTTAACTTATTTTCTGTTGCTGCAACGAGAAATATAGATTATATAGTTATTTTTATTAGTACCTCTTGTACGATACTACACTATGAAATTTTGCTTGTAGGTATTCAAGATAATAACGGTGTTTAACAAGCAGGTACTAGTTTTCATACCACTTCGCAATGGCATCGCCAGTATATTTACTTAATGGATTTGGGAAGTTAGGACAGTGAGATATAATCCGTGTTATTACAAAAAAAAATACGCATTGAATTCTTACTTTAAAAAAGTTTGATCACAAAAGAGTGTCTTACTCTTTTTACAGATGGACATTATTATAATTTAAATATTCTCTAACACTTTTTTGATTGACAGTTTTCATTCTATTGTTGTAATTAACTATATCTCTATTTGCCGGCAAAAGAAGTTTCATAATAAATTATGGATTTCGTGTGTATAATTAATTTGGAAGAAGTAAATAAATTAAACAATTTTAGACATTCACAGGTAAATCATAACTACTACAATTTGACACTATTGACACCTGACAGTGTATTTAATCTGTTATTATACTGTTGTTCCACCTTACGCACTTTCATGTAATATATAAATCATATAAATTGCTTATTTTATACATCATTTTCTTTTAACTAAAATATCACAACAATAATCATTACCAATTTAACGTATCATAAATAAATATTCTTAATGAAGATCTGATTTAAAATATGATTCATAAATTGAAATTGTTTGCAAAATATCTTTATATAATGAAACGTTTTTGAATGATGAGATCGAATTGAACGAATGTTATTCAGAGTTGCTTGCATAAAAAACTTTAATCAGATATTTAGTTAGAGACTGCTTGGACACGCTTTTGTAACAAAGTATTTTAAACATGACTTCAACTAGATTTTAAATTTTAGGCACTGCTTAGTAAAACTCGTGTTATACCCGTGTTCATTTTTGTTTTTGTAATAAGACCGTCTATTTTTAATATCGCAATATGTTCTGTTTCCTCCACTTTACATCAGTAGTTTACTCTGGCAGACAAGACTATTTGAACTTACTTATATAGAAAACTAGCGGCGAGCTCCGGCTTCGCACGGGCATAAAATATATAGCCTTATGTCATTCACTGAAAAAATGATTAAAATCGATCCAGTAATTTTGATTTATTCATTACTGCCCGTGACCCGCCTGCGTTTGTTGCAATGTAAGCGGAAACAATGTAATTATTTACAACATCACATTAGAAACCTCAAAAAGAATAGTATTTCTCCACTATTTAATGGATGTTATTATAGATATAAACCTTCCTCTTCAATCACTCTATCTATTAAAAAAACCGCATCAAAATCCGTTGCGTAGTTTTAAAGATTTAAGCATACATAGGGATATAGGGACAGAGAAAGCGACTTTGTTTTATACATACTATGTAGTGATACGATTTTTATATAATACTAAAGAGCTTTCATAAACAATTATGTAAGACATACCTAAATACATATTTATATACATATAATTTATCTTTTATATGTAAACTAGCAGGACCGGCAGACGCTGTCCCGCTCTGATTATAAAAAAATCCTTGACAAATTATATACTAAAACCTTCCTCATGAATCACTCTATCTACTGGTGAAAACCGCATGCAAATCCGTTCAGAAGTTTTTGAGTTTATCGCGAACAGACAGACAGACAGACGCGGAAGGGGACTTTGTTTTATACTATGTAATGATTTCTTCTGTACGTGAGTGAACTCCTCGTAAACGACAGGACCGATTTTGATGAAATTTTGTGTGCGTGTTCGAGTGGATCCGACAATGGTTTAGATTCACAATTGGACCCGGTAGGTGGCGCTGCGGTTGAATTTTAGATTTTTATTATTATTAAGGCAGGACAAAGTCCGCGGGCCCACTAGTATACCTATAATTAAGTAAAAAATTCAAAAGAGAACACATTTAATTCATTGTTTTGAGTTTTCACTTCTGTCGCAGTCCTTATGACTGCGTCGACTTTTTTTAAATTACATTCATTTATTTAAAACGTAGCGTTGACATATTACAAAACAATTTGTACTAGTTTATTTTCACTACATTTGTAATATTAGTAGTACAAATCTATTTATATATTTGAGTAATTATATATCCATATATCCACGTGTGAAAAACAAACAATCCTATTACTACACAGTATAAACTAATAGCTTTTTGCTGCGACGTCACTTGCGTTAAAGTAGATTACACGTATCCCTCGGTACTTATGTTCTTTTCTGTTTGCCTGACAACTTGTATGCAAAATTTTATATCATATTCGTATCTTCTATATACATATAATAAAAATGTAAATCTAACGTGTCTGTAGTTTTTAGATTTTTGTGAAAAAAAAATGTTACATGTGTCTAGTAATCATTACATAGTATAAAACAAAGTCCCCTACCGCGTCTGTCTGTCTGTCTGTTCGCGATAAACTCAAAAACTACTGAACTGATCTTTATGCGGTTTTCACCTATGGATAAAGTGATTCACGAGGAACGTTTTGATATATAATTTGTCCAGGAATTTTTTTTCGCTTTTTCCGCTAGTAATTAATAAAATACATTTCAATCGTTTTTTAAAATGTCTGTCTGTCTGATTGTTTGGACACGTATCTCTGCTAAAGTACTGGTTCACAATAAAATCTCACCAAGAAAATCACAAAGCATATCCTCGAGTAACAATTAATCTTTGTTTCATTAAAATCCGTTCATTCTATGAAAAGTTATTGTAATTTTACTGACTGCTCGAGTTAAGTACGAGAAAACAGTTGGTAAGTAAATGCAATTCAATCTCTTACAAAAGCAGGGTATTATAATAAGGTATAAATAATATCTAACACCCATATTCTAAAACGTTTCCTCGAACCTTCCTCCACTCCACTCAACGTCAGTCAAGGAAATCGGTATTTGTAGACAAAGTAAAGGAAAGACTATTTTTGCATTAAGTTCCACGCGGACGAAGTTGCGGGCACAGCTAGTTTATAATATTAGTAAAGATTGTCGTACGAAGGTTTATCAATTTTTAAATAATACGTATAATATAGTATAATTTACGCGTCGTGATTTAATATATAAATTGATTTATAAAAAGAATATATTAAATTATAAAAAAATAATATATAAATGATAAATTATAAAATTGTAACATGCCTACTTATATTACGAGTGCTGAATCCGGAAGCTCAAGTTACGCCATTGCACTGTCACATGAGTACGCAAACTCACTTACGTTCGCAGAATAATTGCAGTTAATTCAATGTTCATTGTGTTTTTATGTCCAACCGTTACTCACTGTACATAAATAGCCATGTAAGACCTGGACACATTCCATCTCACAAGCACAAATATTTTTTATTTTTGTTGTGATAACGTCTTACAAACCGATGAACGCCGGCTGCACGCACGAAAAAGCATGACTTACTGTCACGTTCCGCCTGAGCCGACCATGCCAGCGAGAGCGCGGGACAAGCGATATAGAGGCGCGATCAGCCTGAGCGTTCCGCTTGTGACGCATCTATCTGTATCTATACTAATATTATAAAGAGGTAAAGTTTGTGAGTTTGTGGGTTTGTGAGTTTGTGACGTTGTGGCGTTGTAAGGGGTAATCTCAGGAACTACTGGTCCGATTTGAATAATTCTTTCAGTGTTATTATATAGCTCATTCATCGAGAATGGTTATAGGCTGTATATCATCACGCTAAGGCCAATAGGAGCGCAGCACAGGTGAAAAATGTTTCAAAATCGCGATGTTTTTTTCTTTTTGAGAGCTTCTGCTGTGTGTCAGCGTTAGCCCAGAGTAGTAACTATTACTACGCGGACGAAATCGCGGGCAGGGGCTATAATCTATATATACTAATATATTACTAATATAATATTATAAAGAGGTAAAGTTTGTGAGTTTGTGACGTTGTGGCGTTATAAGGGGTAATCTCAAGAACTACTGATCCGATTTGAATAATTATTTCAGTGTTATATAGCTCATTCATCGAGAATGGTTATAGGTTATATATCATCACGCTAAGGGCAATAGGAGTGGAGCACAGATGAAAAATGTTTCAAAATCGAGATGTTTTTTTCTTTTTGAGAGCTTCTGCTGTGTGTCAGCGTTAGCCCAGAGTAGTAACTATTACTACGCGGACGAAGTCGCGGGCAGGGGCTATAATCTATATACTAATATTATAAAGAAGTAAAGTTTGTGAGTTTGTGACGTTGTAGGGGGTAATCTCAGGAACTACTAAACTGATTTTGAATATTATTTTACCAATAGAATGCCACGTTATTTGTGAGTGTCATAGGCTACATATCATCACGCTAAGACCAATAGGAGCGGAGCAACAATGGAAAATGTTTTAAAATCGGGGTATTTTTTCCTTTTGAGAGCTTCCGCTGCGTCTTAGGCCAAAATAACTATTCCACGCGTGCGAAGTCGCGGGTAGAAGCTATTAACTAATTATATTATCTATAATCTATACTAATATTATAAAGAGGTAAAGTTTGTGAGGTTGTAGGGGGTAATATCTGGGGAGTCGGAGAAAAATGGTCGAACGAAAACGTTTCTTACGAACGCTGCCTTAATTATGAGATATATATGATTGATTTCTAGAAAAAAGCTGTAGCTTGATAATGCCTATTACCGCCCAACGAAGTGGGCACGGGTCGGCTAGTACATAATAATTCAATTCAATTCATAAAAGTATGCAATTTTTCATCAATGTTTTCTTATGAAGTTATCACGTTAAATTATCGTCCATAAACCGACTTTACAGACAAACAAATTATTATTTCTTAGACACTTGACTCTCATTTAAAAATATCATGATAGCTTTCTTTAATATAAGGTTAGTAAAGTATGAAGAAAATATTATTTTCTACGGTTTTCTACGAAGAATTAGGGTTAGCGGTGCGGTGCCGACATCTTTTATTCTACACATACAAAATCGAGGGTATAAGCAAGTGTATACATAAATAAATGAAGGTATATCTGAGATCGATAAACTCTATTAATATATGACCATCACGATGAAAGTCGGCACACCTAAGTAGATTTTTGGTAACAGATACCATAACATGCAAATAGGCTACTTGTCAGTTACTAAATTATAATTTACAATAATGCAATGTACTAATGATGCGTTTTAATTATTATGTCTAGACTATTTACATTCACTTTTTGATCTTTGATGTTTATAACTGAACAAAGTGATAGATGAAATCTTCGTAAGAATCTCCACATAAAGACCTTATCGTAGTGAATACTTCTTTAGGCGCGTTGAGCGGTATTTTTTGGCAGGAGATATCTCTTATGATTTCGTGTCATGACATGCTAGTAAGCGTGACCGACCGTATTGCGCTTGTGCGGCTTGCGTCATAATAGCGACCCGTAGTATACCAGCCTATGTACATGTTTTATTGATATCCTGTATTGAGCTTGTGCAGCCTGTCATAGGTTTGATCAATTAATAAATCAAACAACCAAACTAATGTTCATAATTTCCATATACAAATTACGAGATTTAAATAATTCACACTATAAGTAATCTAAAAATTCAAAAGAGAACACAGTTATTCCACTGTTTTGTGTTTTCACTTCTGCAGTCGACACTCATGACTGCTTTGATTTTTTTTTTGTTACGCGTAATTTTAAATCTGCTTGCATTTATGATAAAGATATTGAACGCCAATGATAGTTTGCTAAGTCGGTATCCGATACCGAAAAACAAATTTCTACAAAGCCACATTTGGACAACCAACGCGACGCGACAAACCACCCAATTCGGTGGGAACTTTTTCTAATAATACTTCCTGTGCCGGCGCTAGTGAACAATATGACAAGATTGCGCATATAGTACTGAATAAAACAAAAAAAATAGGTATGTGACTATATTCAGACAGTATTTTAGTATCACATTGAGAGAGCTACTTGTTGACAGTCTAGTTCTATCGAGACTAAATTACTGTGATACAGTGTATGGTCCTTGTTTATTATCGCGTACTGATCGTTCCATCCAGCGTGTGCAGAATGCTTGTGCCAGATTTTGCTTCAATGTCCCGCGCCGTGGGCATATTACACCATTTTTGAATGACGCAAATGTCTTAAAAATGGCGGCACGACGCGAGTTACACATGGCCACGTTACTTTTTGGGCTGATTAAAACCAAAAACCCAAAATATCTGTATGACAAGTTAGAGTGGTGACAAGATAAGCACATGTATTTTTCATGTTCTCGCACCATGACTAATCCATTATCGATACCTCTCCATAGAACTTGCTTTCAGAGGGTCATTTAAATATGCCGCCACTCGTTGTTGGAACAACATCCCACCGCCATGTCGATCCAAAAAGAGTAAACTTAGCTTTAAACTCTCATATAAACATTATCTATTGCAATTTCAAACTCAGTAATTAAAGTGACGTATAATGTATTCACGCAGTTCTATTGTAAGCTCTGTTTATTGATGTGTATTTTTTTTTAATCTTTTTTTTTTCTTCTAAATTTATATTTCTTTTGTTTAATCCTAAATTTGTGGTTATAGTAGTTATATCTCTTTAGTATGACCACCCGTGACGTGTTATGTGTGTCTGTGTTATTTGTTTGTTCGTTTAGAATTTTGTATTGACATTAACGTTCGTTTATTATCATATATAGGCTCCCATCGAAAATCAGCGCTGCAGTACTACTTACTGTATTGCAGATTTTTGCTGAATGGGTTCGCCAATTGTTGGACACCTATTTTTCATTTTTAAAATGTATTTTTTTTTCTGTCTAATTAGACTGTGTAATTTAATTTAATTGTATGGTTGTTCCAACAATAAAGTGTTTCTTTCTTTCTATATTAATGTATTTTATTGCACTGAGTAAGTGTTTGAAACGATGCTCGCTTAGCTGATAGCGTGTTAGAATACCGCGGCGATGGACGTAGGTTCGAATAGTAACTGAGTCGGAGCATTCGATGAAGGGAAACATCGTGATGGAACCATAGCATGGTGGTAGGGTTAAGTCTGCCACCCACTAGCTACCATCTTTAAGTTGCAAGTCTGTCCGCCAAGCACCTCTTAGTGCGTGCCGGCATGTTCACTTGAGAGCCAGTCCATTCTAGATTTGGCGTGTTTAATATCTTAGAGTACATCGTCATTTAACGTCAGATGATTTTCTAGTCAAACGCTAAAACCTACACGGTATTATCACAAAAAAGTTAAATACGTATTAAATCCCCCTCCCCCCCTCCCCCCCCCCCCCTTTTTTGGTGTTGCCCTCTCCCCTCTCTTTTCTTCCCCCTTTTTTTTTCCCCTCTTCCCCCTCCTCCCATTTTTTCTTTTCTTTTTTTTTCCTTTCTTTTTTTTTTTTTTTTTTTATCTTCCCCTCCTTCTTTTTTTTTTTTTTTTTCCTCCCCCCCTTTTTTTTTTTTTTTTTTTTTTTTTCCCCCTCCCCTCCCCTCTTTTTTTTTTCTTTTTTTTTTTTTTTTTTCCCTTCTTTTTTTTTTCTTTTTTTTTTTTTTCTCTTTTTCTCCTTTTTTTTTTCTCTCCTCCTTTTTTTTTTTTTTTTCCCTCCCTTTCCTCCCCTCCTTTTTTTTTTTCTTTTTTTTTTTTCTTTTTTTTTTTTTTTTTTTTTTTTTTTTTTTTTTTTTTTTTTTTTTTTTTTTTTTTCTTTTTTTCCCTCTCTCTTTTTTTGTGATTTTTTTTTTTTTTTCTAATTTTTTTTCTCCTCCTTTTTTTTTTTTTTTTTTTTTTTTTTCTTTTTTTTCCTTCCCCTCCCCCTTTTTCTTTTTTTTTTTTTTTTTTTTTTTTTTTTTTTCCTTTTTGAAAAATAAATTTATATTTTTTTTTTTTTTTTTTTATTTTTTCTTTGTCCCCCCTCTTTTTTTTTTCTCCCCCCCCCCCCCCCCTTTTTTTCTCCCCCCCCCCCCCCCCTTTTTTTTTTTTTGTTCCTCTGCGGTGGGTAGTTGCATGCTTCTTCTATGCGCCTTCCCGTAGCCTACATTATACTACCTTACTGCGACACTTCCGCGTAGCACTAGGCATTAGTACTACAAATGTAGTAGTACTTCCGGCGGGCAGTACCGTGGCACGATACGATGTGCTTCCGGTTGTTACAAAATACTTATTTTAAAAAGGTACGTTTTAAACGCACCGCGCTCGCTGAATGTTCGGCATCTTGTTCTTTTGTCTCGCTTTGGTCAGGTTACGTTAGACTTGCGAGAAAATGATAATGCGAACTTGCCTCGAGCGACGCGGTGCATATAGTACGAAACTTTTTTAAAGCAAGTATTTAATACGTATTTAACTTTTTTGTAATAACACCGATAAAGTATGAAAAAACATAAATCAGGTCCTAATTATAACTTTTTAATTATCATTACATACTATAACTTAAAACTACTGAACGGATTTTCATGCGGTTTTCACCACTAGATAAAGTGATTCATGAGGAAGGCTTAGGTATATAATTTTTCAACGTTTTTTTAATTACCAGGGCGGGACAACTTCCGCCGGGCCTGCTAATGATTTATAAATTATAATAATACAGTCAAAATCTGTTATAACGACATCGAAGGGACTGCTCATATTCAGCGTAAAAACCGATAGTCGTAACAACCGGTGATGTTTAACGTGTATCGTGCAAGTACAAACAAATCGATAGGGAATTATTGGAAAAATATATTTATTCAACTATGTACATTTTGTTTATTACACATAAGTACAATGCATATTATTTTTCTGTGAGCATAAAATCTGTAATTTTGGTCTGTTTGGAACACTTCTGTTGTGCATAGATATTTTGTAATTCACGTTGGATTTTAATTAACGTATCGTCATAATTTTCATTTATTATTAATTCATAATTTGATTTTCATAATGTGTTTTGTTAATTCATAATTATTAATTCATTTTTTGTTTTCTTTTTCTTTGCGACATTTTGAAAGTTTCACGAATAACTCCACAGAGTTTTGGTGCGTCTTGTGTATAGATAAGTAATAAACTAACTGAAGAGATATGAAGAAGCGGGCTTTGACTCTACTGCATGCACGTGTTTTGTTTCTAAGAATTAGAAGAGACCCTACACTAAACTAAATCCTATTGTTTTCTTTCCTGATTTTAATAGCCATTGAAGACAAATGTGGATACCTATTCAAATTGTTTACAATACAGCTTAGCCGGTCGTTCTAACAGATCTAATTCTCCGAAATATTAGTTAAATGTGGTCGTTTTATGAGGTATGTCGTTATTAGCAATGTCGTATAAAGCAATGTTTTTAATAAGGCGGTCATATAGCATTCAGCCGGGACCTTTGTACTAGGTTATTATAACCGGCATGTTGTTCTAAACGATGTCGCAGTAAACGGTTTTGACTGTATAATTATAACTAAACTTAATTACAACTATATCAAAACGTATTATTTCAATATGTGTCAACAAAAGCTTAAATATGGCTCAATTATTAAAAAAAACAGTCTAGGCTGAGACAAAGGTAAAAAAAAATTTTTTTTTTTCGAATTGACTACGCTTTTGACCTAGCAAGGTTTTAACAGCTTCACCGGACTACAGTAACCATAACAATGACAACAACTCTATAGTTTACTGCAACGATGCAGGCCAACGTTTCATTCAGGTACTTACGTGTGTGTTAGAAATAAATATGCTTCCTTTCTTTGTAGTTATTCTTAGGAGATAGACGTACATCGTTGCCGAGTTTACTGTAGGCATTTTTAGGATACTGAATTTCAACGTTATTGATGGCTTTGTATGCCAAAATTTTACAACCATATTCAAATATATCAAATAAGTATATAAAAAATTGTCACAATATTTTGAAAAGTTAACAGCCAAAATAATCGTTAGCAAGGGTCAAGTTATGTTGGTCATTGCAATTCACAAATAACAGATTAGGCATTCAGAATAGACCGGTCTGCGAGTCGTAGTCCAATAAAGTGGTGTCACCTTTCGATGACTCATATGTAGGGTTACCATACGTTTCTATAAATCGACGCGGTCGTCATTAAATTGTATATCAATGTTCTGTACTAATAAACAAAGTCAAATTGGTAGGTTAAGTTAGGCCACAGCGAACGTCAAAGCTACCACCGGTTCCGAAAATAACCCAAATACGAAAAAAAGTCCTGAATATTAATTTGCAAATTTTAATTTACAAATGTAAAAGTTGAATTAAATACTTCCTTTCGACTCCGTTCAGGGCACATTCCACTGAATAATTTTTCACATTTAATGAAATTGAAGTTGTCACCAAATTGTGGTATATGTAATATTGTAAAAGAGTGGTACACACCACATAATGATTTAGAATACAATGAATGACACATTACGATCTCTGGATTATGTAATGCCATTCTTGCTTTCCCGACATCCGAGGAAGTAAGAATACTGTACAGGCTGGTTATGTCTGGCATTAAAAACCGGTAAATTATTGACTATGTACTTATTTTATTTTGTTGGTAATCCTTGGGGTGACATGGTCAATTTGTGACCAAACCCCATTTACAAATAAAGAATAAAAAAAATGTAAAAGTGAGTTGCCGAATATTTGTGGCGTGATCTCTTTAACATGGTCGTTATATTAACGTGATAGTCTGGAAACGATTGAAAATGTCCTAGATTGGTTGTTATTATAATCAAATAAAGAAACTGAATATCTAAGTAGTCTGGAAGGCACATTAATGATAAATTGTTTCAAAAGTTCTGGATTGCTAACATTAGAAAGTGAGAAAGTTGGAATAGTTGCAATTAGAATGTAATTCCATATAAGAATATTAATAAAGACATATTTGATATTATTTATTCTTTTTGTATCCCAACAAGAGCCTAGTAAAATATGGTGACTCTACTCACTTTGTATATTAACTGTATCATTGAAGCGGTTGTCGAGTCCTTTCTAAAACGTATACAATTGTTTCTTTTGTTACTAGTTGTATTATAACGCGCCGATGGGCATCGGTTATGTTTTTTTTGACAAATTTGCCATGTTCATAAATATAAAAACCACCACATGACAGACTAAGATCCCGAGGAAAACCTCCAAAATGATTGATAGATGATGGGTACAAAAAAAATATAGCGATACCAACATTAGGATACGATAAAGTTAATGAGTAATCATTCACCGTTACAAAACTCCTTCCTTTGAAAGTGAAATCTGTAAGCGTTGATAGCCTTTTTGTATGATGCTTTTGTCTAAATTTAAACTTTAAATGTATATAGCACTATAGTAATAAATCCCGTGAAATACTCAATTAGGACAAGATTATTGGCACGTATGTTTCTGCCGCAAAGAAGCGGTGCACGCGCTGGTACATGACCAATTTCAACTTATTATTCATGTATCCTTTCACTGAATAGCTATTCAGTCCCGCTGGAGGTTGGTTGGTTGAAAACTACCGCCACTATTTAACAAAAAGAGACCTGTATACCAATGGTCATTAACCTCTCGGCTGATTTTTTAAGACCCAGACCCCAAAATGGCGGATCTTGTTTTTATTTTCACATCATCGTAAAATTCATGGTTAAGTAAAAAAAAAGTTAGTACAAAAGAAAAAATAATTTAAAAATTCATTTGACATAAAGATTATGATTTTACAATACATCATTTGTCTACACTTGAAGCTTCATGGTATTGGACAGTCCAGGGGTCAATGAAACGCTGGATAAAAAAGGCAGAGTGAATATTATTTTTTGAGTGACTACGTTTATTTTATGACACATTATCTAACCTAAAAAAACATATAACGTTAGATCCGTCATTATCGTGGGAGTGATATAAGATATAATTTAAGTGTAACATATGTGAAAATGTTTTACTTTTTTTTTTTTACAAGTATCAAAGTAAATATATTTATTGTTTAAACGCATATAACATAATAGAATAATAGAAACGCATGTTAAAAAAAGCACGTTACAATATCAATGGTTCGATAATCGATAGTTACACTCCTCTATCACGGTTCCCCTATGATCATATTTGTTGAGTGATAAAATTATGATTGGTCAATGCATTTGAGACGGAAGTCATTTGATGAGTCAATCCACACGCGATGCACAATCAGTGACCGTTTTAATAAGTTTTGTGTAGAAATTCGAAAACAACATATTGTTTGTATGAGAGATAATGTTGAAGTTTATCAAAATTAAATAATTATAGTATTTATGAGATACACGAGGTAACGTATTTACATAATCTCGCATAAAGTTTGTCCATAATACCCTCGAATAAACTTTTTTGTAAAAATACGTATCATAAAAAGGTAAAACAGATCGATCTTGCTGGTTTTTTCTCGATGACTGGGATATTTGTCCGAACCCGTGGTAGGTTTGACGTTCATAAGCGCTTTCTCGAGACCTAAATTCAATATAGTAGTTTTGATTTTGAAAATCCATCGAAGGTGATGAACCTCGAATAAAATACTTATATTTGATAAAACCGTCTAAACTAAATAATATATTGTATATTATTCATTTCTCATACCTGAACATCCTCTAAGAGTAACTGTATCAATCCTCTTCCGAGAAGGTGCTTGTGCGGAGGCACTATTAACGAATGTATCCTTTCCAACAAACCCGGTAAAGCGCCGGGATCATGCGAGACGCACCATTCTGCGAAATCTTGCAAAGTACTCCTCTCCAGCTCTTGCTGTAGTCCTACGTATTCTCTCATGTGTCGATCAGCTGACGATACTCTACTTAACAGGTCTGCCATCTCGTGCAATCTTAACTCCAGCCTGGTCCCTCGACCACCATTCTTGGCTAACATCAAAGCCATGGCATTGACATTGTCGATGCCGATTTGTAGTTTTTCTATGGCGTCCGATACACGAGCGATTCGCGCCAAAACGAGCCTCTCGCGTCGCCTGACCACAGGCAGTTCCACACCGGACGTCGCATTGAAGGGTTTGCCTATAATATCCCATGAGGATAAAACTTCTTCTCCTATCTCTTTGCCTAGACGTATAACATCAATAACTTCGTCAACTAGGGCGCACGACGTTTGCGCTAGCGCAAGCGCTACGAATAACGTGCGCACACATCGAATAAACATGACGACGGACGCTCACCCACTGAGACAGCGCATTCGAGGTCGTGGGGTTGCAAGCTTAATTTTTATCAATTATAAAGCAAGCAGAAATTTGAATGCCTAATAAACGAGATTTTATGGGAAAGATATTTGAATATATTACATTTTTAAACAAAAGTAATTTCTTGTCGATCTTTTCGATAGTTCGACCATTCCTTATAACTACTTATAATTTAGTACAACTTTGTACTATCCCGTCGCGACCACGTTGACGCGACTTAGTCTTTCTTTAATTATTTTCAATAAATGTATGCAGTATATTAATATCTATATATTAATATCGGCCATACAGGAGACGGGAAAGTTGAGTTGTTATTGGTCATACACGTTATTTGAACATTTTTGATCAATATGTATTAATAAAAAATTCATGTTGAATTTTTGAAAAACTTTCATTTGCCACATTAAGAATATAGACACAAACTTCTTACTTTTAATATCTGAATAGCAAAACATCTAAAGTATATGTCTTTTACTAGCTTCTGCCTGCGACTTTATCCGCCTGGATCAGTTACTTTGGGCTAAAGCAACACGAACTTCGATTTTGAAACATTCTTCATTGGTGGTCCGCTCCTATTGGTCTTAACGTGATGAAATATATATATATATATATATATGGAGGAAGGGAAGGGGAAGGGGAGGGGAGGTGGGTCTCCGGCGCTCTCACTGACCGAAAGAAACGCAACAATGCAAGCACTGTTACTTCACGTCGGTTTTCTGTGAGAGGGTGGTAGTACCCCGGGCGAGCCAACCCATTCATGCTGAAACCAGTAATAGGTTCAGCGTGGCTCTACCACCTACTACTAAATATGATAAATGATGAAATAAACTTTCCTTTTTATTCCTTAAAAATACTTGATCCTTACTTGGTTATACTAAATTTGTTTAAAACACTACTTTAATAAACTAAAGCATATTTAAAAGAGGTGCTACCATACTACCCATTGTCACGGGTAAAATTCAATTAACTGGCAACACATAGGTTTATTTGTAGGTCGATCCCCACTTCCAACGGCGAACAAAGATACTTTCGTTTTCTTTACTCAGTAAATCCTCGATATTATCGTAAATATAATAAATTTGGGTTTACTATTTTATGTACGTCGCTTTAAAGATTCCTGCATAACTTAACAACCGCATGTTAAAGTCGGCTCTTTCTGTTTCGCAAAGTATTTTATACGAATCCCATGACTGTAAATATTTATCATTGAATTGTGTCAACCTTATTTTAAACTAGCAGGCCCGGCAGACGTTGCCTCGCCCTGATTATAAACAAATCCTTGACAAATTATATACCAAAATGTTCCTCAAGAACCACTTTATGAACTGGTAAAAACCGCATGAAGATCCGTTCAGTAGTTTTTGAGTTTATCGCGAACACACAGACAGACAGACGCGGTAGTGGACTTTGTTTTATACTATGTAATGATGCTTTGTTGTCACAGTAAAGAATAACTACATATATTATACTTTAACAGAAGTTTATTTTTTTAAATAAAATTACAAAATATTGTTGTTTATAGCAACGAATTGAAAAAAGGTATGTAGTTCATTTGGTTTAAGTCTTCTTTCATGTTATGACAAAATAAATAGGTAATGCTAGATATCCACTACACTCTGTACCTATGTACAGGTAATCTCAAAAAGTCCACAGTTCTGAGGATTTGCCAACCACAGACTATGGACTGAAATACAACAACGCATGTACTGCTTCTTTGTAACATAAATAGGTGTGGCTTAGTCCTTCTGCAATTAAACTTGCACAGTTTATTCCACTCTTAATTCAAATAGGAGTTCATAATTGAAAATATCTAGTGAATAATATGAGAATCTAGTTAGAATATTTTTTATGCCAGTACGTATTAAGGTTAAGTAATAAGCTTGTATTAACGAGATCGCTTTATATTGTTAAAACCCAAGTAATAATTAAAATAAATAATCAGCAGAGTATACGTATTTCACAACTCTATGCATCGAAGCTTCATAAATGTGCCACTAAAACATTTTCGCATGTTCACAAAAATCAACAAATACTTATCCTCTGTACTCAACTAATTATATATTTTAAATTAATTATAATTCTTATATGTTTATATTAGTTTCCGTTTGTGTTTTGTACTACAAACTAAATATATCATGTCCATTTTCAAGCAAATTCAAAGATCCCTGTTTCTTTTCATTGTCAATAACAAAAAGGTGCGACGTAAATGAAGTTTTACTGCCAATTACATAAACGCAAAGGTCGGTTAAAACAAGGTTTTAACACTATATCTTGACATTAATATGATATATAACTTTGCCCCTGAAAAGTGATAACAGTTCGACAGCAGTTCGAAAAACAACCTAGTCATTGAGAAGACTCGTTAAGAAACTCGATCAGGTTTATATTTTCATCTTGTTCTATACATATAATAAGAATGTGACTGTATTTTAAGATATTTGTGAAAAAAATTGTTGCAAGTGTCTTGGAATAAGTAATAAAATACATTTCATTTTTAGACATGTATGTCTGTCTGTTTGTTTGAATACGCATCACTGGTAAAGCACTGCGTTCACGATAAAAACTCACAAAAGTCATAAAGCATATCCTCGAGCAACATTTCGTCTTGGTTTAATTAAAATCGGTTCATTCTATCACAAGTTATTGTAATTTTACTGACGACGCAAGTAAGTTCGAGAGAAAAGTAGAATATATTCAGATAATTTTATTAGTCACTATTTTTTACGTTAGGTTTCACGCAGACGGAGACGGAGTCATACATATTTATATAAAAATGCATTTTAGTTACATTCACTTGTGGCGATTGCACAGAAGGGCATTACTTCCAGACATCACCATCGTCCACGTATTAATCCAACCTATAATAGCCTTTTGACAGGAAAATCGGCTCAATATGATGCTTAAACTTACTGTCCTGCAAATATGTTATGTGTTTTGTGACTTTATTGTAAAACCTAACACTATTACCTAAAAAACTGTTACTGGTCTTACTGAGCCTAAAATGTGGGTTGACCAATTTGTCATTATTTTCTAGTATTTAAATTATGCCGGTTTTTTTAATTGAAATGGTAGCTTGATAAGGTAATGTTAGTTTTTAATGGAACGTAAAAACTGCCTATATCAACGCCAGCAGATATTTGTTGTGCTGATTTAACTCGCAAGAATACAACTATGATTTTTCTGAATCGAGACAAAAACGGCGTCCATTGTATTTAAGATTTCCGAAAATGTCAGGAATTCCCCTGACAGAGACGTCACGTCGTACAGACCATACGCGTGTTCAAAAAAAATTTTTTTTTTTTTTTATATTATAGGAGGCAAACGAACAGACGAGTCACCCGATGGTAAGTGATCACCGCCGTCCATAGACACTAGCAACACCAGGGGAGTCACAAGTGCGTTGCCGGCCTTTTATATTAGTATACGCTCGTTTCTTGAAGGTTTGCATTTCATAATTGTTTGGAAATACCGCCGCTGGGAGTCGATTCCACAAGGTTGAAGTACGAGGCAGAAACGACCTTGAAAACCTCACCGTGGAAGACTTCCACTCATCCAGGTGGTTTGGATGAAATTTTAGTTTTTGGCGGGTAGTACGATGGTGGAAATTAGCGGCAGGTATAAGTCAAAACAGCTCCTCTGAACACTCCCCGTGGTAAATGCGATAAAGAACGCAAAGAGACGCGATGTCCCGACGCAGTGCCAATGAGTCGAGCCGATCGGATATTACCTCGTCGCCGACGATTCGAGCCGCTCTACGCTGGATGAGGTCAAACGGAAGCAGCTGATATTGAGGCGCTCCAGCCCAATTAAATTAGTGTTCGTTTCAAAATTGTATAAACAATCAATAATACGACGTGCTCTGGAAGTTAGTCGTTTTTATCAATGTTTTTTTTGCCAACATAATATATAATTTTATCGCCTATTTAAGCCACTAGCAGGGGCAGCGCGGTACCGCGCTTTATCGTTCCTTAAATCAAGGACTGACCGTTTTAACGATGTACGAGATTTTTTTTTATATTCATTTATTTAATATTATTTAACTATTAACTATTTTAGGTTTCATGACGTTATTGTTTATATAGCCGTTGCATTTTGATCTTTAATGGCCAACTTTAGGTTATAATCCACTATATCCCGCGCCGTAGCGTCCACGGCCCGATGGATGAACCTACTAACCGCGTCGTCAGGCACGTCGGTATAGTAGACACAGATGTCGGTGTGTCTGGATATTGCCATTATAGCATGTAAAATGCTAACGTGGATTTGCATCCTTCTGCACATTGTAAGATCACCACAGATTTGAAGGTCAATCCCTGGGATTCATGGACTGTTAGAACGCGCGATCCTTCCCCCTGTGTGTGTACCAGGAAGAGTATCTGGGTTGTGTGAGGATATTTGTTCGCCCTGATAGCCCTTGATGCTCAGAGATCTCACTATTGGTTTCGGTGAATATATACCGTCGTATGCTTGACTCGCATAGGCTACATCCATCGGGTTCCTGTATTTACAAGTGAGCTGCTGGCTACGGCCGTTGGTCTTCTGTAAGCCTCCGAAATAAGTTTTCCCGGTCAATGTAGGGTAGTTGGTTGAAGTCTCCGATAAGGAGAATTTCGCTTGCTTCCGCCAGCCTGCCGGCGGTCAGGATGGCCCCGAAGTAGTTCATGATTGTATGTATGGTTGTATGTAATTAACCACGGGTATTAAAGACCTACCACACATATAAATTTAAATCTATTTATTGCGTGCTCCTTTGTTTTCATTTGTGTGTGTAAAATTGTCAACCCTATATCGCATTCTTATTTCTACTTCACTGGTATGATGAAGTAATCTGAAGAAAAAAGTGCAACAATAGGTGATTGTGTTACAGATTGCATAGAATTCTTTCAAGGTTTACAACAAATGGTCGTTTTATGAGTCGTCTGATCAACATCCTGCGTGAGATGCAGTCGCAGAGCGTCGGTATGCCGCGTATGTAGTCTTGGTTTACAAAACCCGTTACTTAAATCCAAACTAATAAATTTTCACAGATTTGATGATTTAACTATCCAAACGATCTTTGTTTTACAAAATCAAGTACATAACGAAAAATGTTGATATGTCGTAATTGATATTATGTCTTTTATATGATATTATCCATCACTTATTAATAAATTCTTTAGTTCAATGTAGAAATTAAAAATTTTCAACAAAAATATATAATTTTGAACAGAAGATAGTTTATAACTAATCATAGTATGTTGTATGTTTTTGTATTTCTTATTACCGTAATACCTCGTATGCTTTTTAATTAAAACATATTTCCGATTGTTCTTACGAAAAGAATGGGCAAAATAGGATGTTTTTGTTGACAACGTTAGCGTAGACTTTAATTCGCACTTTAGTGAAATAATTAATAAAACGTATTATATAACAAAGAAAACTTTACTAAACAAAACTATTAACATTGAAAGACAAATAACGCTAATTTCAAAATAGTTGTTCTAGGAGGTTCCTTTTACCATATGAGAACGTCCTAGGACTAACAAAAGACTATCAACTAATAAATAAGTAATAGTGTATACAATATTTTCGTGTATATTCCGAAGTCGGAGACGGAGGATCCAAAAAAGTAATTACTTCAACTTAAGTTATTTTAAAATTACAATAAATATCTAAAACGAATGGAGGTGAATCTTTGAGTGTCGCCGATGTTAGGCTATCATTACACCTAAAACTAATAGTAAGTGAATGCTACTGATGCTAGGTTAACACCGATTAATGGTCATCTCGTCCGATCTTTTATACATGAACAATGTGAGAAGGGAGGAGTTTGGCTGCCGAAGGTTTCTACTGAATTCGTACACCCGTCGCACCGTGAGACTTAGAACCCGGGCTTCATATCCACTGTTGGTCAGCAATTATAGTGTTGCGATTGTGTAACTTTACGTACAGTGTGTATGAGAGTAATTGTGTATCAGGACTTGTGGCATCGTTCCAGTAACTATGAAGCCGAGATCGTGGATTAAATTTCCAGACATAACTGATCATTTGAGGACGTGATTAATTGTTATTTGCGTCCGTGAATTGAATATTTATACATACACTGGCTTTTGCACGCGGCTTGGCTCGTGTTATTGTAGATTTGATCTATCCCTCATTTTAACATGAAAGTATTCTATACTTCGGGTATATATAACCCACTAATTTCTCAATGCAATATTCTTCCCTTGTATAATTGTTATCAAAATTAGTTTAAAATAAATTTAAAAAATCGAGGTAGTCATAAGGACTGCCGATAGAAGTAAAAACACAAAACAATGGAATAACTGTAAAACTGTATTCTCTTTTTAATTTTCAAATATATTGTAGTGTGAATTACAATATTGTTATATTGTAATATTGTCTGGTTTTCACATTCAATCGAAGCAATAATTACATACATTTTTTAATGTTTATTAATCAATCAAACATATGATAAGCTGCAAATAATCAATATTAATGTCACAGGCCGCTATACTACGCGTCGTTAGCCTGACCAAAGCCGTGCAAGCGCAATAGATCGGTCACGCTTACTAGCATGTCATGACGTGAATGATAAATTTATCTCCTGCCAAAACTACCGCTCAACGCGCCTAAAGAAGTAGTCACTTCGAAAATATATAATATGTATTTTTCACACGAGAACGGAAGTTAAATAAATAAAACATATTATTCTGTTAAAATTTTATATTGTACATCAACTATTTGTTTAGAGGTAGAACATCCTACTCTTAAATTAAACGGCTAAATCGATTACAATTAATAATAAAATATTTAATTTCAGTGTACGCCCCGTTAATATCATCTGCGTAGGCGGAGTAAGTTACCAGAGATTTAAAAAAAAGACTTACACGGGCAAATTAACGTCCAGTTTGCGTCTACCAAAGTGTACACACATGAGAAATATTTATATCCCCTTTTAGACAATTAAATCGAATTAATTTATTTGTCATATCCACGAATCGTTTCCAATTAAATAGGTTTCATTTCGCAACATTACGACTGTTATACTAAGCAGTCTTAATACGTAGAAAACAAAAAATACTGACTTGATATTCTGATATCATATACGGAAATGTAGGGTTGCCATTAACAAAAACAACTCTCTTTATCTTACACCTGAAATCGGTAATTTCTTTATACCAGGTGACTGTTTAGACGGTAGCAATATTTCTGGAGGAGACCCTGCGCTCGTTTCTCGTTCTAAATCAATTACAAAAATAGGTGCTTAATAGTTGACCTAATTATCTAGAAAAATACAAAAATTATACACAATCTTCTACGCGTCTATGTTAAAGCACAGTGTCAATGACTGTCGGGTGATTTCACTTTCATTTGAAAGGGAACGTCAGGAGCACAACAAAATTGTTTATTGTCCGTTTTACTATCGAAAGTTATTAACTCCGGGTAGCCCATTGTAGCTTTTGGCATCGGTTATTGCACTTACGTTTATTATTTTATTTACACGTACAATAACTATACTTTTGAAAGCTTTAGAACAACTTTAACTTGGTTGTTTATTAGTATTTGTTTTAATATTATTTCAATGTGACCATGTAGTGTCATACCCTAGAATACTGCGAGTGTCTAAACAGTCACCTGGTATATATAATTCTTCTGTCCCCGTGTATGTGACTGAACTCCTCGTAAACGGATGGACATATTTTGATGATTTTTTGTGAGTGTTAAGTTGGACTCTAGAATGGTTTAAATTCACAATTGAACCCGGTAGGTGGCACTGCGGTTGAATTCTAGTATTTTTTCTTATTATCAAGCATTAATAAGATAATTTTGTTTCACTTCACATGATATGAACAGCTTGTTGCTTCAACTTTTTCAACGATAGTTACTCTCTACGCTCCTGTGTCATATTAGTACTATATTATATATTATTTTTGCCGCCGTCCCACATTTTTTTATATAAATTAATCTATTTTAAAAACAGTCTATTCAAATTATATCTCTTTGTAATTATTTTCTATATTTTAGTCTTGCATTGAAAAATATTTGCAATTGATTTTAAAAATTATAACACGGACACGTTATATGTCTCTTATAAATTCATTAAATATGAATTAAGAAAGCGAATCAATAAAACGTGATAAAAAAATTATAAAAAGGAATAGTGGTATATTTTCACTCAGAAAATGCCTCATTAATGTAATTATTTATGGATTTACCTCTTAGATAATCATTATGGTCAAGTATTGAATATTTTATTTTGTATAATTAAAAAAGACATTTTTAACTGTTTAAAAATAAACAAAAGAAACTTTACATCTGACAAATTATTACATACAGTACCGTTTGTTATTTTCTATAGTAAGTCCCAAAACTAGCACACTAGTGGTAAACGCAAAACCGTCGTGAAAAATCATATTAATAATCATACAAAATCGTTAATGTGGTAGTGTCAAATATTTTGCTTAATCCTAAAAAAAATACAAAATATTCTCTCTTATCAATGTCTAATATAAATAACTAATTTATTTAATTACACCAACATATACATATAGCACTACGGACTATAATTAATACGCTAACAATAATATACTATAGTTTTATTATCTATGTTGCTTAATATTGCCAGCACAAAAAATACAATTTCTACTAAAAAAATAATATCTCAAATTTTATGAAACTATGTAAGTTCATCTGGTAAAATAATATATACATTTTTATTATGCAATTCATTGATCAAGAACGCTGTCTTGCAAACAATTATAAAAAAAATCTAGTAAAATTTTCGAATAATACAAGTCTTATATGAAAAATGCATTATTATACAAAAAACATAATTTCCATTTCATAATTTTCACAATTATAAATTTCAAAATAATAAAACAATGTTGTTTAGATTCTATTTAGCCAATCTTAATTAACTATCCGATTCAGTCAGAAGCGACGCTAGTGAATGTATTTGCGAGAAAACAAAGCTTCATATTCGAGAATTTGCAAAACTCAAACTCATAATTAATCCTGCACAATTTTCCCAATAAAGCGAAATATTTGACACGTCACAAATACATGTATAGTTTATGAAAAAAAAATGAAGTACATATTGTCGTCTTCCAAAATAAAGTACATTTTTTTTATCACAGAAAATAATAAATACTATCGAACAATTATATAAGATGGCAACATTTATTTATGCACCACGTTTACAAATAAAATTATATGGTTTATTTAAATATGTATCTCGACATCTCTTAAGTAAATAAAGTATAAAATAAGTTTGGTGCGTTGAAAAGATTTTCCTAGTTATTAATCACTGCATATTATGAAACAGAGTACTCTACCACGCATGTTTGTTCGCGACAAACTCAAAAACTACTCAACGGATTTTCATGCGGTTTTCACCAGTAGATAAAGTAATTCATGTGGAAGGTTTAGGGGTATAATTATCCATGTTTTTTATTTTGTTTTTTTATTACTAGGGCGGAACAATGCCCACCTGACCTGCTAGTAATAATTAAATTTAAATAAATGTAACCGAAAAAAAAGTCTTAACCTTGTTGGCCATAAAGACTTTGACAGCACCTCTGAGCTTGGTGGTAGCCACGAAGGCACTCAGCCGAAATGATAACTAGTCTAAGGGTGCCAAAGTGACCAAAGCATCAACTTGGGCTTTTAACGTGCCTATAAAAATGACCTAAATAAAATGGTATATAATTTAGGGTGTGTCTTATTTTTATATAAATAATTTTACTGTATAATTTTAAAATTATCCGATATACAAAATAATTGAATTTATTATGTGTATTTAATCGATAAAAATAAGTTTCAGTTGTTTCACGTACGGAAAAAATTGCATATATCAATTGGTTATTCTACAAATATTTGTTTAACCCAAACAAAAACTTTTCAACGCTCCTCCCGCATGTACTAAAATAAAAATAGCATATATCTCTAAAACATTCACAAGATAATCTGTATCGCGGTGATCCTAAATTGTTAATTATACCGATAAACTAATTGTATTAATCAAATACGACGCTGGGTAAATATTTTAATTTTGTACAAAAAAATCCAGTCCACACGATGCCTACGTCCTAAAACAATGACGTCATATAATTTCAGAAAAAATACTTTTTTATTCCACGTAAATACGGATGAAAACGAAAGAGTCAGGTGATGTTTGCTATCTTTGTCTCTTTTATATTCGTATGAAATAACCGCATTCGTTGCTCGAGAAAGACAGAGACGGGTGATCATTTCCGATGTATTTTCAAATACTTTTTTACAATTTTTATAACGCAAATATTAATTTGCATTCTCTAACTGGTCATGTGAATAGAATTTTATTTGGACGAAAAACATTTTCAAATTAATATATGATATAAAATATTGGATAACTTCCCTTCTGGAATAATTTATAATATCAGACAAAAAATTAAATCAAATATCTAAATTCGACACCAGACGACTAAATTATACAGAAGCAAATATATATACATATAAATACACAAATCAAATCATATTTTAATACGTACTAACTTTTAGCAAGGAATGTAATATTGAAACCAATTTCATAATAATAAAATACTTAAGAAATCTTTGACATTCTATATGATATATCAAGTGATAGTAATTTTTAAATAATTTCATTCAACATAGAAATAACTAAAGAATTGTGTATTTTCATTCGAGTTGTAAATAATACAATGTAATGAACCCGATTGTAAAAATGGTAAATTAATATATATATCAAAATCATTTATATAATAAAAAATATACCGAACCCTAAAGTGGGTTTCAAAAATTATATAATATAATAAGAAATGAATATATGTTATTTACTTTTTTATTTTATTAATAATGCCTTTATTTTTCGAAATGTGTAAGGGATCTTTAGTATGTATTTCAAAACCAGTGCAATAAAAACTACGAAAACTGTTAAAAACCATTAAGTTTTTTTTGTTGTAAATTACGATTAAAGATACTCATTTTCGGTACAATTTGAACAACAAAAATTATATTCCAGACAAGGAAATATGTATGTTGTATTAATTCCTCATATATACATAAGAGATCATAATATAATTTCCAACCACATAGTCGAATTGATTAATTATCGACAATTATTTTCGACGATATAAGAATCCAAAAATTTTATAAAAGCCACCTCCTTAATCGATAATTTCGTATGGCAATTCTGGCATTTTCGTAAGATGCGACACCGTTGATGTCACAGGTCAAATAATGAAGGAATATTTTACGTCAAGCAGACGTACATCCCTGGTCAAGTAAAACAGTATCTTGGGTGAAATGAATTAATATTCCATGGCAACAAATGTACATCTTAGGTCCAGCATCACGAGCTTTTTATTGCACTGTTTCTTCAAATATTTCTCCTCCCTTCGAATAACATTACAAAATCATATACGACTATGTACACGCGCTATAATTATATATTATGTAGGTATAACTTCTAAAAAATTTTCTTTTTTTGAACACATTTTCAATAAGATATGGAAATATTTACTTTCAAGTGTCCCAAAGCAAACCCCCCCTAATTATTATGGCACGAAAATAAAACAAAAAGTACGTATCTGCACCTCAAAATAACTTAAAAGTGTACCTTCCCACCGCGATTAGTGATATCACGTGTCCGCCATCTAGAAATGTGGGAGATTCCAGAATGCTCTACACATTTTATACTTGACATAAAAACGACTTGTAATCCGATACTCGTAGTATTTACAATGTAAATTTAACATATACTAGACACGGTAGGAAGGTACGAGGCAAATCGAGATAAAACGTAATTTCACCAATAATAGGCCTAAATATTCACGAATATCTAAAAAGCAATTTACGTATATAATATAAATTTTACAATTAAATACAAGATAAAATTATAAATTCGTTATCAACTAAATGATATTTTAAACGTGGTCGCGAAATTAACACTGCGTGAGATTTTGATAAATATTTTGTTTCTAACAATTTATAATTAATATAAAATAATGTAGTTCATTTCGTTTAAATTTCATAATTCAATTTAAGCCAGTGTTGCCAATATCTTCACTAATATTACTAAATAAAATAATTGTAAGCAATACATCACGCAACGTTAACCGCGCGCCGCGCACCCCTCGCCAACTATACTAAAACTAAATGTAACTAAGTGTTATGCACAGTTAAAAATATAAAATAGCACACTATCCATTTAATATTTATGTCCATATATATATATGTACTCTTTATTAATATACTGGTCTTTCTGAGATCTGTTCGTCACCAATCCCTCACCGAATACTGCATCATTGATTTTATTATATATCGATTTTCCTTAATTAAATATGCTACTTACACGGCATATATGAAGACTATAAAAAAATTCAATACACAAACTCTGGCAGATTTATTTACTATCCTGTCAACACAGAATATAAAACATGGAGTATCACCAGTGTTTAAAATTATTATTATCTATAATTTTTATACCGTTTCAATTATTAATTTAAATAGGTAAATAAACACGTTTCTGTTAGTTTTTTTAGCTTAACTCGCTACTGATTTATTTTACATGGTAACGCATAACTTAATTTTTTTTTAAAGCATATGTTAATGGTTATCTTTCACGGATATCTAATAGATCCTAAGAGTAATAAAATGAGGTACAAGTAGCATATTTAATTAGCAATTTATGCTCAGAGTCCGTTCGATGCGTGTCCGTTAGTTCAACGAACACGTCTTGCCCCTACCGTACTGCTACTTCACTCTCGATGAATTGTGGATGGAAACCACTTTAAATTAGTAAAAATACAATAATTATAATTGTTAAAATCATCTATACATCCCTTATTCTCTATTAAAAGAAAAAGAAAACATTGTGCGGTTTTAGGAAACCACAATGCAATTGAAACTTTTATTTTAGATTGTAGGTATTTAAATGAACATTTTCGGAAAATCATTCTATTTAGGGTATGAAAATCGCGATTTTAATCTGAACTTAGTAATTGGAAAATGGGAATGATAATGGCAAATCAATAGTAGATAAGATATCCATTCCCGACAAGCACGAACTCTCTCGACATTCTGTCTCTTATGACGTAAATTTAATTAGTCGGATATTTTCGCACTATTCTTGGTTTTTACCTCGTTGACCAGTTTATTTGACTCACTAGCTGTATCGTTATCTATCACAATTAAGTGAACAATAACATTTACATCAATACACTGATGAAAACACATAAATACCGTAGAGCACTTGGCTGCTCTGGCGAGCGTCTTTCATATTACCACTACTCCGCAACCTGTTGTAATGCGACATGCAATAGACGGTCGAAAAAGTTTAAGGCGATGGAGAAAAGTTTCACTTTAAAAAACAACACACTTTTTTCATTATAAAAAATAAACAATCAAAGTTAAAATCCTCTGTTTTTCTATACTTAAGAAAAGTTTCCTATTTTTACTGGCCATTTGATTTTTTGACGGGATCTTGGAATGTCATTTAGTGGATTTTATATTTTATTCATAATCCTGTGTTATTTGGCTCTACATTAGTGGTGTTTTACGTAATATAGTTTGGTTATTGTGTACAAGTGAAATGGATGGAAAATAATACCACGGAGCATGGATTGGCACAAAAACTCAATGGAGAGTTCTAACAAAAGGGTCGCCATCTTTGTAGCGACGGGCGAGAGACGCTGTATCAGCATTTTCAGGCGTGAATGTAAGTTAGCGCTCGCCCGTCGCTTGCAGAGCACCGCCCGGCACGTATTACTTTAACTACCCCTGTGTAGGGGGGCCATTGTATCACAGCATCATATTACAGTGCTGTTACAGACATGTGGGACATTTCATTTACAACATAAATAACGTCACGCATACCCTTCTATATCTTGTTAGGTCATTGAAATGATTACCAGAAACTTTGTAATATAATCACCTACTCGACAATGGCAGTAATAATCTACTAGAAGATTTGTTGCCAAAAATAAAAAAAAAGCTTTTAGTTGACATTATAAGTATTTATCTATTGTGTATTTTAAGTACCAAAAGTTAGTTTCAGAGCTCCCCATCCACAATGTATCGGAATATTTTGTATACATTAAATTCGACCCTAAGGTAACTCTACGTCTAAGCTACGCAGTATAAACGTTATTCTTGGCAGATATGTTATTGATTCTCTTAACAAGTTTACACGACGTTTAAATGATACGTTAAAAATCCAGTAATGTCGACGATATATGAAAATTAAATTGTATAAAAAATATCTCATTTTTTTTCAGTAAAAATTTGGTATGTTATAAAGAGACCTTTTAGATAAGACGTGTAACCGTAAATTATCTGTAATACTAATTTATTTAAGTTGTGGTCCGGATTATTTTTTTTTCAGTCTGCAACAAAACTCTGAGTCATTTAAAAGAAAAAAAAATTTATAGCCAATATATGAAGAATTACTTCTAAAATATTATTAACGATTATTTAAACTAAATTAGTTTAATATAATTTCGTTCTTTCAACAAATACCGTCAAAGTAATACTTATAAATTAATTCATATCGATTTCTCGATTAAAAATCAAAATAAAACCATGACATTGGTTACGAATCTGTCCACAATTACATATTGATAACCCTGGCCCTTTACATTTATGTGTATATTCCGATAGAATGTAATAGCATTCTGATATCCAAGAAAATACTAATCATACTTCAAAGATGTTTGCTTAAATTGACCGATGACCAAACACACTTCCAATAAACGGAGAACCCATCAACCCTCTTAACCGAATAAGGCTTCAATAGTGACAGTCGAAAAAAAATAATTTGACAGTTGAAAAAAACTCATTTGACAGTCGATAAAAAATAATTTGAATCGTGTCAGTATACGTTCTGTTCACATTTTTGGCAAGACTGTAGAATCATAATTACAAATCCATACGTTCATTATCCGAATACATTTTGTAAATATGGATTTCATTTGTCGCTGGTAAAATATCATTCGACGAAAAAAAAAACGTAGCAACATTTTTAATCTCTGTCCAAATGTCGACAATAAAATAATCCGTGAACGCGAAAACGCGTTGGTGTGATGTCGAGCGTAGAGCGAGTAGTGGGGGGAGTAGGGAGGTCCCGCCTTCCGGTGTTATAAAATCTCCGCGTGCCAGTTGTGCGGCGCCGCGCCCTCCGCGTTGGGCTGGGCGTGGGAGTGGGAGTGGGGGTGGGGGTGGGGGTGGGTGGCGGCGGCGAGAGTGGGGCAGTCGCAGTCGTCGGGTCGTTGCACGACGAAGTTCCCGTAGTCGTCGGTGAGGGAGCTGTGCCGGAGCGCGCCGCAGACGTGCCGCACGCCGCCGTCGAGCCACCATCGCTCTTCAACAACCCAAACGTTATGTCTCTAACTCGGATACCGATCAAGAGCATTCTTCACGTACTATCGCTTTTATAATGAGAGCCAGAGATAAAAGGCAGTTATCAGAATACACGGATGAGTACCCCGTGGGAGATTTTCAATATAAAGTAGGTAGTAAGCATATATTAAAATATACACAGGTCTCAGTTTATCAACGCATGTTTCACGCGAGTAATTAAAGATCGGGCAGTTCCCGGAGCCCTGGAGGATGAAATGGACAGCTCTGCATGAAGACAAAGGAAGTCCGCCCCCTGGACTGCGCGTCTGCGTACCGGTACCTTGTGCTGCTGAACAACTCCGGGAAGGTACTGGAGAAGGTACTCGTTCAGCACATGGTGGAAGTGGGGCCGAAGTTGTCGGACGAACAATTCAGCTTCGGAACAGAGCTTTCTACCGTAGATTCCCTAACCCTTCTTAAGACGCCGTCCGTACGGACGACCTCGCAGATGGATAGGCTTTTGGCGATGTCCATGCACTGAAGCGGTGGATGATACATCGTGAGGTTGCATTGAATAGAAGTCTTACATAACTCTACTATCCCCTCGGGCAAATGAATACCATGATGAATTTCCTAACGTTAAAAAAGGGTAGAGATAAAGGGATGCAATATCAAGTACTTGTTGTGTAGTGCTACTTATAGTGTACCCAACTGCACTGCAAATTACACTGATATATCTAACAAATAAAACCTCATTAAAAAAGTAACGACAAAGAAATCCTGGGAGAAAAATGTAGAACTTCTTTAAACTAACAAGCAGTGTTTAGTTCATGAAGAGGTTTTAAGCTTGCAAGAAAATAACTAAATTATAAATTACTACAGAAGTTACGGATACATCTGCAGGATTACTCAGTGAGTGATTTCTTAGGAGGCTTAGTTTACTTGGGGCAGAGGATAATACAAACGTGATGCGTACATTGTCAGTTATAAGAAAAGGGGAGTTGTTGCTTTTTGGAGTTTTTAGTGGGTGCAGTCCAATTTAAACCCATTCACTGTCCGTCATAGTAGACGAGGATACATTTCTCCCAACGAAAAAAAAATAACTACATTAAGTACTGCCACGTTCTTTTAACTGTTTTAATGTACAAATGACAATAAATACATTCGCTCATAGCATAATACTACGTTTTCATAATCCTTTAAACATAATAAATACGTGTCCTACACTTCATTAAACTACTAATACCATACATTTGGGGCCGTTCAAGTATTACGTAAGCAGAATTATAGTAATTTCTGACCACCCCCTCCCCCTTGTCAGCAAAAGTAAGCAATGCTCTTACCCTTCGTCCATGCTTATGTAAACATTTATACCAGGTGTTAGGTTAGTCGGTTACAATATTCTAAAAGAGATGTTAGATCATGGTAACATTTAACATATAAAATAATAACATCAAAACAAATATTAATAAAGAACAAAGACAACCTAAGTTAAAGTTTGTTCTAAGATTTTCAAAGGTATAAACACAAACGTAATAAACCTAGTTGCAATGACCGGTGCCGAAAGCTGCAAGGGGTGACCCAGTGTTAATAACCTTCGATAATAAAACGGACAATAAACCCTTTTGTTTTGTTCGAGCCGTTCCCACGTTCACTTTCACTTCATCCGATGGTTATTGACAGTGTACTTTAATATAGACGCGTAGAAGATTGCGTATATTGTTTGTATTTTTCTAGATAATTAGGTAAAATATTAGGCACCTACTTTTTAGTTGATTTAGGACTAGAATTGAGTGCTGACTATTCCCCATAAATATTGCTACTGTCTAAACTTTCAGCCTGTATAAGTACTTTTAAGTCTGTTCTGTTTAAATAAATATCATGCCGACATCTGATAATCACCACCCAGACTCCCCCAACCCCTATGTCATCAAACATACGTAATACTTAAATGGCCCCTTTTAATAATTTCATCAAAATTAAAATAGTGAGTCAAGCATAATTACTTGTTCTAAGATAACTCAAATAGATATTAAGACAAGAACGCTGGTAACATATATTCCACATGTGAAATCTGAAGCAGAGTCTTTTCTTTCGTTTGGTGTAATAACTCACCTCTACTGATGTCCACGTCGGCCATAAGTTCTTCATTCATGAGAGCGGTTAGCGCGTCGTCTGTGTATTTCGAATCTGAAAATAATCAATTATATAGAAGAGCATTTCTCTAAATACATACAGACATACTTTTCAATTATTGTATATAGTAACAGTTACTATTTTTCACTGTTTATGAATACCGGAATTCTGATATAATTAAAATCTAATCATATAAATAAATGAATATCTTTTTTATGTGGCCTAAACTCTCTTATTCTGATGAGACTCGTGAACATAAATTTCCAGAGTATCTTACACTGTAGTATCCTACATATCATTATTACGCTCTTCAATAGAATATAGACAAAAATTAATAAATTCAACCGATTTTAAGGTAATTAAAGATGCGAGAAGGGTTGTAAAATTACAAATAAAAAATTAAAGGACAGGCCATAATAAAACTGGATAAAATACGTGGCATGGGTGATTTTATGAAATAACAAAACCAAATTTAAATAGCACTTAATATCTACAAATTAAACCAAATCATTTAAAGTTAAAGCTATAATTATACAATGCAATTATATGTAATTACAATACTTTTTTCTTTGTTTTCCTTAGTCTTTAGTCCCAGTGGAAAATTACATAATTCTGCTAGTGTCAGATAGATTTTTATTAAATGCAACGATAACAAATCAACATAAGATTTGAAAATAACTTCAACCACCACTATATATCTAAAGTAGAACAGAAGAACAATTCACCTTTGGGATTAGTAAGTTCCTAAACAACTAAGTAACTATATAATACATGTATATATGTAAACAAACACGTTAACATATTATCATCATTACATAGTATAAAACAAAGTCCCCTACCGTGGCTGTCTGTTTGCAATAAACTCAAAAACTACTGAACGGATTTTCATGCGGTTTTCACCAGTAGATAACGTGATTCATGTGAAAGGTTTTGGTATATAATTATCAAGGATTTTCTTTGTAATGAGAGCGGGACAACGTCTGCCGGGCCCCCTAGTATAAGTATAAAGTAATTTTATTTTAAATAAAATTAGAATTTAATTGTATTCACATTAACATATTTACACAGAAGGGAAATAGAAGGGATGAAGGGAAGGGAGAGGAGGAATTGTATGCGTGTGGGACGGGATACCTGCTGGGGAAGCATATCGAACAATGGCACATGGTACAATGGTCAAAAGGCTATTATAGAGTGGATCAATATGTGAACGATGGTGATGTCTGGAATTGACTCATCTCTGTGCATCCATTAAAAACGTTTGTGAAATTTACTATTATATAGAATATATTATTATTCTAAATATTATATATATTTGTTAAAAAGATAAACCAGATCGAGTTTCTTGCCGGTTCTTCTCGATAACTGGGTTGTTTTCCGAACCGGTGGTAGTTTTGACGTTCATAAGTGCCTTCTTAGGGCCTAAATTGAATAAAGTGTTTTTGAATTTGAATTTTGAATTTGAATGAAAACATGTATAATTTCAGTGAGATTAATAAGAATATACCCATACATATATACACATATAAATAATCATTTCATTTTTATTGTTTTCATTTATTGTAAGTTACTAATAAGTGTAAGTTCCTTGTCTCATACAACTTTTACGAGACGGTTGCAGGTTGGCATGATATCTCGCATTGGTCGTAGCTGTTTTTAAAATGGGCTGTACTACATTACATAAAGAATATATTATTTGGCGAGTAGTCTAGGTATTTTGTAGTAAGTACACTATAAACAACAATTACAATAAGGATAATTTCCAAAAACTGTAATCATGATTTTTAGTACAAATACTAATCCGAGATTAAGTACCAGCGCACATTGCGGATTTTTTTCCGTACTAATCTTTTAGCAAAATCTATGTTCTATAGAATTGCATAGAAGCACGGACACTACAGCAAAAAATCCGTACTGGAATTAAATTCGTTAGATTGCGACAGACTTATTGCGGTGCGTGGCGTCGTTTCATGAAATTTTGTTAGTATGTATATGTCGTTAACACTAAACCTAGTGCACTGCGCAAAAAAATTCGCAAATAAACGCAGTAATGCTCAAACTATTGTGAAAGAATGTTGTCTCTTTTACATATTTTAGATAACAAGGAAATGGTGTAAATCGATATCTAATTGTATATTGATGCTATGATCATTAAAAAGTAATCAAATTATTAATTATATACTTTATTTAAAAAAAAAAACCTTTAACAGGTTTCAGTACTATTACTGTATGTGTCCAATACTGCTAATGTATCTATTTAAAAAAAAAAAAAAAAAAAATTCATACTTCAATTTCGTAATCAATGACAGTGCTTATATTCTATGAAGGTTGCAATAATACGGCAATAGAAAAATTTACCGCAGTGCACGCACCATCTATTGCGGAATATTTTCCTATGCGAAACACACACTTTTTTCACATATACTAAGCTCTGAAAAGGCAGTAAAAAGTATTGATACTTCTATACACATTTCTAAATTGTTACAAATTTTCCTAAAAATGTTAGACTGTGTGTATTCCAAACGTTGTAGCTACAAAAATACTTGAACCGTATTTTGTAAGATAAGAATTATTTAAATCACTCTTGTATTTCATTATTATAATATTCTGTATATGAACACTTTGCAGTTAAAGCGGTAAATTGCTGTTTAAAAATACACGCTGTGTATACACAGCTGGACTCGACGTAAGTTGCATTACATAGCAAAGTAAATATTAAAATATTAGTATGAAGACTTATTACCTTCACTATCAATAAGTAATCGCGTTTTAATAAATATATTCCTAACTCAAACACAGTTTAAGTTTAGTAGTTTTAGAATAAGTAACATAATACATTTCAAGAATTTTTAGTCTGTTTGTCTGTCTATCTGTATGTTTTTCTTGTTTGAACACGCATAACTGTTAAAGTATTGCGTTCGTGATAAAATCTCAGAAGAAAACCGAATAAAGCATATCCTCGAGTAACATTTAGTCTCGGTTTCATTAATATCGGTTCACTCTATCAAAAGTTATTGTAATTTTAATGACGACGCGACTTAAATACGAGTGAAAAGTAGATAAGTAAATGGACTTAATATATTCAGACGATTTCATTAGTCACTTCTTTCTTGCATTAAGTTCCACCGGACGGAGTCGCGTGGAACAGCTAGTATAACAATAAATCCTTTTTATTGTACATATTTACTAATTAGCATCATCATGAGGTAACGAAGTGAAGATGTCATGAAAAACAACATAAGAAATGCTATTCTGGTCATATAATGTAAGGACAAAAATTAAGAATTATAAATTTCTTGCCATTTTAAAATGTTAATATGTCATAGGTTCATCACCATTATGCCTAATCCTTCCCTCATACCTTTAATGCCTAACAGTGGAATATGAACAGTTCTCTATTTTAATTATACACATTTGAAACTTAATCGAATAACAATATGTGAGGAGTAGAGTGAAGCTGTTAACATCTTGCCAGGTCAATAGCATAGTCAGTTCGAGAAAAAAAAAATGGGAGAAGTTGCTGATGATATCATATATTTTTTTAAAACTTCATAGGTTTTAACATTTGATGACAATTTAATCTGATGTTATATGATAACGTGATCTATGACGGTAGACACGCCAAGCCTAGAGATGACTGGTTCAAATGAGTCAAGTGTAGCTGCCAGAGCACATCAATAGGTACTTGGCAATAGATTTTGAACTTGAGGGTGATAGCTAGCGGGCGGCGGACTTAGAAACAGCCCTACCACAATGTTACGGTTTCATAATGTTTTCCTTCACTGGATGATCCAACTCAGTTGCAAGGATTCAAATCTACTTCTATCAACACTGTGTCTGAAGACGATATCAACAAAGCATCATCACTTCACATTGGATATTTATTTGTTACAGTGGTGCAGCATAATTGCTGATAAGTCTATATCACACAGTGCCGAAATTTTTGGATTAAAGTTAGCTTAATGGTCCATAGCCAGATGTCGAGTCAGTTTTTAAACCAATATACTGAATTACCAGATACTATTTCAGAAGGCAATCGGTTTCAGTTTAGTACCACTCTATTGCTGAAAAATGTGTGGAATTTTTGTGGGTGACAGTGGGAACCTATTTTAGTTTATTTCCCTCTTGTAGATCTCATTGGGTCTCTTACCATATACATTCCACGTAAATATTGCACTTTGTATTCACGAGTAACCATTTTATATGTTTCTATAAGATCACCACATAGGCATCTTTCTTCGAGAGTAGTATATAATTTTGCGTTTTTAAACAAATGTATATCCATGAAAAGACTAAAAAACCATAATAGGAAAGGGAAATCGTTGATTAACCTGGTTCCTCCTTAACTATGAGCTCCTCTTTAACCGGTAGCACTGCGGGTGACGTGGGTGTTGTCGGTGTGCTCGGCGTGGTCGGTGTGGCGGGGGGAGTAGCGGCCGCCTCTCCCACGAGCAGCGCTCCTCCCGCCTCACCGCTGCTGTTCGAACTGCATTCAGGACTATATGGCGCCATCTGAAATTTCCAACTTGTTTATGTTCACTTATAATAGACTAGCTTCTGCCTGCGACTTCGTCCGCGTGGAATAGTTTCTTTGGGCCAATTAACACGCAGCGGAAGTTCTCAAAGGGAAAAAAGCCCCGATTTTGAAACATACTTCATTGGTACTGTGCTCCTATTGGTCTTACCGTGATAATATATAGCCTTCCTCAATAAATGAGTTCTACAACACTGAAAGAATTTTTCAAACCAGACCAGTAGTTCCTGAGATTACCTTCTACAACCCCACAAACTTTACACCTCTTTATAACATTAGTATAGACATATTTTCATGATAGTGCCTTAACCCTTGTTCACACCAGCCTAGTAATTTAGTAGCTACAATACTCGCTACTGCCCAAAAAACGTGCGCACTATGGTCACATACAGTACACAAGTGAGTGTATGCTGATTTCATGTTATACAAGTATATGTAGAAATAAATTTTAAAATGATTTCTTCGCTCCAGCGAAAAGACATTTTGCGGCAGATAATATACTCTACTAAAACGAGAGGTTAGAACTTGTTTCATCTGAACGCGTAAGAAGTGATCACTGGAGGAAGGTGCTGCTCACCAAAAAAAAAAGAAGAGTTATATGGATCAATGGATTGACGAAATGATTTGCTAATCTATTCAATTAACTTTTTGTTGTTCAGACACATTTATTTACTAAGTTACCTAGTACTCCACAAAATTACTAACCTAGTTGCACAAGGCTTTAGTCTGGTGAAGCTGTGAAGGCCAATCTGGCCAATAGCGTCAGTCAGTTTGAAAAAAACCAAAACACAACTGTGCAAAGATAGTTATATGCACTTCCATCGTCAATATAATGTTGTGACCTAACAAAACAGAAATGTAAGATGTTGCTTTTTACAAGTGAGCTACCTGGTGATTAATTTTGTAACTTTCCTTAAACTTATTTTTAGTAATGGGAAATATACAACATTGTATTATTATTATGTTATAACACACGTCTTTAGTTCCTAAAATAATTACCTTAATTGAAACCAAAATCTACAATAATTGTGAAGAATTTTCTCTAAAATACTAATTGTAATTCCTGATATCTTATATTTAACTTTTCAATCTTTACTTAATCATAATAATAACACTTACCCTCAAACTTCTTCTCCGTCTTGGAGTGACTTCTGCAATTTTATAACTGTTGTCCATCGCCCAGTATGATCCCTTGCCAGGATCATCTTTACTCCTGGCCACTTTCATAAAGCATTTGTTTAATGAGAGATTGTGCCTTATAGAGTTCTGTAAACAAATTGTTTTTTTTACACTCATTAAGTTAAGTAAATTATAGCATCTTATCACATATTATGCAAAGTATAGTCAGAGAACAATGTTAACTTCTAAAAGAGGAAACCTAGAGACAGTCAGTTATAACATGCAGTATTCAGTATATAGTATTCAGGCCCAACTTTGAAGAAGAAATCATCACCTAGAGCTCAGTATAAAATATGATTTACATTTAAGGTTTTGCCACAACTGTAATTTCGCCTATATATTGTGATTAATGCTATGCCATGGACATGTAAACAAACATGTAAAAAAACATTTTGTCTCTATCATTATAGCTTGGGCCTTAAGAAGTTAAAGCAACTATTGAAAAAATCTAAAAGGTACAGGTAAAGGTAAGGTATAAATATACATAAATAATTGTGTTCAACATTGCTGTAGTCTGTTACAAGTTTCATATATCGACGGGAGAAAGCAAAAATGTCAGCGACAATGCATTTGCGACTAAATCACTTTTTACCATATTTTTGTATTAAAAAAATACCACTTCGAATGGTGTGGGTCTCCCTTTCCTACGATTAAACTTTTCATAGATACGACCTTCGTTTTTGCCTAGTTTTAGCACTATACATAAAAAAATTGGAATTTTTGAAATAGTCTTTTGGCTCTGGTGTAAATTTGATTTTTCAAGTTACGACAATTCCGCTTTCTTCCGTCTATATGTATTAAGACACTACATGAATCAAAGTAGATTCAAATCTTAAAATGAGCTGGCGCTTTGGGATAATAGAACCATAGAATAGTAGAAAAGCACTTTGTAATATCCACTTGACTAGCTACCATCTTCAAGTACAAAATCTCTTTTAAGACCGCAAGTGCGTATTGTGTAAGTATGCTTTAGACCATTGTCACTTAATTGCAAATATGATCAAACTCTCATAGTGTGAGGTATACAAAATCCCATATAGATATGTAATAGGCTATTCATCATCCATCAAATCTTATAAACTCATCATAACAGATTTCTCACAACAATTTCTTCGTAATATCACTAAAATATTTTTGTTTCGATAAAAAAAAAAACTATAACTCACCATCCAACCTTTTCCAGCTTCCTTGTAATACGGGAATGCATTACATATGTAAGTGTATATCTCATTTAGAGTCATCTTGCCATTGGGTGAACTACTTATAGCTAACCTTATCATGCTTGCATAGCTGTAATATTATTTACAAAAATTTTAAATTAGAACTTGATCTCTACTGATCATACACACACCAATTAACAAAATACAATTTTCAACTGTAGAGATATACTGTGTTATTACAAAAAAGTTAAGTGCATGCCGACGGCTGCAGCAGCAAGATCATGTTATCCTTTTTCGCAAGTCTAACCTAACCAAAGCAAACAGAGATAGGAGAGCAAGATGTGAAACGTTCGGTGAGCTTGGTGCATTTAATATGTAAATATTCAAACTTTTTTTAAGCAAGTATTCAATACGTACTTAACTTTTTTGTAATAACACCCATATAGTTTTAGCAATGACTTTAAATACATCAGCCTTTTTTTTAAATAACAATTCTATCAAATTAACTACTTTTCTCCCTCCCTTTTTAGGGATTTTTTACCATTTCTCCTATATCAGTCCCATTTCACCTTATATCTACATACAACTAAAACTCTTAAATCTAAAAGCATAAATAGACTAATTACTAAACGTAAATGTACTACACAGCCTTTGCAACTGTCTGATGATGTGGGTTCAATTTCAGGACTAATTATATTTTGCTACAGGGAACAAGAGCCAGTAATACAAAATGTTGTCTTTAAAATAGTCAAAAATTTTCTTAACAATGGCAGTTTTCATTTACCTAGTAACATAGTAATCAACACAGCAGGAAAAGTCTGTCAATATGCTGTAAACAGTTAGTCTACATGCTATTCTTCAGCATAAATAAAATAATAATAATTTGGATGCCAAACAAAACTTTTATTGTAATAAAATTTTCATAATGAAGTATTATTCGCACTATGTAAACATAAGGTGTTGGGAATCATTATTTTTGTTTTCAAATATACATCATAAAAACATGCAAATAATATTGTTTTTTTAGAATAACCTATGCAAAGGATATGAGATTATTAGTCAATATACCTACTAAATGGATAATACAGACCTACTTTGTCAATATGCATCAAATGTCCGCAAGGGTCATATAACAGTGACTCACCAAACAGCAACTGTGGGAAAGTTTCAAGGAAAACAATTTACCTGTAGGCTGGCTTAGCATGTTTAATTTTATTTGTATTCTCCTTCTGGTCTTCCTTGTTATTATTTTCCTGCTGGAGCGAGAACGGCTGTACATCTTCGTATAGGAACCGAGGAATGGGACCCAGCGGACTGTGGCGCGGTGGACCAGGGCTGTAAGCAGGCAGCCATTCGACTCCTGGTGAATCGCTCATTGTTCCATCAATTTTGCCACCTTAACGCTCTTTAGGATAATTGATCACATCTATTCGTATTTTATCGTATTGTAGACGCGATACACTCGCTACAATTTACGCCTATATACCTCATTGTGCATCAAAGAATCCTTGAAACTACGATCTCATTCTTATCATGAATTTAAAACACGATTCTATTGAATTAAACAACGGAAAACACAAGGTAACATAAATATATGGCGTTAGGAATAAACTAATATTAAACTTAACTTGAAATAACAAAATATTAAAGAAAATTAATAATTTCCGTGAAAACTAAAATTATTATGACATTTGAGGCACCTACAACAAGGAAAATGGCGGAGTAATTGCTGCATTCCGATAGACGTAAAATAATATTAAATGAAAAATTTACAGATTTCAGTATAATTATTAATCAAGTAATATTCAAATTTCTTTCAGAAGTTTCAAAATTGTTTGCATGATTTTTTGGGTTTAATTTTTCTCAACATTTTTTATATGTCAAGTGACTGAAAGATTATAATATATTATTTGATATATGATCAAATGTCACATTAAAAAATAAAAGTGTCTGTAATAGGTCGCCAATTGTTATTATTCGATTAAGAGTCTTACCAAAGTAAATAGTAATGTAATTTTTCACTTGAATTAATAAATAGTAATAAAAACCGTCTTTAATATTTTCCACTCTAGGAACATCTCTTAAAAGCTAGCAATTCTTTTACCAAATTTAACTGTCAGTTTGAATGAAATGCTTTGTGGGGGAGGTTGTGTTCAATGCTGTGATAATAATAACGGACTATTGACAATAATACATAAAGCCACAAAACGTTTGTGATTTGTATATACCAGTTTTGTATTTGTTTTAACTGTGAATTTTAAGACATTACAATGGCGACACAACCCGAAGTCGGGGTATCCGACTTCGTACTTTTGGATAATTTATCTACCGACAGTTTTATAGAAAACTTGCATTTGAGGTAATGAATTTCCTTATTTTTCACCAATAATGTAACACACACGTGTATAATTAATTTTTAATTATCTACAGTTTTCATCGATGTTTTTAATCATGGTGAGGTATTCAACCTAATACTAATCAGTTATATACATAACTAAACAAGTTTTATTATGAATGAAGTAAAGTTTGACCTTGTATTACATCTGTTATTCATTATATTATTTTCTATATCAATGAAAATATATTTCTTTTAATTATAAATAAATACTAGAGTTATAAAAATAAACACAAATATAAATTTAATGTGTCATAGAATCTAGATAAAAAAGCTTAGTTACTGATAATACTGTAATAAATTCTTAGGGAATTAAATATATTTTTTATTATGTTTTTTTATAGAAATATAGTAGTTTAACATTTAAATTTCTTTTAATGTAACCCACATTATTATTTATAAAAAGAATACAGATTCCATTGAATTAAAAAAAAATGTTTCTGCTAGATAATTTATGACTCAGACTACTGGTATATTATTTATATTTTCTATTTCGTAATTAACAGGTCAGTCAGTGGAAGTTACTTGTTATAAGTAAATAATCATTTCATAGCAAAATTATGTTTAAGTATTGCCACTTTATTCTAAACATAAAATAGTATTATGATACCTAAACAGCAGATGTACAAACATTTAACATCTAGACACTAAAATGACAATTGCGTACATCCAACAAAAGCTCATTTTGTATCAGAAGAAAATTAATAATTAAGCTTCTACTGGAGCATTGTCATCATCAGCAGAGAGAACTATTGTTGAAAATGAATATTAAAAAAAAACTTTATTACAGTTAGGCTACGAGAAGGTATTTATAAACATTAACACACTTCCATTAACATAGTTTGGAAAATAACCCAGTCATTGAGACGTTGGTAGGAAATTAGATCTAGTTATTATATATTTTTATTCGAACTACACAAGTTATTTCCAAAGATTAGACAGAATCTCAGATTTTCTTTGTAAAAATAATCATATTGAACATTAAAATGAACCATTCACACTTTACGCAGTGCCAAAGAGATACCTATCCATACTTGATAGGAACAGTGGCATATATAAAGTAAAATAGCCTAAAAGATCAAAAGTAAAGTTAATTTTTATATCTCAATACTCTAAAACTTTCCTGAAAATATACAGATTATTCCCAATAAAAACATTAAGTAAACTTGTTTTGTTGATACTGAAAAAACTGCATACATAGAAATACAATATAGAGGCAGAGATTCTTTTTTTGAAATCTCATAAAAATAAGTTAGTCTAGTACATAATGAAAAGAATGATCACATAATGAATTGTGACAGTGGAATTAAGTAGTATTTACAAGGGTATATTTACATGATATATCAATAATAAACATTAACTTATGATGTCATGAATGAGTCAATGTTATGTTTGTACCTAATGTTACATGTGTTTATATTTGGTATTTGTGTCATGATAACTCGTTCTTGTAAGGTTTTTATATAATCAACTAGCAACTGCTCTTGACTTGCTCTGCATTTAATGCACATCATCTACTGTATGTTAAATGTACTTTGCCTATAACCTTTATGTAAGTAGAAGTAATAAGTGGACAAAATTAAATTGCTATTGGATGAATGGTAAAGTAAGCTTAGAAAACGAAAAGATAACAATGATTGTTATATATACAGAGGATTAATGTTACATTGCTACTGGTTTTTTTATTCCATACAATAGCCATCTTTCAATAAACTACACTTCATGGGCAGTGGCAGTCCTCCAGGTTATTGCATATACACCAAGTGTGCACAGATTACGACAACCCTATGTGTGCCTCTATTATGGATTTTGCATCTGATTTGTGGAGATTTTGTTTCAGTAGGACATACATTACTATATTCTAACATCTGGTATTTTTCTCCTATTAGAATTTTTATTTTAACTCTTAATGTTATGTTAGCCTAGTACTTTAAAATAACTGGTAACTAATCTCCATAGTGAAAAAGCATCAGCTCTGTTAGGTTTTAAGGCATCCTGAACCAATATGTTGTGACCAATGAGGCCCATAAGACTAGTCCTCTCTGGTTTTTTGGAGAAATGTAATGAAAAATATACTTTTATATTTGTTTATCATAACTACTGGAATGCCCCATGAAAGTTTAGGATTGTTATCAGTTGTTATTAATTAGTAAATCAATTTTCATAATATATATGACACTGAGTTTCTTTAGGTTGATAGATAACCAGCCCCAAAACTCTACATGTTGAAACATATAAGTTTTTACTATACATAAATGCTTATGTTTAGTGTGCAGATTATATTGGTTTAAGTAACAGTATTATTTAGAAACCCTTACCACCTACTTTGTCAATTGATCAAGACTTAAAGGCTGTAAATTAACACAACATCAAACTATTATTATCTGCAGGCCTCTTTACTGTTAGGATAAATTGTGAACAGTCTTTAATAAGAATCTAGGGATACCCTAGCATATTATCTTAATTTTCCCTTAGTTAGGAAACTAGATTCTTAGAGGATGCTGGAGTTGCCCTGGCACATTATCCTAATTTGCCCTTAGTTAGGGAACTATACATTCTTAGAGAATACTGGGGTTGCCCCAGCACATTATCCTAATATGTCCTTAGTTAGGGAACTGTAGATTCTTAGAGAATGCTAAGGTTGCCCCGGCACATTATCTTAACTTGCCGTTAGTAACGTCGTCCCTAGGGAACTGCAGTTTCTGAGAGGATGTTGGGGTTGCCCCAGCCAAGTTGTCCCTTATGTATGTTGTCTTAACGGAATAGCTAAATATATTTTCAAAAGTATATTATTACGACACCGCAACTAGATAGCGTCATTGACGGGTGATGTCACTCTACAAGTTGTTAATCGTCAGTTTTATGCATCATTTTCCTTGTGTTATTGTTTCAAGTAATATATTCTGTGTACTTGTAGGATTAAGGCTGAGGTTGTTTAAAAACAACTAAAAACGATTTTGTTCTTATGTTAACTTTATTTGTTGACATCTAAATTGTATCGAATATAAAACGAATATCTATTACTAGATGATGCCTGCAACACATTACACATACCACCTCCACACGTGCACGCACACATGCTTACACATGAAAGTGGAAGGGTTTTATTTTTTCCCCTTATCAAACTGAAATAGTTTAGAAAAAATTATCCGACACAATATACATATAAGAGTTGTTGAGGTATGTATGCTTGGTACACATATATGTTTCAATAACTCATATAAGTAGGAATATGTAGTTTAGCTTAGGGTAGCTCAGATACATAGGTCGCGAATTGCATGAGTCAGGCAACAGCCCAAACCGAGGTGTGCCGTGCATCCTTGAGCTAATTGTCAAATAAAATCGGTTGAGTTCCTTAAGCGCTCGCCTTAGTAGTCTGGTGAAGCTGTTAAGACCGTGCTAGGTCAATAGCGTAATCAGTTCGAGAAAAAAAAAGAAATATGTCTGCAACATCGGCGTTGTTTGTTATCTGGATTGATCGTAATCAATCTTTTATTTTTTAAATGTGTTTCTACTAATCATTAGCATCGATATATAAAAACCCAAGACACACAGTCTCGAATAAAAATAGCCCCCAAAACCGTCCCGTAAATCTCTCCAATGTACATACGTGATTAAGCGATAAACTTATGATTTTACAAATTCAACCTTACCTGAATGATTTAACGTTGTTTTTACATGGACGCAAGCGACGCGCGACTTTTTGTAATGAGTGCATAATACAAAATTATGCACTCATTATTGTGTGCCAGCTGTGAAACGTTAAGTATTCATCTTGGGTTTTTGTATTTCAATGATTATTAGTAAAGCTTTTTACCAATTTTAAGGTACCTCTTTAAAGTTTATCATAGTCGCTTAGACCTTATGGAGAATGAAGATCTACAAGTTTTCAGAAAATCGAATCAGATGTTTCAGAGATTACCCTTTACAACGTAAAACATTTAGTTTTAACTTGTATATGAATTGTAATTATTATTATGTGCACCTTCTTATATACCAACCTCTTTAATCAGGCCAAGTTAATCCAAAGTCAATCCAAGCCAAGGGAATCTAAAGTTTAGACATATAAGACTCACCGCTGTGATATCACGACGATTTCGTCATGTTACCGCTCGTATTATGTAGAAGATGAGTTTTCATTGTGTCATTCTTTGACGTAGATATTCGGATCAGTGACGTGATCGTTTATTTTTAAAAGATTATGTAATATACGTGTCTCTAGTGTATAATTTTACGGTCACTTTATGAAGTATGAACTTTGTAAAAAAGAAAATTAATCGAATTATTGGCCATACTCATGAATTGTGATTTATAAATATGAGTATAATGAGCTCGTTTGAATAGGTCCATGTACTACTTAAGTCAAATTTTTGTAACTTCTGACCGCCCCCTGCCCCCCCCCCCTCATGTTTACGTAAACATTTATATCATGTAAGTATATCATAAAAGTCATATGAATATAAGTATTTTTTTATCTGTTCTGATCTCCTTATTGATTCATGGGTAGCAGTTAACGAGTCTAGAAATAAGGAGTTGCGGAATTAACTTATAGCGTTTCGCTACAGGGCGATGGTCGCCCAGTGGATAAGACCGCGCGTCTCACATGTCAGACCTACACGTCCAAATCGTCCAATCCCTCATATCATCAAAAATAAGCAAATCGAAGACCACCCCACACCCCTTTAGCGCTTACGTAATATTTAAATGGCCCCAGCAGCCACAACATATTATAAACAATTGCTTTTGTTTAGTCAACGCGAGATAATATAACAGAAATACAAGAAATTTCAACAAATACAGTAATTTACATAAATAACTTATATATTTTCCCTTTACCGCACATTGAAGCGTACAACTATATGACTTTATTGGCATGGAGAAACATGATGGGGTGGCCTTTGTAAGCGCCCGAGCCGCCATAATTTGCGGTGCCTTTTGTTCTGATTTTATGACCATGCATACCCGTTTAGTTTTATGTTTCTACTAGCCGACCCATGCCCACTTCGTTGGGCGGTAATAGGCATTATCAAGCTACAATTTTTCTCTAGAACTCAATCATATATATCTCATAATTAAGGCAACGTTCATAAGAAACGTTTTCGTTCGACCATTTTTCTCAGACTCCCCAGATATTACCCCCTACAACCTCACAAACTTTACCTCTTTATAATATTAGTATAAATTATAGATAATATAATTAGTTAATAGCTTCTACCCGCGACTTCGCACGCGTGTAATAGTTATTTTGGGCTAAGACGCAGCGAAGCTCTCAAAAGGAAAAAAAAGCCCTGATTTTAAAACATTTTTCATTGTTGCTCCGCTCCTATTGGTCTTAGCGTGATTATATGTAGCCTATGACACTCACAAATAACGTGGCTTTCTATTGGTAAAAGAATTTTCAAAATCGGTTTAGTAGTTCCTGAGATTACCCCCTACAACGTCACAAACTCACAAACTTTACCTCTTTATAATATTAGTATATAGATCATGCCCCTACCCAAGACTTCGTCCGCGTAGACATTAATAGTGGTCTCTGGCTAACGCTGCTCCTCCCGCACAGCAAAAACTCTCATTTTTATTTTTTTTTTTTCTCCCTTTTTCTCCTTCTATATTTTTTCCTTTTACCTTCTCATATTACTTTTTTCACTAAAAATTTTTCAATTCGACCAGTAGTTCCTAGATTACCCCTTGCAAGCCACAACGTGATATATAAATCCCCACTTATCTCTTATATATTAGTTAATCTCTCCCCAAACTTCCTTAGACATTTTGTTCTGCGCACAGGCGATGTATATCTGGTTACATGAGGCTTTACTAATTTATATGTGGATAAAAAAATTAGACCAACGTTATTACGTCAGTGTTTTGGCCTTCACTTGACATTTAAAGCAACGTGACCTTTCTCATTGGATAATATAGGACTAAGCCAATTATTATAAGTATCATTCCATCGTTTTTATAGTTGCGATTTCAACTAAACCGCGGAGTTGAGTTTTAATTTATACAAATAAAAATGAACATAAATATGGAACTGTAAATAGCCTACCAAAGCTAAAGCCTATAGACAAATTGTAAAGCTAACAGATGTCGTAGAACACCTATCAGATCTCATAATCATATATAACTAGTGGTCGCCTAGTGGTCGAAATTCGACCATAGTTCGTTTTTCATTCAATAAGATCAAAGAGAATAATAATGATTTCAGTGGTTTCATTAATTTACTAAAGATAAATTATTTATCAATTAATTATTAATGTATTTACATATTATATTATTATAAATTAACCTACAATGTGACGCGTTAATTTCAAAGGGCATGTAAAGTATGGAACGTAAGTTATGTTAAAAATATTGAATGTAGGATGAAAAGGGTAATTAATTGAAACGTAAGAGTAAAATGACAGATGGCGAAACGTCATTTTCATTTACATGTGTGTATATTTTGTGTGCCATTCAAGCAGTAGTGTGTGTATATTTTAATTGATTTCATGTGCAGTTAATGCATTTTATGTTAAAAAAAGTTTTGTGCACTTCTCCTCCATATAAACTTTAACTATGCCAAATTTCACGTTCATCCGTTCGCGCAATTCGCTTAAAGAGGGGTACAAAGTTTTCGCTTCATGTATTAATTATATAGATGATCATGAACATTCAGTGGTACAACATAATAATCCCAAGGAGGGTTGATGTCAGGCAGGCAGCTGATCGTAAAATTTAGCTAAATCATATATCACAACATGATAAATATCTTGTACCGAACCTACTTAGGTGGGATAAGGGTAAGACGATGATGACAAATAAAAATCAATTGCCGATGGCCGGTTTCTGAGATACTCAGTTAAAGTACTAATAATTATTGACTCAACAAAGTTATCCATAAGATAAACTGTCAATTGGCCCGTTAAGTTTTACTGGCATTTATCGTATGATGTGTTCAGAAACGCAATTTGACAAGTTATCGAACTGACAACGCTATTGAACAGATAAATTACAATTAAAGTACCTCAGAAACCGGGCATAAGAAAACGGGGCATATATTTAGTGCTTGTTAGAAATGAATATTGTATAGTTATATTTTTTGTCAATTTTCCTCTAATTTACGAAACTACGTGTGAGATAACGTGTTAGTTATCATGACGGTTTTAATGGCTTAGCTGGTTCTTATCACTCTGCAAGGTACATGCTAATGGGAGAATAATATTAATTTTACAAATAGTAACTGTTGTTAGTTTTGTCACTTATTAATTTTACTATTTGTTAATGTATATTTTTTAACGTTTCACCTATATATATATATATATACATACATATATATACATTTATAAGTATTTGGGAAATTCATTTTTTATTGGAAAGGCGATATTTTTAAGGTCTCATTTTTAATTTCAATAGTATCGGACCTTGAATTTCGAAAATACCACCGGGAAATCCTCAAAATCGGGATGAGAAATATGTAGTAATTGAGATATTGTGTTTATGACAATCTAAGACTAGGTAGGTACCTAACTTTGGCATTTTAACTATGGTGCTTCTTTAGAGTAGGTTTTATTTTTGTTAAAAGTGTTTAATAAATTTATTGATTGACAGCAATCTTACTTAATAGCAAATGATGATGCAACTTAAATGATAATAAACTAAACATATAAAGATGGCTGGTTCTTAAGAACAGGTCTTGTAATTACTTATATATTACTTGTATACTACTGTACACAAGTCACAAGTGTCTAAACGATTTAGATACGTGAATTATACGATAAGGGTAATTTTAGATTACATTGTGTACTACATGTAATTGTCACAATTAGTTGGATAAGTATTTTATCCGTCCCGTGATGACACATAGCAGTCCCGTTTTTGCGCATATGTCGTAAGATAATTTTCATAAGTTGCAGGTTCTTCAAGACCGCGTTTTACGTAAAGTGACCGGTGCCCCGAGGTACGTCCGGAGAGTCGATCTCCATAGGAACCTGGAGATGCCTTCTCTCTGGGCGTACGGAAAAACACTCACGATTAGTTATTTTTAAAAAGCCGTGAATCATCCCAGTCCGCTAGTGGTATCAGCCGCAAAATACGAACCCGTACCGAACGCTGTGCGTTGTAAAAGACGTCCGCGATATATTTTTACCGACCCTCCCGATGAAATAACGGCAGTGAACGATCAGTACCAGCCTGTCTTTCCAAACAGAGCGTGCTCACGCCCATGCCCGCGTAACTACAGATCACGCCGCCGTGGTCTGGGGGTAAATTTCGCTCCCGCACATCAGGCTAGGCTCCCCTCGGCAGCGGCTCAAGCTTAGGTCCGTTTCCTCGGTGTGGAGCCCTTGAGTAAGCTGCTCGTGCGATTCAGTGACACAAACGGAATAGTGGTCTAAAGTCTAAGTTGGGCAAAACAAGTTCGCGATTATCCCATTATTTTTGAATAATGATAAGAACATAACCATACAGTATGTTGTCCTTAGGAGATAGTCTAATACCATAAACCACTTTTGTATGTGTCTTTTTAAGATGTACAATTTTGTAGTGTATTAAATTTATGTATGTCATAAGGTTTCCTTAGTATTACGAATGTAAGCGCCTGAAAACTGCTTCTTAAGACTTCATTACAATACATTGACTTTCCTTTATTTTCTGTTAGTATATTATACATGTATTATAACTATAAACGATCCGGGAGATATTCTCTAAATTATAGTGAAAATCGTATCAAAATCAGTTGCTTACTTTAGAAGAAGTAAGCGAACACATGAACAGACGCAACTTTGCTGTATGAAATTGATTGATTCATAAAACATTGGTACAGTAGTAGTAATATTATCATTAGCTCTATTATTATTTATGGTATATACATATATAAGTCGTTTCATTTCTAAATGAGTTAAATCCAATTTTAATCGTTCATATGTTTATTATTTTTAATTTCCATTATTTATACATCGAGACCGAAGTTCAGATTTTGCCGTTTATATGGTTTTTAAGATTTATTATGATCTTAAAAAACTACGTAAAATATTGGGATTGGCTAAAAATGGATTTAGATTATTTTGAAATGTGACGACTCATATTTATCCGATTACAATTATATATTACTAGCAGGCGTTCGCGACTTCGTCCGCGTTAAATTACAATAAAACTTATAATAAAGTACAGCCTGGCGTTATTTAGTGACGAGTTATGGTATAATGGTTGGCATAAAAGCACTATGAAAAAGCACCATAGTATGCTAACTGTACTGGCGATCAGTCAACTGGTGTTGCGAGTCCATATACGAAAGATAGACAAAGGAAATACAGTGTAAACTCTTTATTATGTCGTTCGTTATAACGAAAAGCTTTCTATAACGTAGAAATTAGTTCAATTTGGTTGGTATACAACAAAGGAATTTCTTTTTTCTCTTGCCTCTATAATGAAAACTCTTCATAGGAAAAAAAAAATGCTTGGTCCCTTGACATTTGTTATAAAGAGTGTCGTAGATAGACTGTAGTTTTATTGTTGGAAGCAAAGCATGTACTGCAACTTATTGCTGCACGGGGTTTGCTTGTTATTAGACATATTTTTTTCCTTCGTTTATCCATAATTTGCTATACAGCAACGCTGATTTTCAATAGGAGCACGCTTGATATAAATGTAACACCAGGTCTCTCTGAATCAAATCCTTAAACAATTTATACATTTTTAAACGGAAGAAAAATATTTAATGTTGATATTTTCATACATTTTGATACAACTAGACATAACTTGAAATAATAAGATGAAGAAATAACTACATCCATTTGAAATATATAAACATCTATTTTTATATATAGAGATACGTTTCTCTCGTTAGAGATATATGTTGTTTTCAAATGGAATGTTAGGATATGGCAAACTTTGGTCAAATGTTCAATTTCGGAGTGATATAATGCACAAATTGTCCAAAGAAAATGAGTTACCCTAGCGATACGTATATATACTTTTTGCAAGTTGTTTGTTTTTATTGCGCCTTATAATTCACGCTCTGATTTACCTAGAAAGGTCACATGGCCGTTTCGGACCGTGTTATCCCCAAATTAGGGTCGTTCCGTGTTTCATGACATGCCCTTTTACCGTATTTTACATAGCGTCTTTTTTATGCGCCCCTTAAAAGGTCAGGTTGTGTTTTTATAACAAAATATCGTCTAAATTGTCGGAGTGGTAGGGAACTGTACCTGACTGGGTTGCGGTTGTTATCTATACTAATATTATAAAGCTGAAGAGTTTGTTTGCTTGAAAGTGCTAATCTTAGAAACTACTGGTCCGATGTGAAAAAATCTTTCAGTTTTAGATAGCTAATTTATCGAGGAAGATATCGATATCTATCTATCACCTAAGACCAATAGGAGCGGAGCACCAATGAAGAATGTTTCAAAATCCGTTTTTTTAGCGTTAGCTCAAAGTAACGCGCGGACGAAGTCGCGGGCAGAAGCTAGTTTCATATATATAGTGGTTGAGAATCGTATTTTGGGATTAACCTATGTACTCGAGAGGATTACAAACTGTCTTGATACGAATGACTGTCGATGGATTTTAAATCTCTCTATGGTCGCCGCTTTTGAATTGCTATGAGCTTATTATTACACACGGTATAGTCACTTTGTCGTCTGATGACTCAGTAGTTACCGAGTTCTTTCGATCGATGGACGTAGGTTTGAATCCATACGAAGAATACCTTTGAACCCTTGTAACAGGGTTTTTTTCTAAGCCTGCCGCCTGGCTTTCTACCATTATCGAGTTGAAAATATTTCGCTTAGCATAGGAATGGCGATATGAAATCGCGTAGTCGAATAATCGATTTATATACATAGAAATAATCGATTATTTTAATTGATATTAAACATCGAATTGATGCAGGATATCGACCTCTGGCACTACAAAATCGTAATTCGTTTTTTTCTATCTGAGCAAAAATGAAACCATCCAATAATTTATATTTTGTTATATTTGATTATTACTATTCTATAATTTATCTACTATGACTATAATTCGTCCTATTATATCTCATCTCATAAACTTTTCTCTATCCTCTGGACAGTTTCCGTCCATATGGAGTAAAGCCTATGTCCGTCCTCTCCCTAAAACTGCAAACCCTTTTCTTCCCAGTCACTTTCGACCTATATCTATACTTCCATTTCTTTCTAAAGTACTCGAAGCATGTGTGCACAATCAACTATCATCCTTCGTACATTGCGACACTATCTTGAGTCCACTACAATCCGGGTTCAGGCCAGGTCACAGTACAGTTACAGCTTTGCTTAAAGTAATTGGTGATTTGAGAAATGGAGTGGAGAATAAAATGATTACTGTGCTGGTTCTAGTAGATTTTTCCAATGCCTTTAATACTGTTAGTCACGACATTCTCCTGGCTATTCTTTCTCATTATAATATCTCATTAGAGGCACTGGCATGGTTCGCTTCATATCTAAAGGGACGACATCAATCGGTTCGTATAGATGGGGCTACGTCTAATTGGTGTGAGCTTGGTGCTGGCGTCCCTCAGGATGGTATACTTTCACCTCTTGTTTTTTCCCTCTTTATTAACCTTTTAACTCGTGAACTGCGATGTACGTATCATCTGTATGCTGATGACCTGTAATTATACACACAGGCCGCAGTAGCTTCTCTATCAGCTGCAATTTATACTATTAACCGGGGTCTAAATGCCTTAAGGGATTGGTCTGAGAGGTTTGGCTTATCAGTTAATCCTTCCAAATGTCAAGCAATTGTAATAGGGAGCTCTCGTATGATTACCAGAATAGACTTCAGCTCGCTGCCTCAGATTATATTCAGTGGTCTTGTCATACCGTTTAGTACGGATGTAAAGGACCTTGGTTTACACATTGATCCCACATTGGATTGGAGAACTCATATGTTCAAGGTTAGTCAGAAAGTGATCGGTACTATAAAGTCATTTTATCGCCTGAAACATTTTCTCCCAGTTAAAACGAAAACCATGTTAGTGCAATCTATAATATTTCCTATAATTGACTATGGTGATGTGTGCTTTTACGATCTGAACGCTGACCTTCTTAACAAACTTGACAGATTACTCAACAATTACATTCGATTTGTTTTTAATCTTCGTAAGTATGACCGTGTATCGAGCCATCGCTCAGAGCTTAATTGGTTGCCCGTACGCCGGCGTGGGAGTTTGTGGGCTCTGACAACTCTGTATTCTCTTCTGTTTTCTCCCAACACTCCCTCTTACTTAACTCCACATTTTCGGTTTTTATGGTCTAATCATGACCTTAACCTTCGCTCTTCTAATAATCTTATTCTTTGTTGTCCTGTTCATACTTCCGGTCTTGTACATTCCTCTTTCTATATCCAATCTATTCTCCTATGGAATGCGCTTCCTTATGAAATCAGGATGTCATCTAACCGTTTCAGTTTTAAAGTCAGGGTACGTCGGCTTTACCAGTGTCATTTAGCAGAATTATCTGGTTAATGCTGTATTCAGTACTTGATGTTGACTTATTATACTTTTATTTATTGTATATTTATGTATGATGTTGTTATGTGTATGTATTGTATATGTGTAGTATATATGTAGTATATTGGTGTTGATTTTTCATTTATATATTGTGACATTAAATAGGTTAAACATAATTTTATAAAAACCTCACCTTTTACACCTACCAACATTTATCTCTGCATCACCTAATGGTTAACTGGCAGAGAATGCCTTCGGTATTAAGTCCGCCATTGCGTATTTAACGCATAATGTGTAAATAAATAAATAAAGAAAGCTCATCAATTAAAAAAATAAGTGATGGATTTTTCAAAAATCGATCCTCTAGACCTCGATTTTTTCATGAATCGATTCCACAGACCACGATTCGGATTGATTTCAAAATCGTTTTTTTTTTTCGAAGAATCGCCATCCCTAATTTAGCACCTGTAGGTGTGTCCTAACAGCTGGACTTGAGTGCCAATCTTTCTGAGTTTAGTGAGTTTATTATTTTGGTCCACACCGTCATTTGGTATCAGGTGATATTGCAGTCAAACGATAAAACAAAAAATTTAAACAAGTTCCTGTTTATATTTTTCTTATCTAATACCTTTTATCACGTTATCAATATACTACACTACTTACTATATGTATGAATTCAGAGAATAATTATGTAGCAACTCGTTATCATGATATTGATAGGTACTGATAATGTCGCTATATCATTTCATATATCGAGTGGCGCTGTACATTATATCGATGACGGACACACCTGCTTGATTGTTTCTATTCCACATTTATATAGTGACTAGCTGACCCGCGCAACTTCATCTGTGCCAAATCGGTTATTACTGGTTCCAACTTTATTTCCAGACGCGAAAAATTTAAAAAAACATAAAAACCGATTATAGCAACACCTACCGAGTTCAATTGTGATTCCAAACTATCGTATCGTATATATATATTGGCAAGAAATGTCTTCCCGGTATCCTATTGTTGGTCTGGTCCTCACCTCCGCGCCCCATTGACTATCCTCGCAACAACGTAATAATTTTACTGGCTTATAGTTTTTATTTCCCATTATCTTCTAGCCAACTCCATCAATTAACATGCTGTAAAAAGTGAACTTTATGTCCATGAAATTTTCATTTTGATTTAGCTCTTTAAATGAAACCTGTATCTAATAACTTACTAATTTGTACTTGTAACATTTATTTTCTTTTTCACATAAACACTGAGATATTAAACTTAGATATATGTGTGTTGTATTTTTTTGTAAAGCTAACAGTAATTAATTTTGCTATGGATGTTATTATTTTATTTCAAATCATTCCAGTAACGCACGCCATATTATAGAATTTTGCTAATTTTAATTACATTTATTGTGGTCAATTATTGAATATATATATATATACCATAAAAAAGTAGTCTAATATACTTTTCTAACAGTGTAAGAATTTTCAAAATCAGATTAGTAGTACCAGAGATTACTCCGAATATCCAAATTCACAAAGTATAACTTCAACTATTTAATATTGGAGTTTTATAGATACGAATTCTACCAGAGTTAAGTCAGCCATGGTAGATTCACTTTATAGGTAGTGTTATTTTTGTTTTATATAATTTAGTTCTTCCAGATTAGGCCTCCGAGATACACAAAGATCAAACACAACACTTACAAACATCGTACCTTAAATAAATATATATTTACATAATAATTACTGTTAGTGATTGTGTTATGTTAAATTTTAATTTTGTTAAAACATATAAGAATAGCCAGAGTATTGACAAAAAGAGAAAATACAGGCCTTTGTTAAAATCAGACGGACGTAGTATATTGTTAGGTAAAATATCATAAAATGCAATACTAAATTGAAATTTGAATTGAAAAAACTGTGTTCTAGAGTGCCTTCATCCGACCAACATTCACATATTCAGTTGTCCTTGATTCTGAGCTCTGCAAGATAGACTGGAGAGCACACCTCTACAGATAGATCGTCAGTCTACAGATAGTAAACGCAGCAAGTTTGTAACAGTTACGAAACTTATAAAGCCCATGGCTTACCCGGAATGTTGTTCTGACTGGAAGCATATGACTTGCCTGTAATTGGGTTAGATACATTCCAGTTTGAGTTCCATAATGGAAACAAATCAGTCTTGTTTGGGGAGGATAACTCCTGAACATAGGTTTTATAGTGATCAAAATATCCAGTCTAGCTAGCTTCTTTAGCGATAAGATCAACAGCTTCATTACCCTGGATCCCACTATGTCCTCGTATTCATGCTAGAACTACATAAATTCCTAAACAATGACATTGATTAATTATGATAACTGATATTTAATTGAAATATGTCAAAATAATATTGAAACGTAGTGTCAAAAGTTCCAATAAGAACAATAACCCCTTTCTTTCTTTAAGGAAAACGATTTCATTAATATATTTAAAAAAAACATTTACATATATAGATTTTTTGATACAGGAACCTTCTCGGGCGTCCCCAGAATACTCTCCTAAATTATTATTTCAATCTGATCGGTAGTTTCGGCATGCATAGAGGACAAAAATACAAACATTGATTTTTATATATAAAGATTTAAAGGTATTTTGACAAGTTGCAATTTTTTGTACATTATTTGACCGCCTATATTTGCCATACGTTCATGATTTCTCACACTTTCTTTCTTCTTTGTGTAAGAAGAAAGGGTGTATTTAGCGTACGCGGAGAAAGATCTCTGATCGTAGTATTTGTTCCAATTCATTGATATGCCTTTATTGATTGCCCTTTGTTTATGTGAAATAAGCGTAAGTAAGAAGAGCCTCAGATTTGGAAAAACGGTTGCAACCCTACGCTATTCCTCGGATGAAAGCCTTTAGGTGGTGATGGTACCATTATGATATAGACCTATGCAAGGTTAGAAGTACGCAAACATCAGCGACACATGCGTTTCTATCGCAAAGCAGTAGTGCTCGCGTTACTGTATTACAGTGTAAAAAGCGCAACGATCCTTGGCGACGTATCAGTTGATGATCTGCTAGTGACTGTTCTCCGTAATCGTCCAATATTATTTTGTAATTTTATTAATTATAGGGAACCGTAACACCAACTGAACTATACGCCGGTTTGTTTTTTTAATCGATCAAGTAGCATAAAATTATCAACCCAGACTAGTCTCATGCTTGTCATTTCGAATTCAGTGTATAATATTTTTCATGTGAACCTCAAAGGGGCACTTCAATTACTACGTAAGAAAAAAGGATGGTTTTTAACTTACGGGTACGACCTCATAGCTATCACGTCAGCAATATTTATTATTTTACTTTTTTAAGGTTTTTAAAAAAATTGCGAGAGATTTTGTACCAATTATACTAATAGTTACATAAACATAGAAGGAATACAAGAGCTTTTACTTTTGCTTACAAGAGTGAGGGGCGGGTCCAAAATTACTAAAATTCTGCTTACGTAACATTTAAACGGCTCCAAGAAACTTAAATCGTCAGTGTATTAACATTCAACTTGTGTTCGTATTTGGAAAGCGTCCAAAATGACATAGACCTTCTGAATCAATGGATTTTCATGCAGGTCCTTTTATCATGCTGAGAGGAAGCATTTTTGAATTTATTTGTAGAAGAAATACAAATCGATGTGGGACCTGATTATATCGGGTTACCGTTCGCTCATGGCACGCCATCCGCGACCTGCGTTCTATAGACAGTCATTAGGGGGGTCGTCGACCGCGGCAGCTCGCTCCTCGACCGTGCCAAATTACCAAGATATGACATTTCCTTGTATTATGATACGATGGGTTATTTTTATACCCACGATTGCTAAAATAATCAAGTGTTCCCTAAAAAAGTCACTAGAGTTGAGCGAAACAATTATTTTGGCTTTACATTGTGGATTCTAATATTCTTCACTAATTTCTGCCCGCGACTTTGTCCGCGTAGAATAGTTGCTTTGGACTAACGCTAACACGCAGCGGAAGCTCTCGAAAGGAAAAAATAAAACCCGAATTCGAAACGTTCTTCATTGGTCCTACGCTCCTATTGGTCTTAGCGTGATGATATATAGCCTATAGTCTTCCTCGATAAATGAGCTGTCTTACAGTGAAATAATTTTTCAACCAGTAATTCCTAAGATTAGCCCGTTCAACCAAACAAACTCTTCAGCTTTATAATATCAGTATAGATTGTAATTTTTGTCATTACTGCTTAGTGCTTAGTTACACAATTCCATTTGGTGTGAAATGATGGTAAGGCCTAAGATGGTAAAAACACCACATTTGAAGACCTTCAAATGCAGCTTGCGAGACATACTAACAAGAAAACAGATCTTCAACTTGAGGGTAGTAGATAGCCAGGCAAAGTTAGAAAAAGCCATACGACTGTCTAAGTACTATATGGATGTCATTTTACACTTCCGCCTGGAATTGATTGGCCGCAATGCAAAGCCGACGGAAGTGCAAAGTACTCGAAACATACAATCACGTACTAGTGATGTATTTCCGCAAGGTAACACCTTCATTAATCAAATTACACTAACTCACTTAGATAATCCGTTTACTGTGTTTAAGTTAACTGGTTAACTCCTATAGAAAATAGTAATTATATGAAGTTTAAATAACACTCCGAGTATTTATATATCTAGCACTAAAAGTTTTCTTAAAATAGGTTCAGCAATTTCGAAGACCGGATAGAAAGAGTTATTGAGTTATATATGCTTGGTACACATATGTATATATTTCAATAACTCATATAAGTATGAACATGTAGCATAGCTTAGGTCAGCTCATTTAGGTCGCGAATTGAATGAATCTGGCAACAACCGAAGCCGAGGTGTGCCGTGCACCTTTGAGCTGGTTGTCAAAATAAAATCGGCTGAGTGCCTTAAGCGCTCGCCTTAGTAGTTCGGTGAAGCTGTTAAGGCCTTGCCAGGCCAATAACGTAGTCAGTTCGAAAAAAAAGACCAGATAGACAACAAACACTACAATTTTATTAGTACACTAGCTGGGCCTGCGACTCCGTCTGGGTGGGACCTAGTGTAAAAAAACAGTGACTAATAAAATCATCTGAATGTATTAAGTCCGTTTACTCATCTACACACACACTCAGAGAACAGCATGCTCTTTCTTTCTTTCTAAGTCGCGTCGTCATTAAAATTACAATAACTTTTGATAGAATGAACCGATTTTAATGAAACCAAGACTAAATCGTATCTAAATAATAAAAGTTTTATCGTAAAAGCAGTACTTTAGCAGTGATGCGTGTTCAAACAAACAGACAGACAATCATTTCTAAAAATGACCGAAATATATTTCATTACTTATTCCTAGACACCTGCAACAATTTTTTCACAAAAATGTAAAAAGTACAGACATATGAGATTTACATTTCTATCATATGTGTATACAGGTGTAAAGATTTGTTGATTGATTAATTAGTAGCTTTAAAAGTTTGCGAAATACTTGTTTAAGCTCTTGAAACTTACAGTGGGCGTTATTACTGTATTTTTATTATTGAGAGAATTTAAATATCAAACAATATCATACGCACTGTTTTGAGAAACTGTGCCCTTGATGGCAGTATGAAGAGCGATACGAATTTTGTCGTCGACCGTTTTATAAATAATTCCGATGATCTTGAATTACTCATTCACTCACCTTTACGAATCACTCGTGACGTATAACCGTGTGTCATCGTTGTAAATGTAGGTACTGGAATAAAGAATCAATCGAAAAAAAATCATGCGCTAATCTTGTCATTACTTTTTAGCACGTGCCATTTGGTTAGCTTAGAGTTAGTTTCGTATCGCCAAATGGGAATAGTTGTATTACTAACTAGCGGACCCGCCAGGCGTTATCACGCCCTGATAATAAAAAACCTTGACAAATTATATACCTATACCTTCCACATGAATCACTTTGTCTACTGGTGCAAACCGCCTGAAAATCCGTTCAGTAGTTCTTGGGTTTATTGCGAACAGACAGACATACAGACCTGGCAGAGTACTTTGTTTTATAATATGTAGTAATTAAAACCACCCGCGAATTTATACAATTCAGTCACAATATAGGAATTATATTATGGTCTATATTTCTCAGGAAGGCAGTTGCTTTCTATTACTATAAGATGTTTGTAATTGAACAAGTAGTCCCATAAATTACTTTATACAAACATGTTCACCAACTATAATTTTCCTAGCAACCGTATTTTTATAATTAAACTAGCGGGCCGGGCGGACGTTGTCCTGCCTTGATAATAAAAATCTAAAATTCAACAGCAGCATCACCTACCGGAATCAATTGTGAATCTAAACCGTTCTCGGATCAGCACACAAAATTTCATCAAAATCGGTCCAGCCGTTTAGGAGGAGTTCAGTGACATATACACGTACAGAGGAAATTTATATATAAAGATTACAATATGTAACTTTGATTTCATTCTGTGGCAGTCAGGGAGATCATACTTTCCTATGTTGTCTAGATAGATTCTTGTACATATTGCTATACTGATATTAAGCTATTTTTGCTACTGCTCTTGTGATATACGGAATACGGGCTGAATGTTCAGACTAGTACCAAACGTGTTAACATATTTACAATTATTGTTGTAATGTTTTTTTAAGGAAACTGATTCACAACTGTTTATGTATGAATAGGCATTGGACGTGCTTACGTCATCCGTATTCTAACATAATACATCATGACGCCAAGTTTTTATCAGGGCTGGTGAAAAAAACATCGATACTAAATTAAATTTTCAATAATTATATCAGCACGAGTATCGTAGTGTTAGAATATTAGGTAATGATATCTGAAAGTTTGTGTCTTGACATGCATCAACTAATTATTCGGAATTCGCGTACATTCACTAATTTATATTGGTAACACAATCGGCTCACGGTGAAGGAGAGCATAGTGAGGAAACCCAAACCTGAGAAATGTTCTTGTGGTATCGTAATTGTGGGAAACATAGACATAAAGAGCTATATAAAAATAAATATACTCGTATTTGTGGGCATGGAAGGACTTTGTCACTCTTTCCCACAAAAACTACTGAATGGATTTTGATAAAACTTTGCAGTAATATAAACTTAAACATCAGAATATCAAACGGAATATAATTTATAAAGATTTTGTGTAAATTGGTCAAGATATAGTGATAAGTGTAAGTTGAAAAAAAACGTTGAGGCAGTTATAAGGACTGCCGACAGAAATGAAAACTCGAAACGATGGAATAACTGTGTTCTCTTTATGAGACTCTATACTATAGAGTTAAATAACACAAGATTATGAATAGAATATAAAATCCACTATGTGACAGACAAAGTTCACGCCGAAAACACCAAATATAAGTCGTTACGAATTTTACAATTGCCTATTTAGGGGCTTTATAGGGATTCTATTAGAACCCTGACATATCGATAAGATACAAGCACGTATTCATATCATCGATAAATACAATAAAACATACATAAATAAAGATAAGCTGGGTGATAACTATCTGAGATAATGCTTTATCGATTGCTTTAGTGTTCCTCATGAGTATGGTTTAACTATACGACAAATCCCATAATGAATAAATGGAAAGTTCGTCTGAAATAAATATGTTAGATATTGAATATCGAGTAGTCTTAGTTTACAGGGTAGTGTAAAGATTTGGTGTTAAGGGGTTTTCCCATGTCTTTCGCCACATCCTGTTTCTAATCAGTAATGCTCTCTAACTTTATCTGTCGCAAGTTTATCAGTTACGTTTACATTTTTGATTAAATTCAGCTACAGTGATGCAATTCTGAGTCACGAATGACTTATTTTTGTATTAATACTTTTAATTTGAATTCTTGTTCCACAACCTCCGGGAGATAAGACAAAGTAACGCGAGTCTGGACGGCATTTTTGCACCATCTCGACTTATCTCGCTACTTTCAATGTTGGTTTTCTGGACAGTTTCTACCGATACGAGGCAGAAGATAAGTGGATAGACCGTATTGTTGAGCGTGTACATGACTAGAACTGCTACAGTTCATTTGTTTGTCGTGGTTTGTGATAAATAAAGCCTTCACGAGAATACAAACTACGTAAACAGAGGAAAACCTCTTTTTTATCCCTTTTTTTTTTTTTTTTATTAGGTTTTTTTTTTTTTTTCCATTTTCAAGTTTAGATCTTTTCAAAAATAAGGCCTTAACAAGTTTCCTTCTTCTGTGTCCTACCTTTTTTAAATTTTAGTTTGATATATTGTCGAGTACTTAAGGTAGTCTTTTTATGATTTTTTAATTCGAAACAACCGTTTTAAAGCAGCAAAAATAAAACAGTATAAGTAAATATGTGTTTAATTGGACGTCCACATAAATTAAGGTATTTTCTTCCATCCATAGAATTTCTCGCGTAACGCGTACTTTTTTTACTAAATGATCATGATTGTGTTGCTGTAATATACTATATATGGAATTTTCCAGTGCCCAACTTATATCTATATGATCTACGTAGAAGGGTGTGGTTGATGACACGTTTATTTACGAAAGCGTATTTCAAAACAGTATTTCCTATTTAGTACTGCGGTTCCTTTGAAGTCGGTTTTACACTTTAACTGTAAATTCTACAATGAGTCAAATAGACCACATGCTTGATTACTGGAAATTTTCATTTAAAAAAAAATACTATAAGTACTTGTGGCTCTACAAGCATCTGTTATTATTTCTTACTATAATTTTCATGTCGATCGGTTTCTCTGTACATAAGTTTTTGTGTTACTATGCCACCTAGTAATGATTTATAGAAAAATAAAATCTTCCTTGAAAAAACCTTTGTTTCTCAATTTTGACGGTAATCGATCAAATGGAATTAGAGTTTATTGATATTATAGTAACATCCATTTTTAATAAGACTTTGTAATTACACCACTTCTGATAAAAAATCTTGTGTTTACATAAGTATGTACGAACGTGAGAAGTTATACTTGTTTGACACAAGTATACTATAACGAATATAATATCAAATTACATAAAATAATGTTTATGTTCAAAGAAAATTGTCTATATAATATTTGAAAAGAGATTGACTTCAGTTAACTTCATGATGTTACATAGATGTACGCAACTTTTGTTGCAAGCTAAAAATTCACTCAACGATTTCTAATAACGCATTTAAAGAAGTATTACCTAAAAAAATCAGATATTTGATAAGTGCCAATTATCGATATTAGATTTATAGGTTAGGTGACATCACCAACCGCATTCCACACGATGCTAATGAACTCGCATGCTATACTTATTTGATACGATTGAGCTGATTACTAGCCAGTAAATGGAGTAAGAATTAACTTAATGTAAACTCAGCTACCAGTTTAATGGTGAACCTGACTGGTCGGACTGTACCAACCACCGTATACCGAGTCTAACATTCGGAATAGTAACATGCTTGGACTTGTCACGTTGCAAGATCATCCATAGGTTGTGACCATTGTTCATGCAAATAAAAACACGTCACACTGTTTCTTTTTATCACGCTTTTATTAGCTTCACCTGTATGTTTGTATGCATGTTTGTTTGTAACCGACCCCTTTGAGCTCGATTTTGTCCTACTTTGAACGATCAGATTTAATTCAAACTTTGCACACCTGTCAAAGGTGGATGACAATGCATCCGAAAAAAAAAGTAAAAAAAAAAATTAACTAAAAAATGAAAAATAAATAATAGTAACAGTGACGCATCGCATGTTAATATCAGCACCTCCAGATATCAGTGTTTTTATCATTTTTTTGTCACTTTTTACAAAAATATACATTTATTTCTAATTTACACTATTCTTAATCCAAATTTATTAAATTTTATTTTCTGTTTTTTAGTTGGATTTTTTTATGAAAGCGTGTTTTTTTAGTTTTTTTAAACTATTATTTATTTTTCTAACTAACTATCCGCTCTGGACGTGACTGACCTTCACAGCTTCACCGAGCTTTTTTTGCGAGCGCTTAAGGTACTCAGCCGTTTGTCAACAAGCTGAAAGATGCCAAAGTGGACTAAACTCGGCTGTTGTACTGGATGCCGCGTAACAAATCAAAGTGACTCTATTTATTGTTATATTTTGGAAAGAGAGTTTACTCGGTAGCAAAGACGCTTGGAGAACAGTATGACAGCGATATCTAATGACAATCATTCATTTGTTACAAGTGTTTTGAACTGTGCTGTGATTACCAATAGACAGTGATATCACTGTCTCGCTAAAATAAAAAAGTCTTACTCAGCCAAGATCTAACTCACGATATATTAGTATTCCATCTATATATATATCAAAGCAAATTGAATAATTACTTGACATTACACGATTACAACAACGGGTATTCGTTGTCACATTTAAGCCCAATATACACATGCTTGTTACTCGCACAAAAGCATGCTAGTTACTGGTAAGTACAAGCTACTGGCATGTGTATCGACATTCCGCCCGTAGCTTACGTGCCAGTACAAAGCATACCAGGAGATCGCAGCTCGTTTGATTTATTTCCCTTGCGGGGAAGTAGAGGGGCACGTCACTGGCATGAAGCAGCTTAATTCTAGAAATTGGCATGCCATCCACAGGCATCTGTATCGTCGCTTCACGGAATGCCAGTAACCGGCATGCCGGCTTACTAGCACCTGGTACGCCATTTACAGGCATATGTATTCTGGCATTTAATCTGAGTTAACTGGGTCAAGCATAGATGTTTTACGACTAACACAAGTTGTCTTAAATACATTGAAGACTATTTAAATCTCATTATAACGATGATGAGTGACGTAATGTTATTTCTTGTCGATCAAAACGTTTATTTTTGGTTGAAATACGCACGCGTCGCTGTCGCTGTCAAGTAATATAAAGAATTTCGTGTTCCTCTCTATTTCGTGAAATCAGAACGCATTATAGCGCACACCTATGTCGTAACATTGTATTTATAAATAATACGGTATAATAAACCACAAATCAAGGAATGCAGATAGTCTAATATAGCAACTACTTCACCTGTGTCCTGTGTAGGTGGAGGATAAAGAAGGATATTTAAAACGTTCATTAATATTACTGTAGATAAAAATGATATATATATGTAATGTATCACATTGTCATGTAAATAAATGTATTATTGCAAGCATACGGGTACATAAATGTCATTGCCGAATGTCGAGAAATTTAAAAAAGTAGTTAAAAACTTGGCGTATGCCATTTTGACCCATTGTGGCTAATTCGGAAGCCGATGGGTTAATACTGTATGGTTGTGTACAAACGTCCCATGGAGGATTCTAATGTGTTTTGATACCTTATAAGAAAGCGTAGAAGTTATTGTTCAAAATGTTGGTGATTATTTGACAATCTTAAGGAACTAAATGGTATAAGAATGACGTTTGTTTTTCGGTGAAGTGTTCAATGTATCTGAGTCGTTACATTTCAAAATGAGCTAAATCCAATTTTAGCAGTTCCTAATATTTTTCAAGATCTTCAAATTGTGTATTTTTTTTTTTTTTTTTTTTTTTTTTTTTTTTTTTTTTTTTTTTTTTTTTTTTTTTTTTTTTTTTTTTTTTTTTTTTTTTTTTTTTTTTTTTTTTTTTTTTTTTTTCTTCTTTTTTTTTTTTTTTTTTTTTTTTTTTTTTTTTTTTTTTTTTTTTTTTTTTTTTTTTTTTTCTTTTTTTTTTTTTTTTTTTTTTTTTTTTTTTTTTTTCTTTTTTTTTTTTTTTTTTTTTTTTTTTTTTCTTTTTTTCTTTTTTTTTTTTTTTTTTTTTTTCTCTTTTTTTTTTTTTTTTTTTTTTTTTTTTTTTTTTTTTCTTCTTTCTTTTTTTTTTTTTTTTTTTTTTTTTTTTTTTTTTTTTTTTTTTTTTTTTTTTTTTTTTTTTTCTTTTTTTTTTTCTTTTTTTTTTTTTTTTTTTTTTTTTTTTTTTTTTTTTTTTTCTTTTTTTTTTTTAATTTATTCTTATTTTTTTTCTTTTTTCTCTTTCAGTAAATATGAAGATCATATAAAAAACTAAAATCTTATGGACAACAAAATTTGAACTTCATTCTCGGCGTATAAAAACTGGAAATCTTTAAAAAATGAATATTGTTATGTGAACTATTAATATTGGATTTTGCTTATTTTGAAATGTTCGTGACTTAACTACGTTGTTTGTCCTATTTATGACTGTATTGATATTATACCTTGATCTATTTATAATAAAGCTTCTGGTTAAGGGTATCACTTCAAACTGAAAATGTGTGATTTGCAAGTTTTGTATTTTTCCTTTTTCACCCTTTTGATATTATTTTCATATTTGTATTTTCAACGCCTCATGTATGTGACATCATTAAACTTGTTAATAAAATTATTCGCTTTTAATCTCTTTGCTGTTAATGACGTCACATAACACTACGTTATTAATGGCGTCTTCTCGCTTAAATGTAAAATTTCAAAAGTCATTAAATTTTTTAACGATTTCTCTATTGGTTAAATAAGTTATTATTTTAGGGATAAAATATCATTGAATGAACTGCACTTTTGTATGGGTCTTGAAGTAATATTAATTATTAAAGTATATCTGTCATCGACGTATAATATAAGCAACAATCCAAATAGCTAATTGGTCGGTTAAAAACAAGATCGCTCTAATTGGCTGAGCAAATATTTGTCACGTCCTTTGATACATCAACTCATTTGAAGTACGCGGGGGCAGTGTTCTATTGTGCTAAGTAAAAACATATGTAATTAAAATGCAGTACATTATTTAGAATGCACTTCCAATATGCAGATGTGACATAAATGGTTGTAAATAAACAAAAACTTGTATACTATTGAATATACCTACTGACTTACTAATAGGTGTTTCTATCTTTACGAAATAATTACGGCGATATCAATAGATTAAATACGGAGTGTACTATCTGTTGTATCGAATCTATGCCCCAAACACGTGTCTTCGTTGATAAGTTCATGGCGTCTAATTTAGATCATTTAAATATTTATTTGAATATTCTACGTCTGTTTTGATTTTTTTTCAATACATTATTGATTAGAATTTCATTAGAAATCACACTTGAAGTACGATAACCTGCTAAGCCTAAAGGAATCGGTTCGCTAGTGTAGCAGCTGCAATATGCCGACTAACAAAAGGCTAAATGGAGTTTTTGGGGATCTTAGTCTGTCATGTAGTGGCTTTTATACAGTATTAATAATAACAAGCGGACCCGTAGGACGATGCCCCGGTCTTAAAACAAAAAAACACTATATACCTATCCCTTCCTCATGAATCACTTTATGTACTGGTGAAAACCGTATAAAAATCCGTTCCGTAGTTTTTGAGTTTATCGCGAACAGACAGACAGACAGATCGACAAGTGTGGCAGAGGACTTTGTTTTATAATATGTAGTGATCCATAATGTTTTGTTAGTTGACTCTATATTTTGTAATATTCGTGACATTTTACTAAATATATAGCTCACTTACTGCGTACAAGTGAAGTGGGTGGGAAATAACCACGGAGCATGAATTTTGAGATACTACAAAAACTCCCTGGAAAGTTCTAACAGTGGCCACTATCTTGTTAGAATATAACTATTCCTACAAAATACTTGTACTATTATTACGTACTCAACAATAGCAGTAATAATGTAGAAGATTGGTTGCCCAGAATAAACGGGTTTTCTTGGATTCAAATGCGAAGTTTTCTATGCGGTATCACGTTTTACGGCTGATTCTTGGATTTTTCAAGCGTAAATTGCCATGGCTATTGAAGGACTGAATCTCTGAATGACGCCACTCTACTTCCCAGCCAATTTATCCGCCCCTAGATGGATGTTGAGCGGATATTACATATGTCGTTGAGACGGACCTATTTCCTACTGAAGGATGTCGTTTATCATTCTGTAAGTGATCGTTTTTGCGTACGACATTTGCTTGTGACTGGAAAAATGTTTTACATATGGGAAATAACTTTATATGTATCTATTCATGGATTTTAATATAATACATTGTAGAATTGTTCCTGACTTCTGTATATTTTAGATTAAAAACATGTTTTACTCTAAATCAATCTGATTGTCTCTCATTTTTATACTATTTTTTGCCTGAAAAAAAATTACGTGGTATTTACCGAATATCTGTCTCCCACGTGAAATACGGTTTGATCCCCCCCCTCCCCCTTGAAAACCTCACGTAATTTATGGACGCATCCGTACTAACAAAAAACTCGATTTACTCGTCTGATCTTTCGACGTAATCTTTCCGCCTGTCAGGTGTCTGTTTGTATAGGCACTTGAAGCATTAAGCATTCATCAGTAACGTCACGCGGCAGAAAATCTGATTCACAGAAGGCGTCTTATTTACGCATGCCGTTTTCAAAAGAGATGTATCTGGAGATGCGTTGGTTTTTAGGTCATTGTACAGCTTACGTTATAAATAGATTTAAGTAAACTGGAGTTATTTATAACCTTGGTTTATAAGGAACGTGTGTGGCACGTAATCGGTTTATTAACTAGTTAGTAGCTAAGTCGCGCGGTTTTACTCACTTCCATCTGATTATTTCGCTTGCACTTAGGGTGCTGGTTATTTTTTTTTTTTTTTTTATTATAAAAAATTTTTAATAATTTAATTTATTTTTTTTTTTTTTTTCTACTTTTTTTTTGTTTTTTTTTTTTTTTTTTTTTTTATATTTTTTTTTTTTTATTTTTTTTTTTTTTTTTTTTTTTTTTTTTTTTTTTTTTTTTTTTTTTTTTTTTTTTTTTTTTTTTTTTTTATTTTTTTTTTTTTTTTTTTTTTTTTTTTTTTTTTTTTTTTTTTTTTTTTTTTTTTTTTTTTTTTTATTCTTTCATTTATTTTTTTTTTTATTTGTCATTTTTTCTTTTTTCCCCTTTTTTTTTTTTATTTTTTTTTCCATATATATTCTTTTATTTTTTTTTTTTTTATTTTTTTTTTTACTACCTTTCCTTTTATTTTCTTCTCTTTCTTATTTTTTTTTTTTTTTTTTTTTTTTTTTTTCCTCTTTTTTTTTTTTTTTTTTGTTTTTTTTTTTATTTTTTTTTTTTTTTTTTCCATTTTTTTTTTTTTTTTTTTTTTTTTTTTATTAAATTATATTCTTTTTTTCCTTTTTATTCCACATTTTTATTTTTATTTTTTTTTTTTTTTTTTTTGTTTTTTTATTTAAAATTTTTTTTTTTTTTCTTTTTTTTTTTTTTTTTTTTTTTTTTCTTTTTTTTTTCTCCTTTTTTTTTTTTATTTTTTTAAGGATTTTTTTAGGTGTTAAACCCCCCCTAAACTTTTTATTGTTTTCAAATTAATTGGGCCGCCTCTCCCGGGTTAGTACCACCCTCTCACGGAAAACAGACGTGAAGTAATAGTGCTTGCATTGTTGCGTTTCGTTCGGTCAGTGAGAGCGCCGAAGGCCTATCTCCTCTTCCCCCCTCCCCCTTCCCTCACTCCTCTCTCTCCCCAAACACAGGCTGGCAAAGCACTTGCGACTCCCTTGGTGTTGCTAGTGTCTATGGACGGCGGTGATCACTTACCATCAGGTGACCCGCCTGTTCGTTTGCCTCCTATAATATATAAAAAAAATTACCCGTGACCTCTTCTCTCAATACTAAGGCTACTTACTGCATCTTCGCTTTACGTAATATTTCCAAGGTTAAGTAGTAATCGCCAGCAACGTGCTTAATCATCAATGTTTTATACGTATTGAGTTCGCATCTACGTGTTTCACTTAGAAATATTTATATAAAAACACTAAAAACTTTATGTACACCGCAGATGCCAGGATTTTTTTCCAACTAATGTAATACTTATCCTTATATTTTAGTTAAGAGATTGGGCATCCTGAATAAAGTGCGACGGTTTTTCACGCCCGGTCAGCTATACCTCCTCTATAAAGCACAGGTTAGGCCGTGCATGGAATACTGTTCGCATCTCTGGGATGGTTCTGCTTAATACCTTCTTGATGCACTAGACAGGTTGCAGCGACGGGCTGTCCGTATTGTGAATGATGCAGACGTTACTAACAACCTTGAACCGCTTCAGTTGCGAAGAGACATAGCCTCACTGAGCGTCTTTCATCGTCTGTATAATGGCGAATGTTCTGAAGAGCTGTTTGACCTCATTCCATCTTCTCCTTTCCACTATAGAACTACACGGGCGGGTACGCGTCTCCACAGTTTCACAGTAGCAACCATCTCGGCAAGAACGAAGAAGTTCGAAAGCTCTTATTTTTGTCGTACTTTGAAGATGTGGAATCGTCTCCCAGTCAGTCTGTTCCCTTCCTCTTATGACATGGGGTCCTTCAAACGAGGCGTGAAGAAGCACTTTTGCAGGTCGGCATGATAGCGATGGCTGCCATTGCTATTTAACATTGACAGTCGCCGTTATTTATAGACTGTACTGTACTTTCCATCAGGTACAGTGCAGTCATTTTGCTGAACCAGTTTAAAAAAAAAATCCCTAAATAAAAAGTAATCTAATATACTTTTCTAACAGTGAAATAATTTTAAAAATCGGATTACTTAATAGTATCAGAGATTACCCCGAACATCCAAACTCACAAATTTCAACTTTATAGTATTGGAGTTTTATGGATATGGATTCTACAATTGTCAAATTAGTCATGGGAGAGTCACTTTATGTATAATAATATTTTTTTATTACATAATTTAGTTCTTCCAGATTATACCACTGAGATACACAAAGACAAACACAACACTACAGACACCAGGCCTGAAATAAATATATATTTACATAATAATTACTGTTAGTTATTGTGTTATGTTGAAGTTTAATTTTGTTAAAACACATAAAATTAGAATATTGACAAAAGGAGAAAATACATACCTTTGTGCCTTTGTTAAAATCAGACGGACATAGTATATTGTTAGGTAAAATATCATACAATGAAATACTAAATTGGGGTAGTCGAAAAAATGTGTTCTAGAGTGCCTTCATCCGACACCCATACACATATTGATTTGCTGCTGATTCTGAACTTTGCAAGATGCACTGGAGAGCATTCAGTCTACAGATAGTAGACGCAGCAAACTAAAAAAACAGTCACGAAATTTATAAACCCATGGCTTATCAGGAATGTTATTCTAAATGGGAGCATAAGATTTGCCTTTAACTTGGTAGAATACATTCCAGTTTGAGTTCCATGACAGTAACAAATCAGTCTTGTTTGGGGAGGATAAATCCTGAACATAAGTTTTATAATGATCGAAATATCCAGTCTGGATAGCTTCTTTAGCGATAATATCAACAGCTTTATTACCCTGGACCACACTATGCCCTAGTATCCATGTCAGAACTACACAAATTCCTAAAAAATTACATTGATACAAATGGAATTGATTAATTGTTATAACTGATGTTTCATTGAAATATGTCAAACATGTCAAAACAATATCAAATGTATTGTAAAAAGTTTTAATAAGAAGAAAAAGCCCTTTCTTTCTTTAAGGCAAACAATTGCATTAATATATTTAAAAAAAACGTTTATGTATATAGATTTTTTGATACAGGAACCTTCTCGGGCGTCCCCAGAATACCCTCCTAAATTATTATCACAATCTGATCAGTAGTTTCGGCATGTATAGAGGACAAAAATATAAATATTGATTTTTATTTATAAAGAATAAGATAAATTAAACACTGAATGATCTGGGATAATCAAGTTAATAAAAGTTAATACATTAATAGGTAATCCTTGAGTAGGTTTGCTATTGAAATGAAAATTTTATTTGTGTATATATTATATACAGTCTCTCTCTTTCTTTGTCTTTCTCTATTACGACGCCTAACCTACGGTATATAGACTCTACACACCCACGATACGTAAAAATAAAATTGAAAAATCGTCTCTAACACTTACTTTATCATAACGATCTTCAACTTGTATTAAAACTTTTTCATACTCCATTGCATTGAAAAAAAAAAAAAAAAAATTGTGTCGCATCGTGTCGCGTCGCCGCGTTAACTGTCACTTGCCTGTAACTATTCGTCTAAGAGCTAACAACGGTTTAATTTTAGAATGTTTGGTTTTTTACTAACTTTGAAACGCTACTAAAACATGAAATTATTATTACCAGACATTTTTGTTATTAACAATAATGTGCTCGAAGCTATTTTTTGTAAATATAAAGAGTATGTTAAGATTGCTGTAATTTTAATATTATTTTATTTAGACATAAAAGAGGGTAAATTAAAAACAATATATATATATAGAATAACTTAGCTATAGCGATAGTTTAGCGCAACACTGGCTGTATAATAAAGATAGCGATAATTGTGGAAGTGCCTGTTATAGACGCATGTATTCAAGATGACGTCAGTCTCAAGTCATATGTCTACGTTTATCGTTGTTTTTCATTGTTTACGGTGAAATCTCAATATCATAATGGTTAATAAAATGAAATATGTTCTTGGCAATGGAAAAAATAAAATGGTTTGAAATGAATTATTTTATTTATAAAGAATATCATCGGGCATATTATTGTCAATAACAAAATTGTCTGGCAGTGATAAATTCATGTTTTTAATAGCGTTAAAAAGTTACCGAAAAAATTGTTTCTTAAAATTATTTACAAATTAAGATTTTCACCTGTAAAGGTGTGATGCGCATTAAAAAACACTTGAATATTTTTTAAAAATTTTTTAAATTATTTTCCCTTTTTTTCTTTTTTTTTTATGTGCGAGAGATAGTAATTAATAAATTTTTTTTTTTTTTTTTTTTGGAACTCCCTTCTTTTTTGGGAAAAAAGATCTAATAACTTAATTTTTATTATTTTTTTTTTTATTTTCGTGAAAATCGGTTCAATACTTTCTCCCTGATTCGTGTTCACAAGGACAGAAAGAAGACAGACAGACAAAAATAGTATAAAGATTATATTTGGCTTCTATATCGATAACAAAGTCTACCCTGATCAAATACAGATTTGGCTTTGTTACAGTTTTATTATAGTATAGAAGATAGTATAAATCATTCAAATTTTATAATTTGTAAATTGAAATTATTGTCATTACTCTGGCTTTCACTTCTATTGCAACTCTGAACAATAATTACATTTTTATACAGTTTTTAAATTAATTACACACATGAAGGGCTGCACAGTTTCAATACAAAATTTAATATATATATTTCTTGTGTGCGTGTGTATGTGTCTGAACTCCCCCTAAACACTGACCGATTTTGTTGAAATTTTTTGTGCGTGTTCGAGTGGATCCGAGAATGGTTTAGACTCACAATTGGACCCGGTAGGTGGCGCTGCGGTTGACTTTTGGGATTTCTATTTTTTATTATCAAGGCAGGACAACGTCCGCCAGGTCCGCTAGTATAAATATAAAATGTAAATAGGACCCTATACTACGCGTCGCTAAGCTAACGCAAGCCGCTCAAACGCAATACGATCGGTCACGCTTACTTTTATCATAACTTTGTCTCCTGCCAAAAAAATACCGCTCAACGCGCCTAAAAAAGTTTACACTTCAAAAAAAGGAAGGTGCCGTAGAGATGACGTGATGCATCATCTCTCACTTCTCCATCATCGTGGGGTTTAATTATCTGTTTTGATACCTTTTAATTATATGTAATGTACAATGTGTGGTCTTTTCAAGGACGGCTTTGCTATACAACGTTGCGTACGATGACACACTTTCTCGCTCACGGCATTAAGCGTCCATTTGATATTCTTGTCTCATATGACAGTCCTTATTCAACGGGTGACCGAGGTCAGCGGATTTCGAAGACCCTATGACGCCTATATGTGTCATCTGTGCTCTTGTTTTTTTTTTTTAATTAGTGTCGTAGACGAATATGCTAACTTGTTTGTTTCAATTTGAATATTTTTGAAGTTATACTTCTTTGGACGCACTTGGGAAAAATGATGACAGTGAATTTCTACGATGCGCGCGCTCACCGACACCTAAAAGCGACACCATGAAGTTTGTAATTGTCTGTCAAGTTTTCGTGAGAATTTATAACTATATTCTAGGTAGTTATTTAAATGTATATAAATCTACAACAAATGCATTATATCAGTGTAGATAAATATAATATTCATACATAAATATACGTTCCTGACGTTCCCACGTTCCCTTTCAAGTGAAAGTGAAATCACCGGACGGTCATTGACACTGTGTTTTAACATAGACACATAGAGGATTGTGTATAATTTTTGTAGTTTTCTAGATAATTAGGTCAAATATTAAGTAAGCACCTATTATTTAAATTGGTTTAGAACGTGAATCGAGTGCAGAGTATCGTCCATAAATATTGCTACTGTTTAAACATTCAGCCTGTATAGAAAATTAATTCTAAAGTCTTTTAAAGATAATTATAATTTTATAATTAAAACGTTATCGATTACATTTAATGTCTTTGTTAAGCTAAAGAAGTATACACATAGAGTCATTCAGGTCAAGTTTGTACTGCTTAATGCTTAATCATTCCTTATGGTAGTCATTTAGAGTGAGCGTGACGATATATAGAGTGTATCATTATATAGAAAAAATGGTAAACCAACCGAAGTCAAGTTAAAGTAATTTCGACGTTTTAAGGAGTTCATCGGTAAATCGAGTGTCGCTTACATTGTACAATATAAGCATATATTTTTTTTTCTTCGAACTGACTACGCTATTGACCAAGCAAGGTCTTAACAGCTTCACCGGACTACTAAGGCGAGCGCTTAAGGCACTCAGCCGATTTTATTTTGACAACTAGCTCAAGGGTGCGCGGCACACCTCGGCTTGGGCTGTTGCCTGATACATGCAGTTCGCGACCTATGTGAGCTAACCTAAGCTAAGCTAACTATTCATACATATATGATTGTTGAAACATATATGTGTACCAAGCAACATACCTCAACAACTCTTATATATATTTCTATCGGGTAATTTTCTAACTATTTCATTAAAGGAAAAAAAAAGACCCTTCCACTTCATTGAAGCTGTATGCGTGCACGGTGGGGGGAATGTAATGTTGTCGCGTGATGTAAATTTGTGTCACTGTATCGCGCGGGCAGCGACTCGGGCTCCACGCCAGGGAACGGACCGCAGCAGCGCCGGGGGGGCCATCTGGTGTGCGGGCAAATTATCCCTGACCACGCGCGACTGGACGCGGGCGGGGCGGAGCACGCCTTTTGGGGACGCGGACTGACGTCACTGCCTATTTCATCGGGGGGCGGAAAAATTCGCCCTACCCCGCTGGACTATTTTGCGGCACCACTACACTACCGCTTCAAAACTCATATTTACACGCCCAAAGCACTCTAGCCCTATACACTCTCCGAACCACGGGCACCCTACAACAACCTCACTATATTATCTTTACAATCCAACACTCAATTCCACCAACACCTAAAAACCGGACACTACTCCTAACCCAGGCGCCCCAACCCGCTTTCGCACTCATACCATAAATATCTAATACAATACCCCGCCCGGAACCCAACCTGGGCCGATACTACCAAAACAAGAGTACGCGGCACCTATCGATTAACCTATCCCACACAAACCAACCTAAGCCTTCATGCGCCCACCACCCCGAGGAACGGACCAGCAAGCAACCTACTTCACCCGCCCGGAGCACATACAAAACGGGCGCAGAGGAGCCCGCCCCTGCGACGGGGGCGACCCCTCCCTCAAAACCCAAACAAAATAATACACGAACATATTATTAGCCCTCCATCCACCATGCCCCACCGCCGGTACTCGGCGGCATATACTCCGCGGGACTTATTGCATGCGGCGCACCAACCCGTGGTATTAATTTTAAATCTGTAATCGAAACCTGGAGACGGTTCAGAAGGAGCCGCTCGTATAATTTACCTAATGTATCTAACAGGCTAATCGGGCGATAGCTATCGGGAAGCGTAGCTTTTTTGCCGGGCTTGTGTATGCCTATCACTACGGCCTTCTTCCAGCGGCTGGAAGTGGCCCTGGGACATGGCCGCATTAAGATGCAGACCAATAGAGCTATGATGTGATCGGGAAGGAGTCTCAGTACCTCGTTCCTATTCCATCGGACCTACTTCCTAAGCTTAACGCTATGGCGGCGAAACTTCATCAAAGTTATTAAGGTTAGGGTATCCACGGGAGGGGACGCTAGTGCATGCTCTACCGACAATTCTATCGACCTATAAGCATATATGTTATCATCAAAGAGGCTGCAAGATTCGTGGATTACGTGTAAACTATCTCTTTGATTCTGATTGGTCGTGTCCATTTTTTCGATACTTAATATAATTAACCCTCAAGAGAAGCACTATCGCTGCTGCGCGATCCAGAAGCACTGGGTATGCCATACCCGCGTGTCTTTGATTAATAATATCTTTCGATCAAATTATCCGATATAGAATTTTTTTTTTCATTTTAAAGCTTAGACAGTGAGATTAAGAAATATCCATAGAATTGTCATAAAGAAAAAATTATCTTAATAATATAGAAAAAAATCAACATAAACCCTTAAAATGATGTTTTATTCAAATTACCATATTTAGGCAGAATTTATAGATAAAAAATTTTTCCCACGGCATTTGAAAGGGAATTAAATGTACTTTTAATAGTTATTTCGTCATTTAACTGTAATTGATAAAAGATATTTATTTAGTTAGGAAAGTTCAGTGTTTTTAGAATATAATACTTCATTAAAAAATATGGATTCATTATTCTTTTATTAATACAAACATTTAAATTACTTTATAAAACTTATATTTTAAATGATTATGCTACAAAAAATTAAGATATAACTTCAAGCTACATTTTTCACAAATTTTGGCTGTATGTTCTTTACACATTGAATATTACATTTTAAACACTTATAACATGTTTTTCGGTCTAATAACTGGCAAAATCCACATCGCTTATATTTTTCTAGTTTATTGTCAGCTATCAAATCTCTAGGTCTTCTGTTTCAGGTAAATCTCTATAATCTAGGAAAGCTTCTATTTGTAAGCGAATGTCGTTTGTAAAGTAGGCGTTAAGTCTTCTTATCAAAAATGCTTAATAAGAAAAAGAAATCAAAATATAATCATTCCGAGTTATCGTTTTATTACTACTTATTAAATTATAAATAATAAAGAATTCACATTAGCTTGTCCAGCATTCCATAAAAATTCAATGTAAATACTCCAAAAAATGCACTTAACTAAGCAATATATACAAAAAACTACTATTATATAAAATATCGATCAAATTCTTTTAAAATATATTTTAGAATTCTAATTATATAAATACAAAAAAAAACTAAAAACACAATTTTATCAAAACGTTAGTCAGAAAAAAACAAAAACTACGCACAACAGCACTGGTAGCGCAACCCATAACTACACGCCGCCTATATTTTAGTCCGATTCCAGCTCAAAAACTATGTGGGAATCTGGTGGGATAGTAGAGATTTTTCCCCTAGTAAAGCACCTTCTCATTGTAACCATTTCTAAAGAAATATTTTTAATTTACACCTGGATCCCAACCCAGTCTTCTCTTAGGGTTAATAGTCAGAAGGTATACTCGTATTTTTAAAATATAGGTTAATCTTGTTTTGCCAGATTCTACAGGCGCTTGGGGCGGTCGTGTTGCAATCGTTATTTGTTGAATGGCTTACTTTTCGCTAACATAAACGTAAATTATTAAGTGATCGTAGATATATCGGATTTGTAGGTATTTTATTGAAAACGTAAATCGAGTAGATTAAAATTGTCATAAGTATGCACATACAAGAAAGACTGTTCGAGTTATTAAAGATTCCATTTTAAATGATACAGTGTTCGTTTCGGTGAAGGGGCCAATTACGTAGTACGTAAGCAGTGATGGGTTTTGTGTGGTGTGTCTTTGACTTGCTTATTTTTGATGACGTAGGGGTTAAAGGGTGCGGACGCGGGCACGTCCGTCGCTCTGGCAGAATTTCTGCACAGACCCGTGTGGTTGAGGCGCATTGTGCCGATGCGCCCACCATAATCGTCGGAGAGGGCAACTCTCGCCCTCCCCTGAGGTGTCTACTGACCCCTTGACCGCGACGAGGCCCCTGATGAGGGGCCGACACCTGCCGGGGAGTAGACACAGGGCCACTTCGGCAGCTCCTGCTCCCCGGCCTATAGGTGATTGACGGCACCATGGGGCTTTAGTCCGTGCAAGCCGGACGTGCCCCACCCTCAGCTGCCCGGCTAGGGTGGGAATCCGTAGGGATTTCCTCATGTAAAAAAAGGTGGTCTGGGTGGTGATTACGTCCACAATATTTATCTATTTAACCAGAACAGATTTAAAACATAAATGTTTACGTAAGCATGTGAGGGGGGCGGTAAGAGCATCGGTTACTTTTGCTGACCAGGGGGAGGAGGCGGTCAGAAATTACAAGAATTCTGCTTACGTATTACTTGAACGGCTCCTTACGGCTAATTACGAGACCAAAATAGGTAAGTAAATGGATTTAATACCTTCAGTTGATTTTATTAGTCATTGTTTTTTATATTCGTTTCTACGCGGATGGAACCACGGATACAGATAGTTGTAAATAAATAAATGTGACTTTTGTAAGTCTATGTGCGAATATAAAATAGTTAACAAATAATTTCATATATTATTGTACCTATAAATATAATTGAATAACGTGCGATAAAAGTCGATAATACACTTGATATACGAGTATGTTACACGATAAGAAGGTATTGCAATATGATGTCACTAAACACCAAAGTTACGCTAAAGATGAAATTAGTTTCGATTCTCACGAGCGTTAAAATAACGTCGCGATAATTTGACGCCTAATGATATTCAAAGCATTTTTTTAACGCATTTGTCTTTTTGGTTTTTGATGTAGTGGTTAAATGTTGAAGTTAGCATACCTCTGCTGGCGTTTTAGATTCCATAATTTTTGTTGTATATTTTTTAAATAGGTAACGTTTTAATTTATCGAGGTTTTGTTTTTAAGGGCTTTGCATTTACAAAACAACAAAAGATTTTGTGTTTAAAGTAGAGATTAATTACTTTGTAAAGTATTGATTATTTCGAGTTTTTGACAGCTTAGATTGTAACTGTCGGTGATCTATTTTAGGGGCTTGAAGAGAAGGCAAAAAAGGTTATTTTCGAGTTATGCAGGTTTTCGATATATCGAGGTCCTACAATCTATATTTATACATATAATAAGAACGTAAATCTAATGTGTGTGTACTTTTTAGGTTTTTATGAAAAAAATTGTTGCAGGTATCTAGGAATAAGTAATAAAACACATTTCAATCATTTTTACGAATGTCTGTCTGTCTGTTTGTTCGAACACGCATCACTGCTAAAATACTGCGTTCACTATAATGATAAAGCATATCCTCGAGTAACATTTGGTCTTGGTTTGATTAAAATCGGTCGACTCTATGAAAAAATATTGTAATTTGAATGACGGCTCTGGTTAAGTATGAGAAAAGAATAAGTAAGTAAAAGCAATTCAATCTCTGACAAAAACAAGATATTATACAATGTGTAAATAATAACCAAGACACAGTAAATAAAGGACTGTTTTTTGCATTAAGTTCCACGTGGACGAAGTCGCGGGCACAGCCAGTGTTTAATAATTTTTTCACAATTATACCGACTATCGTATGCAGTAAGTAGATAATGGAGTTGCGAAGACAGTGGTGAGTCAGCGTCTACATTGCGGTGTACGTCTATTAAATATGGAGTTATTTCTATGTGAGTCATGTTCGAAGGATTCAATTAGTTCAAGGGTGAATTATTATTCATATGTATACATTATAATAGCAATAGATGTGAAAGAAAGACTAATGATAATTATTTCAGTTTACAAATTATGGAATTTAAACAATTCACACTATAAATAATATGAAATCAGAACACATTTTAAATTCCATTGTTTTGAGTTTTCACTTTTGTCGGCAGTCCTTATGATGGCCTCGCCTTTTTTTATTGATAACACTTATAGCTCGTCAATAGCTATTAAAAATAAAGAAAATCGGTTGACAGATGAAGAACAAAAATGTACCGAACTGTTTCCTTTTCGCATGGCTATATCAATACATATCTGTTTTGCCACAAAATAACTATTATAAGGAATAATTAACAAATGCATGTGAAGCCCCGAGCACATCTAGTGAAACTGTAGTGAATTTTGCGGTATGAATATAATGTATGCAAATATACTAAATTTGACCTCGGCTGCGACGTTTGCTTCGGGTGATCTTGAACTAGGAAACAGGCCGCGGACGGCAAGGCTCGCCGCGTGTCGTATCAGTGACGTCATCATGCGCGCGCGCAACCAGCCTGCCTTCGGTTATAGATTAAAGTGTATAAGCATATTAATTTAATAATCCTATTAGGATTTAACGGAGGAAGATGGTTGCTTGCTACTTGTTAATGCTAAAATTACTGATTGGGTTTTGATACATCTTTACAGTAATATACCTTGTACATAAGAATAACAAATAGGCTATAAGTTATAAGAAAAATATTTAATTTGACTAACATATAACGATAAGTGTCAAGTTCGAAAATACAATCTGAGAAGTATTACAGCGTACCATCTGTTATTACAGTTACACGAAGATAATGCATGAAGGAATTGTGGCGATCCGCCCTTTCTTAATTTTAATATCATTAGTTTAATAAATCTTAGCATATTAGATCTGCAAAATTGCCAATAAGGCACCCAAAAGACTTGTAACCAGGAGCCTAAAAATGTAAATTCAGGCGCTACCCAGACAAATGTCAACTTTCACCCGGGATCCATAGGGATGCTATTTTTATTGAACCAATATTTGTAACTCAGTGTGTATTATAACGTGTATTACATCTGCAATAAAAGAGCAGTCCATATCGCACCTTCAGCATTTTATTTCACTCCACGGGTAACAACCAACATGAACCCTCGAGATTACAAAACGCTAAAAAATTATTAATAAAGATACAATGACGAACACAAATCACAATGAAAGCCACTTATAATTATGTAATAATAGGTAATAATGTATTTGTGAATATTAAATTTAAAAAAAAAATAAACGTTTGTGCGTAGTCGTTTCGGGCACGGGTATAATCTACTATTTCAAGTCTCGTCTCCCTAAAGCAGCGTATACAAATGAAATTAAAGATTCAAAGGTTCGTTTTAGGCAGAAATCAATCGGTCCGTACTGGACGAATAGAATAACTAAAGCGTATAGTAGTAAGTATTGGTAGAATTTGTGTAAGGGTTTATTGTGTTAGCAAGACTGTCATACTCGCTTTTACAAAAATACTACGCGCTTATAGGTATATTACCCAACCCTTTAGTGACCTATGAGTGACTATCCTAAAGACTGTGGTGTTAACGGAATATAAGTAGCTATAGACTGTGAAGACCACACAGTATCTAATCACCAATCATAACTAAGCCTTGTAGAAAGAATCACGATTCTGCTTATCATGAAGTCAAAAGTTTGCTACTAATCATAATCTGAACTACAGATTTTTTACCGCACATTTTTACGCAATCTGAGTTATCCGAATTCGCTTAAAGTTAGCCGTATCTGCTATAATTTGACTCTTTCGAAATACACGAAATTAAGAGACCATTCATACATTAAATGCTTCGATCGAAGCGATAAAGGTGATATTATGTTGTAAAAATAGAGTATTGCCGAATGCCGAATATTTATAACTAAATGATAAATATTCGGCAAACCTAAACACATCGTCTGCTTCAAGTTGATAAGTTTTATATAACATAATAATACGATCGTCTCGTTGTCGTTTAGTTACGGACAGGGTGAGCGGTGAACTGGCCTTCGGATAGAGATGTCCAAGATATACAAGAACGTAGACGAATATATTTTTTTAAACTGAAGCAGAATTGACCAAAAGTGTTTGGAGTTTTGAATAGCTTTTTATATCGCTATTTCAACGATGATGACAATAACCCGACATCATATTAAATCGACTTAATGATGCAAACATAATGATTATACATATCTAAGGTATTATCGTGATAATATTATAACGAGAAAGTGTGCGAGGCTGGATGGAAATGGTGAATTGTTGTAAGTTTACCGTAAAATAATTTATATATCAGAATAACATATAGAATATAATTTATAAAGTTATTGGTTTAAATTAGTGAGAACATAATAAAAATATCATATTTAAGAGGTACTCGATATATGTTGCGAAAACTGTCAAAGTTACAAGACGGTAGTATATGGTATTTTGTAAAGATACAAAGACAGACTAGTCGGGTTTTAATTCAATGATTTACACTGTCGTGTTATTTGACGATGATGGTTATTTAATAAATGTTATCAGTTATTTTGCTATTTCTTAATTAGCTGTTTAGTATCGTACTGTAACTTGTAGCAATGACACGAGAATAAAAGAAATACTTTTTGTTCATTGGATAACTTTCAATGATCCAACATACTTAAAGTGATCTCTCTTTTAAACCTATTGACTGCATAATGCTTCCTTGTTCGCACGTTACGTAACACATGCCAACCATTAGCATCGTTAATAATGATTACGTATAATAACTAATCAACAGAAGTAGTCCGGTGTAGCTGTTAAGACCTTGCTAGGTCAATAGCGTAGTCAGTTCGAGAAAAAAAAATCAACAGAAGAACAATGATTTGTTATTCATTGCGTAGAAATAATATATTGTATTATTAGATGCGGTAATAGTTTCATCTTTAGCGAATATACTCGTAGCTTGAGCGTAGGGCATTGCCCAGCCACATACAATACTGCGGAGGAAATTTATAGCAAGCACCTATACATTTATATGTAGCGAGTAAACTGCAAGGGAGATAAATGTTAATTCGCTTATATTGATTTACTATAGTAATTTTAAAGCTGGTAATTTTAAAGCCACGTCTTTCTAATCAAGTGGTTGTTGGATTTTAATTTACATCCTTCGAGGAAGTTGTTAGTTCTGTGAGTTAAAATATATTTTATGTATTACACGTCTCAAGACGTTTTGATTTAGGTGAGCTTATATTCTGATTCTACCAACATTATTATAAATTACAATTATATATGAGTCGTGTTATATATTATGTGTGAGTTTGCTAGAAATAGTGGATCTTCTTATGAGAAGGTTTTTAAGTTCTGATCCGCAACTTTTTTGTGTGACGCAAAGTGGTGGCGGTAAACACTGTGTCGGGTTGACTGTTGAAAATATCGGTTCTCGTTCGAGCACATGGAAGTTAATAGGGGATAGTAGTATTCGGATGGGTGACCGCCTGGGAACACTTTGTTTTTTTAAATTGAAATGTGTTCCTGTAATACAAAAGTTTAATTTCTATCGTTTGTCTTTACGAGACACTGTTTTTTTTAAAATAATGATAACTTAGTAGTAGCTTATTCGGATACCGAGTCTGCAGGCGTATTCCGACGGCTGCTCTCGAGAGCTAGTCCGCTTTAGGCTTAGCACATTGTCATCTTACGCCACATCATAGTTTAATACGAGTTTGGAACGTGTAACAATGTTTTAGTTTAAAATAGGTTTATCCCATCATATAAATAGAGTAATATTCAGTGAGGAGTTATTATTTCAAAGTTATGTAATAAACATAATAAATTTATTTTATCTTTGTAATAATTTATAAAATACTTTTAATCAAACTATGTATGTGATACGATATCGGATTATAATTTAAAAACTGGGTTATTGATTATTTATGTGAGGCGTTTGAAATTTAATTTAAAAATTCGGCTAGCCGAAAACGTGGACTTCGGTCCGCACTATAGTTTGAGGTTTGGCAGAGGTCAGAGACCTCGTAACCCGATGAGGTTATAATTTTCGGCACGCCATCCTTTTGTGTTTGTGCCATAATTTTTTTAATGAATGTAACAGTTTGATGCTATCTTATTACATTATTATATAATATACTTTTTTAGTAGTTATGACTTTCTCACGGATTCGATCTCAGTTATATTGTCGTAAATGATGAAGATTTCAAAATATTCTCAAAATCTGATGGGATATTATGGTTATGAGTTAGTAATTTCGGCCCGCGACCTCGTCCGCGTGAAATAGTTACTTTCGTCTAACGCTAATTTTAATTCGCGAATTCGTTTACTTAGAAGATGAAAATATTTTTAAGTAATACGTATGTTGAACCCTGATTTTGTGACATTCTTAATTGGTGCTCCGCTCCTATTCGTTTTAGGGTGATAATATGTAGCCTATAGGTAGGTGGTAGAGCCACGCTGAAGCTATTACTGGTTTTAGCATGAATATCTATAATATATAAGCTATCTAATATTGAAATAATTTCTGAAATCAGGTCAATACTTCCTGAGATTAGCACGTTCAAACAAACAGACTCTTCAGTTTAAAATATTAGTTTATATCTAGATTATTATTTAATAGTATGGCTAAATACTCTGTTTGTCGCTGCGAGGTTCAATTTATGTGGAACAGTGCAGCGGACAAAAATTTGTTACTCTTTAGCAGCACCCGGAGAGCACGTGCAGGGGAATGAGAGGTACACTTAGAGGTACACTGTGGACGTGGGTAACATCAATACTATCAGCTATTATGTAATGATTATAATTTTTTTTTTAATTGTAATGACTTTGTTTTTTAGCGGAGTCTTCAGGTACCTCACCCACCTCTATTTCACACGCTCATTACATTTCTAACAATGAATATACATACAAGTATATTCACATACTAAAAATACGTTTTTTATTTGTTTGTCGACAGGTTTCAGCACAACAAAATCTACACATACATCGGTGAGGTGCTCGTTTCTGTCAATCCGTATAAAACATTGGATATATATGGACCTCAACACATGGCTCAGTACAGGGGCAGGGAGATGTTCGAGGTGGCCCCACACGTGTACGCGGTCGCCGACGCCTGTCAAAGAGTTTTACGACAACAGGTAACTGCACTCTATATTTCGAGTTATCATAGTTTTTTTTTATATAATCAATAGAGCGATGTTCTCATTCCGAACGATAACAAGGTCTGCTCGGTAAGCGTTCTCGTGAGGTAATGTCCTTCTCAAATGATGTCGAGATTGACAGTTCTAATTCCGTTCAATAGATGTCATTGTATTTATTTTTATATTTATTTAAATTATTTTAAATTATTACCAAGCACGATTTATCAAAACGCTTTTACAAGGCGTGCATGTGTGTAAGTTTTTTATTGTTGAATGTATTCTTTGATTTAAATCAATTATTTGATCAACCAGAATAATGCGTCTTGATTTATCCATATTAGTATCTATATATACAAGATTAGTCGGTAAGGTTTTCTTTCGAGGCGACTTTGACAAGGCATTTACAACATAAGTCAAAAGTAAAAAAAGAATATTTTTTGTGTAATTTTGATAAACTTTGCGAAATATTAAAAAAAAATCTCTGTTCTTTTGTAATATTTAGAAATATACGCAAAATTGCGCACCGAGGTATATCGGTTTCTATAAAGTAATCGTGGGAATTGTGTTCATCGATTCTTAATCTTGCTGTTATTAAATTGTAGCCCTGAGTTATGGCGGCAATATGATTAATTAAGTAACGCGTATATTATGAAATCAATACATATACACAAAAGTGTGGTGTTTGTCTGAGGTTGGATAATATTTTACTGGTAGATAGGGAACTTTTGTTAATATTAAATAGCTCTGTACAGTCCATCTTGCAAAGCTCAGAATCAGAGACAACTCAATATGTGGATGTGGGTTGAATGAAGGCACTCTGGAATACATTTTCTTGAATTGCCCCAATTTTGTATATTCCTTGTATGATGTTTGACATAATAATATACCTCGTCGAATACTCTGTATAATACCAAACGATTGTAGACCTTATGATGCCATAGGTCAACTGACTGTCGGTAGCATAAGTTAAAAAAATACCGTATTAATTGAAAAGCTTGAACAGTAACAAAATTATGAATGTAATATTGTGATTTAAAAATAAGCTTAATTTTTAAAGACGTTATCAGTCATTTTCAGATCTGTGTCTTAACAAATTAGCCGAGGGGTTAAACACTTAGATCCGTTTCTTGTCGCTTTGAAAGTCATAGAAACGTAAGAATCACATAAAGACTTTTTTATTGTGCGTAATGCTAAATCTGTGTTGTCTACGATATTCACTAAAATGATTGCTATAAAGTAAATGCCCATCGTAACTTAAGTATCTATTTGGATAAGCGTCCCAAAAAACCCACTTTTTAAAAATAATATGTCTATGATAAAACACTTTAGGTTATCGTTAGGAGATGATGCCATTACGGACTTTTCCGCTTGTGTTAAAACAATAATTTATTTGTTTGCTTTAATATATAAAAAACATCGTCATAATATGATGAGTAAGTGAAACCAATTTTAAAATGATTAAGTAAATGGTTTTTTTAAAGCATCATAAAATAATAAATAAGATAAAATTCATGTATTAACTTTTACCTATGTGATTATTAATTCAAATATTTTATAACGAAAATGGATAAAGACAAATAGATAATAAACTCGCGTTTTTAATCTTTTACTTAATAATTCGAAAATGGGAATGATAATGCGAAATCAATAGTAAACAAGATCTTCAACTATACATTTTAATTTCGAGGTACGTATTACAGTATATGTATATCAAAATGATTTCGTGTAACCGCCACACGCGATTGAATAAAACTTTTTAAATATTTTTGATTTTGTTAATAAATAGTTTATAAACAAATGAACCAAAAAATTTTGGAAAAAAAAGATAATAAAAAATATTAAATTGAATAATTATAAAAATCGTACAATAGAATTAATTATATGTATATATATATATATGGGCGCGCGACCGTGCTACCATCTGGTTTCAATGTGAGTAAGTAACAAATTAAACCAAAGCTTCATTATCTGTAGTGCCATCTATCAGTTAATTCGGAACTTAACACAGGAAATATTTTCAGCAACTTTTGATATTAAATAAGATATAGAAAAGTACGAACAGATTACTATGATAAGTAACGAATGAAATTAATTATGATTTAATAAAAGTTTAGGTTATGTTTAATTATTATCTAACAGAATGGTAATGGTACAGAAACGTGCCACCATATTGCCGTAACGGACATCCGTTGTTTTTTTTTTTTTTTTTTTCTTCGAACTGACTACGCTGTTGACCAAGCAAGGTCTTAACAGCTTCACCGGACTACTACATCCGTTGCATTATCGTCCAGTGACCTCTTAGTCGCTCCTAAAGAAGTTTTACTTCAATAAATATAATCATTCAGATGATAGACGCATGTTAAAAACTGAGCACAATATTTATTTAAATCATTAAATCGTTTTGAATTGAGCCACGGGCGTCGGCGGGCTGTAATGCAACATGCGATAGATGTACGAGCAAATTTTTGGCGATGAAAAAAATTTTCACATTAATAAACCGTCCGGAAGAAATTCTCTAAATTACAGTGAAAACTGTATCAGAATCCGTTGAGTAGTTTAGAAGAAATAAGGGAACATACGGACAGACATACAAAAGCGACATTGCTTTATAATACTCATAGATAGATGTTATATAGTGTTGATCATTTAGACATTATATTATTACAACGTGACTTCACGGCGCTGGATTTACACAATAGCTTAGAAAAAAAAACGAGTATAAAAACGATTGCGAAATGAAGCATTGTGAACGTGAGAATTAAATATTGATATTGGCAGATGCGCTAATCGGGTCTCGCAAGAGAGAGAGAGAAAAAAAAATGTGCGGTCATTTTACGAGCGAAAGGCTATTTCGCTGAACGTCTCGGTGGATCTGTTATTTTATGAACTGCTTTGTCTTTTAAAGAATTATGGTTATTTACGCCTGAGAAAAATGCTTTTTCCAGGTTTATGTTGCTGTGATTACATCCTTCGGCTTTTTGACGAAAACAATAACGGTTTATGAGCTTTAGCGTCAGACGATATCACAAGTGCCTATATTTTCAGTTTTACATTTTTCAATTGAAGTTGACTATTGAACTTTCCCAAATGTCTGTCAAATTCTGATTCTATTTCGTCATTGTTGTGCTTTATTAAAAACTGAAGCTTTCGTGTAAAGAGTGACTGTTGCGTAGGGAGCTTAAAACGTGACAGAGACGCACGGTATAGTCGTTCACTAACATAGGCATTCACAGTTCAACATTTTCTGGTAAGGCTTGGTTAATGTCAGGTGGTAGCTTGCTCTCGCTCCGTTCTCATGGAGCGTACTTTCTAACCTAAGTATTATATAACATTTCTCCGCCTTTAAGAGTTATAGGGTGTTGTTCTACAGCGTGACTGTTAGTCGCTAATAATATTTTTACAGGATAAACATTAGTCGATTATCGTTCTAAATCAATTAAAAAATAGGTGTTTAATATTTGACCTAATTATCTCGAGAAACGCAAAACTGATATACTACACTCAAGATTAGGTGATTTACGCAAAACGAACTAGTGTAATAAATACGAAAACAAATAAATCACGCCCTGTCGCGTACTCCGGCCCACGGCCCGCACCTCGACTCGCGCTCCGCTTCCCTTTTTTCGATCGTGCGGCGTAGCCAGTCAAGTAACCTTGAAAAGCGCCCCTTTAAAATTGTTCATTCAATTTAGGCGTGACTTTTTTACGTTTAAATGTATCGTTCCCATACTTTTAAAAGTTTTAGAATAAACTTTAACTAAGATTCTCTTTGTTGTTTATTAGTATTTGTTTTGTTATAATTATTTTATATGTTAAATGTGACCATGAACTACCACAGGATTGAAGGAAATTAATCTTTAAACTTTCACCTGGTGTAATTTATTACTTTTCTCAATAAATAAGCTATAACTTCTTTAATTTTACTGTGGCTTCCAGAGGTTAGAGAATTTACACGAAAAAGATAGATTGAAAACTTTGGGATTGTTCATCTTTAGTCAATCTTTACATAGTATAAAATGATATCACTCCCGCAGTCTGTTCCCTTAGATATTATAAATTATTCAACAGATTTTAATACAGTCGCAAACTTTGGCTAAACCTTACGAGACAGATCAAATTAATGTACTTCGGAATTGTGTATCAAGTCCGCGATGGTATATCTAAAGGATAACCCACAGTAACCATTTGTATCTTTTTACAAAAAATATTGTGTGTTATTTACTACGCTATTTTATACAATACATTATTATTCCTTATCCAATTACATACATTACACACATTACATACGTTGCACATGTCATGTAGATCAAAACAATATTTTATTAAAATGGATATCTACATTGCACCCGTGCGAAGCTGGGGCGGGTCGCTAGTTAAGTAATAATCTTGATCGTGGTCCAGCGAAGTAGACCACAAAAGAATCTCTGACACGAAAATGGACTGGTGAATTTTTTTTATTTTATTTTTGGCAAGCAATCTTCTAGTAGATTAATACTGCCATTGTCGAGTAGGTAATGAAATGACAAGTTTGTTGTGATCATTTCAACGTTCTACCAAGATGTTAGTCCTCTTGTTAGAACTTCCAGGGGGTTTTTGCGGCTAGTCAGAATCTATGCTCCGTGCTATTGTTTCCCATCCGCTTCACTAGTGCACAATAACCTAACTACATTACGTAAAACACCACCAATATTACAAAATATACAGCCAAATAACACAAGATTATGGATAAAATATAAACTCTACTACAGGACAGACTAAGATCCCGCCAAAAAATCTAAAGAGATATTCGACGTACTCTCGCGCCTATTGACCTCTTTTAATTGATACCAATTGAGATTCGCAGAGCTTTAATTATCACTGCATAGAAACGTTACAGACTGGACTTACCATTGAGAGTGTTAAATATTTCTAGCTGGACAATAAAGCTTATCTCCAATTTAAATGAAATTATTAAAGTCGTGGCATGATGACGATTAAGTGAAGACGCTGAATTGAAAAATCTAGATTCGAATCAACTTTTCAATCATAACATAGTGGTTGAATAATATACAATGTACATTTAGTTAGCTGTTATTGTCAAAAAGGGAGTCGCTTAGTCTTTTAGTAAAATCTGCTTACACAACCTTAGGGACATTCCTTATAGTTCCAGTACCAACTAATTGTAGTTAGCTAGATGATACACACGCCACAGTGACATGCTTAAGCTGCATATCGGGTTTAGTTTGTTTATATTCAGAAGGGGCTTGCAAACCGGAGCGGACCCTTGGTGATGGATCCCGGTTTCTCCCTCGTCGTCGTTGTTTTTGGATTGTACTATGGCCTTCATGAAGTACGTTATCGTCACTATGCTATGCACCTGTAAGATTCGTGTATATTTAAATATTTGATAATAACTGCAACGATCCTATTCAAGGACAGTCCACTACATAGACAGTTCTTAATTTCAAAGTAAGAATAAAGGAAATCTTGCACACACGTCGGTACAAAATACGCCAGGAATTCCCGTATGTAATATGTTTCAATTGTTTGTTCCAGGGAAAGGACACGTGCGTCCTTATATCGGGTGAATCAGGCGCCGGTAAGACGGAAGCCTCCAAGTTCATAATGAAATACATAGCAGCGAATACGACACAAGTACACAGGGAATATATAGACAGGTATCTCGTGTGATATTCTTTTCAATTTTGACACAGGAAGGATCTCAACACACCTGAATATAAACGCAAGCTTAGATAGGAAACTGAGTATTTAATAAAGCTATCAGAACATTGGTAGTTATTTGGCAATATATTTCCGACATAGGTGTGGGAGCTGGCTCATCTAGCATCCATTGTGCCCCACTAAGATCGCGTAGTGGTATCACGATGTTCTTTTGCAAAGCTGATGTTGCAATACTAGAATATATTAGTTGTCTAGGTTTGAACAGCTTGTTCCATGGTACGGCTTAATTGAGGATGATTATCACCTGTGTTACGGACAGCGAGCCATATGCAAGACAATGAATATTTGAATAGTGAAGTTATAGGAAGTGAAAGACATTAATTTATTAGGGTTTAGTTTATATTACATATTGTTCTAGTACGTAGAAACTCACAGTGTTAGCAATAAGTTATATGGACATCAATGAACGAATAGACAGATAATTTATTAGGAATAAGTATTGTTTTAAACTGTGCAGGATGTAATAAATATATGTTAATGCCACGGTGAACGGAATAAGCACAAAAAAATGAAACCTTGTTCTTTATTCATGAAACGGGCGCATCCTAGGGGTCTCGGTCGAGCTAATTTCGATCTTATGCGGGCCGCACGCATAGACTACGTTTATCGCCCCGCCACAGCTGCGAGGCCTTTAAATAAGAAATACAAATTTATTAACAAACAGTAATATCATAGACTCTGATCGGAACGGTCACCGAGTAGACTCTGATCGATAGGGTTTAATGACTGCACTAATATTATAAGAACTTGTGTTAATACAACACAATTACACAAATATTACGGATAGAGGTGATTTACAACCACCTCAATATTATATTCGCAATAACCTGCTTTAAGTTAAAGTGTACGGGTCACTTAGTCGATGCATTGCATGTTGTTTTGCTGACTCCGACAAAGAAAACTATCATTGAGTCGGTTTCCTTGGGTATATTATTGTATTGAAAAATATTGTAAATCAATCAATAACACGGCTTGTTTTTTTAAGACGTTACTCGTCTTTGCTGCTTCATTTCATTCCTTTATTCTGTCATCTTATCTCTCTCGATCTATAAGGTAGGATTTTCGCGCCAGAGACATTGCTTACAATATGTTGCAGTAAAGTTCGTCGTGGGGAATAAACAGGCCATGATGCTCAAAAAACATTCACTAAAAAAATTACGGAACGGACTGACGGTTCGAAAGTGTGGTTACTATAGTTATTTGTTTGTATTTAAAGGGATACATTTAAAAACTATAATATAATAAATACTTTAGTGAAGAGGCGGAAAATGGACGGTTACAACCATGAAGGCAATGATTTTACTTTGTTCTTTTTCGCCAATTGATTATAGATGATTTATTTTCCGTTAACACATTTTTCAGAGTCAAAAATGTACTGATCCAGTCTAACTCGATATTGGAAACCTTCGGCAACGCTAAGACAAATCGTAACGACAATTCATCGCGCTTTGGGAAATACATGGATATACACTTCGATTACAAAGGTGATCCGGTCGGTGGACACATTAGTAACTATCTGCTAGAGAAGAGTAGAGTGGTCAGTCTGCAGCCGGGAGAGAGAAACTTCCATTCGTTTTACCAGGTACGTGTGGTCTTTTGTAGTTTAGGTATTTAACTTAATGTGGCTCAAAGATTAGGTCCAGTAAATCTGCTTCCATAGCAGAAATGGTACGCTTTGAAGGTTGAAGAGCTAAAATCATCTAAATCATTTGAGCGTCAAAGTTATCTAACAGGAACATTTGGAAAATTTTCGGATCTACAATTTTATTCGACATTCTACTTTTTTCAAAGTGATGTATGTTTGGACCTTTGTTTGACATTAGGACATTTGACATTAGGTGAACCATAATACAAAATGTATAATTTATGTTTCACTTGTGCTGATCTTATTCTAACCAGCATTGTAGAGTTCTCTCGATTTTATTTTTATTATTGTTATGAACAAATAACTATTACTATAAATAACTTTCTAAATCCATTTCTTGTTAACAGCTTCTCAGCACTAATAATGCCCACACGAAAAGGTTTGGTCTATCTTCAAGTGCTGAATATAAGATATTAGGCAGCGAGAGGACAACCGCTCAGGATTCGAAGCTGTTCTCCGTCACCAATAGCGCGTTCAGCTCCCTCGGCTTTGCGAATTCCGTTGTTGATGATATATGGAGCATTGTCGCCGGGGTTATTCTTCTGGTGAGTGCTTGAATGAATATAGCCAATAAATTTTGGTCTGAGAGATGTTCATAAGTAATATAATTCTATGATAATTTCCAGAAATGTGACTCAGGTTAGGAATAAGACACAGGCTATATAGTTACTTTATACATGGTAGAAGTGGAAGCGAGGGATGTTGCAGCAAGATCCTTATAGGACCTTATCCATAAACTATTATTAAAAGTAAAATCAAAAGCGGTAGTAGGTCTTTACTAAATTGGGAAAGAGAGGCAAGTGTGGGCAGTTGAGGCAAGCGTTGATGCTTGTCAGTAAAGCCTATCAAGGCGATATTTGGGCCGCAAGATTTAAGCACCAGCTCTGGCACTTCATCCTGCAACACGATGGACCCAACACCGTCAGGGTGAAACTATGGAATGTTGAGAATTTGTCTCTCTGAACATTCGACCCTAATGATTTAAAGAGTGGTATCGATTGGGTATGCAGTTCTTTCCTTTCTACAACCTGATATCACTATTTGCTTCTTTAATTTTAAGCAGGATATACGATTTACAGTAGGGTGGCAAAAAAATAATTGTTTTTTGTTTCAAGTCTCTTACGAAAATATGTTAGTTTATCTTGTTCAAAGAGCCCCACTAAAATGCGAAGCTGAAAAAAAAGGGGTCGCTCAAATATTGTAATGTTTATTTCATTTAAATATTGAAAATATTTTTGATTTTTTAAATCTCTCTAGCTTTATTTCTATTATTTAGTACGTCAACTTAAAAAAAATAAAAACGTATTTAATATTCAGGTTCAGAAGTCGCTCGAAATGGTAAACGTAAGGAAATTTAAAAAAATCTTGAGCGACCTTTAAATATTAAAATATCGACTTGGAAAGTTTAGAATCCTAATTATTTCAATGGTAGAAAATAGTGAAATAATGAGAAAATATTCGATTTTCGACGAATTTAAAAAAAAATTAAAATTTTGAGGGACCTCTTAAATATTGTTAAAATATGATATATCAACATATATTCCTAAGAGACTAGAAAAAAAAAAATGTTGTCTAACTTAATATACAGTATATTTATTTGGTGATCTTTGCACTATAACCTCATTTGACGTTAACTGGTAACGGAATCGAAGATGGAAATATGCCAAATGTAAAATCTACAGTGGCTTTCAAGGGCAAGTCAAATTTCTCTCCATTAGCATTGATACGAGTACCAACCTAAGTTACCTAAAAAGTAGATAGTGCAAGTATTCACATATCACTTTTAGGGGGAGTTGACGTTCACGGAGACCGCAGACGGCCAGCTCACGATGGGTGGTCCCCTAAGGCAGTGCGTGAGCGCGCTGGGCGTCTCCGAGGAGGCACTGCGGGCTTGTATGGCGGGGCGCGTGCTGTCGGCGGGCGGCGAGCTCGTCAGCAAGGAGCACTCCCTGGTGGACTCCAACTACACGCGGCTCGCATTAGCGAAAGCTGCCTATGATAGGCTTTTCACTTGGATCGTGCAGCAGGTGAGGATTATAGATCGGCTCGGTGCTTAACATTGTTCATGTTTTAAAGGAAGTTTTGAGAAGTTATGTAAAGGTAATAATATCCTTTTGTCAGTTTCCTTGTGATAAATCGTATTACGGGGTACATTAAACAAATAGAGTCAAATAAAAATAATAATACATAATTGAAGTATATTATTTTTAATTTCTCGAATTTTACCTAGTAAATTTTACACTGTATCGATGTAAATTATAACGCTTTTTTGTTTTGTATTAATTTTTGTTTGTGCATTGAATACTGTAATAATCCCAAAAGTCATATGTATTATGTCAAAGAATAAAAAATTGAATAAAGTCAAAATTAACTTCAACGCTACTTAGTAGCGAATAATAGTAAATTGTATAGTGTAAAATACTTACATAAGTTTGCTACTTTCATGATGACCAGTAATATCTATATAGCAGGCGACTGTTTAAAGGTCAACACCCTTCAATCGTGGGGTAGTTCATGGTCTCATTTAACATATAGAATAATAATATCAAAACAAATACTAATAAACAACAAAGAGATCCTTAGTTAAAGCTTGTTCCAAAACTTTTAAAAGTATGGGAACGATCCTATTAAATGTAAAACAAAATCACACCTAGCTTCAATGAACAAAATTCAAGGGGCGCTTTTCAAAGTTAATCATTACGTAACTGCTTATAGTGGGAACGCTGCAGCGTCGAACAAATAGAAGTGGTGCGTGGGTCAAGGTGCGGGAGGCGGGCCAGAGTACGCGGCAGGGCGCGATTCATTTATTACACGAGTTTATTTTTGCGTAAATCACCTGGTGTTGTGTGTATATCAGTTTTGCGTTTCTTGAGATAATTGAGTCAAATATTAAGCACCTATTTTTAATTGATTTAGAACGAGAAGCAAGTTATAAGTAAGCTGTAAAAGTATTGCAATTGTTTAACCAGTCATGCTGTATAAATAGGCAGTGGGGAAACAATTAAGAATATCTCCCTCCTTTATTTCTCAGCGGATTTTCTTCACTTTTTTTTATATTTTGTAGCTATTGGTTTTCGTGTTACTGATAAAAAAAAAATGGAAATATTTTGTTTTTATCTACGGTCGAAGTCGACTCCTGTACGAGCACTCGTTTTAATAAATTGACAGATAAACAAAGCCATAGACGTACCCACGGGCACGTACAAGAACACTCTAATCGGCGTCCTCGACATATACGGGTTCGAGATATTCGACACGAACAGCTTCGAGCAGTTCTGCATCAACTACTGCAACGAGAAGCTCCAGCAACTGTTTATAGGTGAGTCGTGCACGTTGCTATTGCGTGTGCGTGCGTTGGCGGTGCGTGCTTGCGTACGACAATTCTCTATTACATCATTTTATTGTTATTATTTATTAATTTAGGTAACATACAACAACTACTATATACTATATCTATACTAATATTATATAACTGAAGAATTTGTCTCTTTGAAGCGCTAATCTCGAGAACTACTGGTGCGATTTCAAAAATTCTTTCAGTGTTAGGAAGGCTATAGGCTACACAGGGTTGAATTTTTAATGCCATCTGGAAGGAAAATACTCTAAATAATAGAGATAGCACATTTTACTCCGAAGAAACATTTCTTTATTTTTGAAAAGAAATAAAACTGCATTCAAAGATTTTCGAAAATTTTCTTGCTTCACCCGGGAATCGAACCGACTAAAATCTGTATAAATTATACCCTGTAATTTTATTGCACCGGTCGTTAGGGTCAATCACAAGGATGAAATCTGTCTAACATACTTGGTAAATTTAATGAAAGGAAAACCATGAAATCTTCAAGTATTTTAATTATTTACAAAAAATGATAAACTAATTAATTATTTTCTCAAAATGGGCTCCATTTTCTTGGATACACAAATTTATTCTTTTAACAAATTCCTTTTTAGTAAGTAACCTTACCTACGTTACGTTAATAATCGTCTCTCAACTCGTTTACACTCGCATAAGATTTATTGTACCTTTTATTTTATACATATCCCCACAAAATTTAAGACAAAGGAGCAGTGTAACATCTCATTGTATCATCAGAATATTAATCGCTTCTCCGGCAAAGTATTAGATATAGACTTATTATTACATAGAGAGAGACTAGATATATTATGTTTCACTGAAACTTGGCTTAAACCGGATAAAATGTTATTTTATGTACCTTGTTTTACTAAATGTGTAGCCAGTGTGTTTAATCGAACAATCACTGCCGGTGGTGGTTGTATTATATTATTAAAAAATAATCTAAAATTCAAAGACAGGAAAGATATATGTAGTCTCTCAACTGACTGTATTTGTGAAGTGGCCTGTACAGAGATGGATGAATTAATTATTTTATGTGTTTATAGACCGCCATCATCAAATTTTTCCCAATTTTTAAAAAAGATGGAGGAAATTTTAATAAGAATATCTAATATTAATAAACGAGTTTTAGTTTGTGGTGACTTTAACATAGATATTTTGAGTATGTCGCCAGAGGTCACTATGTTCACATCATTATTTAGGTCATTTAACCTGGATCCTCTCTTTAATGAGCCAACTAGAATTACTTCTCATAGTGCATCTTGCATAGACAACATTTTCACTGACTTTGAGACCATTGGCGGTAGTATTATTACTGGGATACGGTCTGATCATAAAGGACTAATTGTTAAAATAAACTGTAAAAAACCTAGCACTGAGTATAAGAAAACAGCTAGACTAACATCCCAAACTAGATTAGATCGTTTAAATCACAATATTCTTCAAAGATTATCATCTAATAATTTTAGCAATCAAGATCCAAATGAGGATTATGACAGCTTGTTCAATATCATAAGGACGGAATTTAATAAACACTGCCCAAGAAAAGTTGTTAATGTAAAAAATAAAAATAATTTTAGTGAATGGGCTACCATAGGAATTAAAAAAAGTAGAGATCGACTATACGATTTGTATTATAGGAGATCATTAACTAGCGATGAATCCTTTCATTCTTATGTCAGAAATTATTCTAAAATTTTTAAACGTGTTTGTGTTGCTGCCAAAGCAAAATTTTTAGGAAATAAAGTACTTGAGTCTAGTAATAAGACCAAGACTGTCTGGCATATTATAAATAAAGAATTAGGGAAAAATAAAATAAATGATAATACGCATAATCTAGATGTTGATGGAGTACTAATTTCAAACAGTTCAGAGGTAGTGACTGTTTTCCAAGATTATTTCACAAATATACCTCTACAGGTAACAAAAAATATTAATTCATCAGCCCATGGTGCCGTATCATTTTTAAAAAGTCTGAGGGCACCTGTAAAGTCAAAATTTAATTTTACATCTATTAGTGCAGGTGAAATAATAAGGACTTTTAAACTTTTAAATTTGAAACATACTGAAGACATATGGGGAATGTCGGTAATGGTAGTGCAGTCCTTAATTATCAATATTTCACCATATTTAGCTAACATATTTAATAAGTGTATAGCACAAGGAACCTTCCCCAATCTAATGAAAATAAGTAAAGTAGTTCCTTTATTTAAATCAGGCTGTAGAAATAGTTTTGGAAATTATAGACCAATTTCTGTACTTCCGTCGTTAAGCAAAATTTTTGAGAAGATTATGCTTAAGCAATTAGTAGGATATTTTAAAGCGCAAGAGATTCGGGATGATCGACAGTTTGGCTTCACAAAATCAAAATCGACTACTGATGCTGGTGCAACGCTTTTAAGTAATATATTACGGGCTTGGGAAGGATCGCAGGATGCAATTGGTGTGTTTTGTGATCTATCTAAGGCCTTTGACTGCGTTGACCATAGTACTCTCATTCTGAAATTAAAACATTACGGTGTTTGTGGAGTCTCTCTCGATCTTCTTGTCTCCTATTTAAAAGATCGCTGTCATAAAGTTAGTATAGACGGGGCAACGTCTGCGGGATCCTTGACTCAAATTGGCGTTCCACAGGGTTCCATTTTAGGGCCGTTTTTGTTTCTCGTATATATAAATGATCTGCCGCTAGTGGTTGATAACTGTGCAGATGTAGTTCTTTTCGCGGATGACACTTCGCTTATATTTCAGGTAAAAAGAATAGATTCCGAGTTTACGTATCTAAGCAGTATTTTAAATAAAATTTCCGATTGGTTCGCATTAAATAATTTATTGCTAAACGCAGCCAAAACAAAGTGCATAAGATTTACCTTACCTAATGTTCCACCAACTGATAGTAAAATCGAGATCCAAGGGAATCTAGTTGGCTTAGTTGACAATACTGTGTTCCTGGGTATCACACTTGATTCTAAATTACAATGGGGTCCTCATATAAAAAAAATGATAGAAGATTAAGTTCTGCTGCGTTCGCCATTCGAAAAATTCGCCAGCTAACAAATATTGCCACTGCTAGGTTGGTCTACTTCGCTTACTTCCATAGCTTAATGTCTTATGGCATTTTGTTGTGGGGGGCCGCAGCTGAGGTAGACACCATATTCCTACTACAAAAACGGGCAGTTCGAGCAATCTATGATTTGGGACCTCGTGAATCATTAAAGACTAAGTTTCAGGAATTCGGTATTTTAACTCTGCCCTCTCAATATATTCTTGAGAATTTGATGTACGTCCGGAAAAACTTAGGTAATTTAGATTTAGTAAAAGACCGACATAATATAAATACTAGAAACCATAACAAACTGGTCACTCCATGTTTCAGGCTTACTAAGACCAGTAACAGTTTTTTAGGTAATAGTGTTAGATTTTATAACAAAGTCCCAAAACACATTACCGATTTGCCGGATAGTAGGTTCAAGTGTTATGTCAAGCGGGTCTTAATACATAAAGGTTATTACAGGGTGGATCAGTATGTGAACGATAGCGACGTCTGGAAGTGACGCCTCTCTCTGTGCAACCACTAAAAACGAATGTAGCTTTATGTGTCTATTGGTGTGTTAATAAAAAAAAATATATGTTAGTTACTATGAAAAGATAAACCAGATCGAGTTTCTTGCCGGTTCTTCTCGATGACTGGGTTGTTTTCCGAACCGGTGGTAGTTTTGACGTTCAGAAGTGCCTTCTCAGGGCCTAAATTGAATAAAGAGTATTTTGATTTTGATTTTTGAT